>CM060733.1:70067672-70421118 GCA_030704615.1 Takakia lepidozioides | reverse complement strand
TTTGCTTATCCGCCTCCTTGATCGGCAACTGGTGATATCCGGATCGTAAATCCAACGTGCTAAAGACCTTGGAATGCCCAATGGCATCAAAGATCTCCTCTGGTGTTGGCATGGCATACCTATCGGACTTGGTCTGACGATTTACAGGCCGGTAATCACCGCACATACGTCTCTCCGTCCAATTGCCATAGACATCCTTCTTAGCTGGCATCACTGTGGCTGAAGCATACTCTCCCACCAGAGAGCTCCACCAAACCTGCCTCCAGAGATCTTGAGTCCTCATCTGAATCAAAGACCTCTCCATGTCACTGTATCTATAGGGTCTCCGAAAGATTGGCGTGTCAGTGGCCAACTCAATACGGATCTCTTGACCCTTCAGTGCTCCCAAGTCCTTCAAACTGAAGGCAAAGCAATTCCTGTAAGCCCTCAGGAACCGCCGTATACGTCGTCTCTCTCCTCCGGTGACAATGGGTCCAATGTCAGGCTCCCAATTGTCCTCCGTAACTGCAACCTTAAGTCCAGTGGGCTTAGAGGTAGAGGACGCGTCCCGTGGTTGCTATGCTGCAACCTCTTGAGCAGTACCCCCTTCCTGCTCAGTCAATGACAAGGCCTCATCCTGCCCCATCATCTCATCATTGAGAACCTCCTCATCCCGAGAAGAATCCCCAACCTCATCCATCACAGCTGCCTTCGCTGCCAACTCCTCTGAACCTCGAGCACCTCCCACATGTGCCATGGATGTCTACACCTCGTGGTCCTCACCGGCTCGCCCCCACTCGCTGCCTGTACCGTCTCGGTAGGCAGAGAGACCGTCAAGGGAAGTGCACTCCGCACTCTACGTTGCTCAGCCATAGCCAAGCTGACAATCCAGGTCAAGCAATTGAGATCCATTGCTTGCCCCAACACCTGACGACGTGATGCCTCAGAAAGAGAAGGCACCGCCGTGGTCCCAGTGGAAAACCCCATAGCCCGCTCTCGCTCGTCGGCATTAGGCTCCACTAACTGCTGCAACTGAGCATCCCACAGGAGGCCAGGTCCACCATCCCGAAAAGCATGGGATCCTGGGAAGCTGAGCAGTGTAGGTAATGCTGCTCGTGGTTGACCCACCCTGTTGACCACTGCCAAAGGCGAACGGTCATCGTGTCTCACACGTTGAGACTGCCTTCCTGTGTCCAAAATGCCATCCACGGTGAGGTGTGCTGGCCGCTGCACCCCATCAAATGCACGCTTGAGCAGTGCGGGTGGCATCAAGTTAGTCCACCATAGTCGTGGACGATGAGCCCGTGACCCCACTGCAGCTGCATCCAGCAACACTGCTGACCCAAGCCACGACCGGACTTGATGCACACTGGCCATCACCCTGGCCCGAGAATCACCCATCAGTGGTACATTCTCCAAGATGTATGCTGGAGATACAGCTTGATGAAGCTGCAAGCAGCGCAAAATCCGCACCATCTCCCAAAACAGACCCGTCCTCGAGTCTCGCAATCCATTGCCATGCCGGCTGATGAATGCCCTTGGCAGGGCCAACCTGCCACTATCAGATCAATGGAGCCAACCTGCTCCAAATCTTGCGCCCCCAACAAGGAAATGTCTGCTGGCAAGGCTTGTTGGTATCCACGAACTGCAGACACAGGCAACAAGTCAGGGTACTGCTGTACCAACTGAGCCACATGGCGCAGTGAGACGCGTCGTGCAGTCTCATCCCTCTCCACATACAGGTAACGCCTTACCCGCACACCTGCCTGTAGCACAGCAGCCAATCCGGTGCTGATCCCGCCAAACAAGTCCAGAAGGCAAATGCCTTCATCCGGCCGCTGCCACACAAGAGGTGTGGTGTCCAATGGCGACAACTGAGGTGGCCCTGGTGCAATCACCGCACTCTCCTCCTCTCCTGACGGTACAAAAGCTTCTTCCCAAGCTTGTTGCACCCGTCCATCAGCAGCTTGCTGCAAATCTTGCTCGTACCCCACAACGGGGTGTGAGCAACCATGGCAGGCAACTCCGCCGACCATGCATGTCATCCTGCTCTGCTGGAGGTGGCACATCCTCTGCATGGACATTGCCTTCCAGCAACTCTCCAGGCCAACTAACGGCAGCTGTGAAGGGGCTAGGTGTTGGCATCTTGCCCCGCTGGGCAGCTGCAATACCCCCAATGAATGTCACAGGGAGCTGTGCACGGCGACCATCCCCTGACTGCCATCCAGGCCTGTAGGATGCTGACTCCTCCCAGAAATCCAGGGTGAAGCCCATGGGGTATAACACTGCCCCACCAACGAGGACATCGTAAGAGACCGCGTCTGTCACAATGGCCTTGGCTCGCATCACTGAGCCATCTACAGGATGATCCGGCTGCAGTCTAATAGCCAACTGATGCCGTGTCATGCCCCGAGCCTGCTCTGATCCTCCCAGAGATGTCTGTATCTGGAAAGGACAAGGCTCCATATCCGCCTCCATGAGGCCCAAACCTGCAATAGCAGCTCTGCCCAACATCAGTGGCTGAGCTCCTGAGTCCAACAAGACCCGCAGTGGCCGGTACTTCTTGCCTGCGGTCCACTCAAAGTGAAAATGCCTCCCTGGTTGTCTAACAAGACAACTCCAGGTGTCACCATGGCGCGCTCAAAGGCTGGCCTAGCTGGCAGCTCCGTCAACCTGGCAGCTGCAGCTTGCCAGGGCGCTGCCGTGGCAGTCTTGACCCTCAAATCCGAGGATCCCTCTGCCACTACACCTTCCACTAACTCCGCAGAAGATGAAGTGACCTCCACTCTCGCAGAGTGTTGCTGCTAGTCTGAACACTGCAGCTGGTCTCACCCCCGGCGTCGCAATCATGGTTGCCGAGAACAGTGGGGCTTGACACACAGAGGTGGCTGCCCCCAACAACACACGGCCGCACTAGCCTTGGCAGCAGGAGTCAATGCTGCACGTGTAGCTCTCCCCAATGGCATAGTAACCTCCGCCTCGGTAACAGTCGGGCGAGAACTAGGTGCCATGGATGGCGTCGACACAGTCTCCGCCAATGTGAATGACTGAGGAAGCCTTGCCTGACGGCTTGCCCCCCACGCTGTGGATCCAATTCCACCTCTGCACCTCGTGGCTCAGGAACTCGTGCTGCTCCTCGAGTCACGGCTGCAGCAGACTCCACCTGCTCTAGTGGTAGTGCTGCTCCGCACATAAATCCCATGCCTCCCATATCTCCTCCCTCAGGAGCAGGAGGTGGACCATCCCGCCTGGGAGCCGGTACCGCCTGAGCTATAGCCATGGCAGCGAGCCTCTGCTCTAGCTGCTGAAGCCGGTTGGCCATGCCTTGATCAACGCCCTGACCTCCGCGTCCTTGGCCATGTTGAGCTTGCCCTTGGCCTGCACCTCGTGCCCGACCACCTCGTCCTCTCTGGGCTGGTCCACCTCGCCCCCGGCCACCATTGTTCCCTTGGAACTGGCCTGGGCGCAACTCAGGATGCAAGTCATAACACTGGGCATCTCCATGCCCATATTTGCCACAATGCCCACACTGCAACTGTGCAGGCTGTGCTTGTGCCGGCCTTCTGCCACTCTCTGGGCAATCTCTCTTGACATGGGGTCCTCCACATGTCCAACATATCACCCCTGGTTGCTGTTGGCCTGCAAAAGATGCCACGGGCCTTTGCACCTGAGGCCCCTGTAAGCTCCATGGAACTTGGGCTGGGCAACCTTGCCCCCCTGACCACGCTGTTGGGCAGTCCCTTGTGCTTGTGGGCTGACAGCTGTGCCCCGTACAGGCATGTCCTTGCCAAATCCAATTGTAACAACTCGTTCCTCCACCATGTTGAGCTCAATCCGCTCAGCCAGCAGAAACACATCTGCTAATGTGGGTTGGGCTGCTTGTAACAGGGTTGCATCTCGCACCCTTCTCTTGAGCTCCTTGTCCAGAATTCCATACCAAAACTGGATTGCCTGAGCTTCAGTAACCCCTTGGGTCACACTTATCAAGCGCCTCATACGAGTGTACGCCTCTCGCAGGCTCTCACTGGGTTTGCGCTGGAAGTCTTGCAAACTTCGCAGCTTCTCTGTCCGTACACCTTGGTAGTTCCTCCGCAACTCCTGGAAGAACTCCACCACCGGGTTGAATCTAGGCACATGTGTTGTAGCTGTGGCAGGAGGAGTAGTAGCACCTTCTGAACTGGTACCACCTGCAGAAGTACCAGCACTACCTGCTCCACTACTAGTGCTGGCAGTGGGAGCTATTGGTACTGATGCAGCTACTGGTCGCGTCATGCCTCGAGTAATGGAGATGTAGTCAGGTGACCAATACATCCTCCACTCCTCAATCTCTGCTTCATGTCCTCGCCTGAACTCGTGGTAATCGTCCATAGGCGGGCCTTCCAAATGCTGGAACAGTCCCTTCCACGCCATGAATGGGGTGAATAGATGTGGATTGCGCATCTGCTGCAAATCACACCAGCTGTCGAACTCCTGGATAAAGTCATCCAACTCGATTGTGCCCACAGCTCCAGAGTACCTACGAGGCCCCTTGGTAGCTCCATACATCTCCTCCATGTCGTCCCACAACAATGGCGAATAAGTGCACACCTGTTGATGAAGCCTCCGAGCCTGTGTCTGACTCTACAGTAATTGAGGGTGGCGGTGAAGGTGGTCTGAACCGAATACCTCGTCTTGTGAACCCACTCTCACTGTTACTGCCTGTAGCCGTACTCCCCTCAAAACCCTTGGGTAACTCCGTAATGACACTCACAATGTGCACCTCCTCCAGTGACACTATAAGGCTCTAGTACTAATCTAATAGTGACACGGGTGGGCACCTGTTGCAGTCTAAGGGTCATATCCCATGGCTCAGGGCACCTGCACCTGCATCCACCGCAAGAACTCCTATGGTTGGCTGGTCATCAACCCAGCCTCACCATAGAAGAAACACTGGTGGTCTTGCTGGTCATCACTCCAGCCTCACCACCGACAGCATACTCTAGGATTGACCGGTGATCAAATCCGGCCTAATCCCTATGAAAGCAAGCGCCCACACAAAACCAACATGGCGCACAGTCAAGCATGCAGGTGTTGGGGGGATCCAAACACAAGAAATCAAAACATCAACACCCCCACACCAAAATCCAGCTGCAATGCTGATCCTGCAGAATATCCCAGCCCAAAACCCCGGACTGACTGGCCTCCACCAAGAGAGGCTTTGGCAACTACAAGTATAAGGTAATGAAAATAGTACAGAGATGGAGGGGAAGAATAGAAGCCCGACCAAGCAAGATCTAATCCTGATCTATGCTATCAACTGCCAGACTTCTCTCAAAGTGCCTCGCTCTGCATGATGGTAAGGTGTAGGAGGTATATCTATGTCCAGAAACCTGCCACTAACCTTGTCCCAAGCTACAGTAGCTCGCTCTAACCAACCCTCCTCCTCTTTCTGCCAGGTAGAGACAAAGCAATACTCCCCTATCTCCCGCTCACTGAACACTAAAGAAAACAAAGGTAGGGTCTGATAGTCTCTCAACTCGAAAGCTTTGAGACGGTTGCGGGTGTCCTCATTGCGAATGACTGCATCTCCTTCACGCACAAACAAACATGTCATTGCTGATGAACCCCGCTCATGGTTGCCCTGTGCAGAGCGTATCCGGCTGCAACCATGTCTGATTGCACAAACTTGTGTAGCTCCTGCTCCTCTGCTCCAGTACACCACGGCCTTGTGACTGAACACCTTGGTCCCGGGGCTGTCTTTGGCTGTGTTCCAAGCCTAGCTTTCACCCACTTTGGTATTTCACCTACAGCTGCAGAACTGCTGGCTCCAACAGAGTTCTGACTGTCCAAGGCGATATTGAGGCCCTCAATGCCAACTACAGCAGTCTGTTGTCTACTGCTAATGCCTGACTCCCAGTATGCAATCAACTCGTCCAACTGTTCTCCACTCAAATCAGTCTGAGTTCCTTGGGAAACATAAATCTTGTCCCCTTTGGTACACAGGCTAAGAGAAGAGACCTGCCCTTCAACGACGTCCTCATTTCCCCCAGCCATACAAGGAGTACATCCACAGATTTGTCTCTAATATAGACCAGCACAGGTTCTAGAGACAGGATTGTGGATCTTTCATGGCACACTCACACTCTAAAAATTCCATAGATTTTTAGCAGAGTCCCAAAAACAGAAACCAGGTCTAGATAGGTAGATTTCCCCTTTCTGCAGCTATCCCCTCAAAAACTGAGTCAAACGGAGCTCATTTGACAAAGATATGACCAACCAGGCTCTTTAAACATTTAAATTAGATCAAAAAGGCTTTGTTTTTTTTTTTTTTACCACCAAAACGCTTTTGTCATTACAACCTGTTCCCAGGTTATCTACGAGTTCCCGAGGTCGTTCCCCTCCAGGATTCTCCAGGCACCAAGAGCTCGTTAATTCCAACACTCGACCTCAGTTGGGTGGGGTAACACGATTTGCTTTTCTCTGCGCGTGGGCCTGCCTCCTCGAGACCTAGAGACTACAAACCAGCGAGTGGGCGATTTCAAGAGCAGATGCACTGCGCAGCACCTTCATGGCTTATGGACAGGCGGCCTGTGTGATGTGGCCGTCTTTGCATGGAATCCAAAGCCAAGACCAGCTTGAAGTTCCATCAACTCGGTCTAATTCGCATCTCTCATGTTTTCCTGCAACGGGCATTGACGCCCACAATTTCCAGGGCTTGCACTGAAGCATTTCTAAGCTGTTCTTAGGCCACTAACACACCTGTG
Organism: Takakia lepidozioides; assembly: GCA_030704615.1. Classification (NCBI taxonomy): domain Eukaryota; kingdom Viridiplantae; phylum Streptophyta; class Takakiopsida; order Takakiales; family Takakiaceae; genus Takakia; species Takakia lepidozioides. Next base: position 70,414,396 of record CM060733.1, on the reverse strand, counting down.
TAGCTGCAGAAATTGTTCCCATGGGACCCTATAGATTCACCTGTAAGGCTGCTCAACGCCTGAGCTTAGAGTATGGTTGGATCACTTGTTCATCAAAGGCCCACAGAATATCTACAAAAGGACCCCAGCCTGACCACCACCTGCTTGTGCCAGCTTGTTCAAAGATTTGCCCAGGTACTTTCCTTGTCTCTCAGCAACACTCTTTGTTTGCGGTAGGGCTTCCATTAGTAACTGGATCAACTGCCAAGCTTCCACCAGGGCACTTCTTCACAGGTAAGGAGTGGACAAAGGAAGAAGATCCAACACCCATTGATCAAACCAGCAGCCCGTATGGCACCTCCGTCTAGCGCCACTGACTTCAACAGCAGGCTCAGCAGGCTTTGTCCATAGGGAATGTTCAATAGTTCAAACAGCTCAGCATCACTGGCCAGCTCCAGTACAGAGTGTAGCTCTGGATCAAATGCAGCTCCTAGCACTGACTCTTTGCCAGTAAGCAGGTATATCTCTGCTGCTTTCTTGTCATGTTGTAAACAGCCTTGGAAGGTTTCAGACTTGGGGGAGTTTCAGACCTTGAGCTGGTCCACCTGTGACTTCTCGACCTGGATGAATAGTTGTACGCTTCAGTCTGTACTGGGTCAGCTGGATTTGGGGCATCTAGCAGCTCCTGGATGCCAACCAGAATTTGTTTCACGGTGATGGCTGGTCTCCACCCAGAGTCCTCATTGAGGATAGAGAGGCACACTGTGCCTGACGGATACAGGTTCGGGTGAAAGAAGCCTGCGGGAAACTTGCACTTGGGTGGCTTACTAGGATAGTCCCCGCTGAAATGGATTGCAGTTGGGTAGAATCCCCCTTCCCAATCAGTCCCAGCTTTGCCACAAAACTTCTCGGGATGATATTGCAGAGCATAAATTCCAGCAGCGCTGTTCTCAATGGCAGCAATGTCGCCCTGCAAACTGGTGGCTACGACGTGAAAGCCTGGTGAACGTTAAACTGCCTCATCACCATGACTCATCCACACGACCGGGTTTGAGAAGCTCTCTGCATCACCATATAATTTACTATCCTTCACAGCAGCTATTTACATGCGCCCATACTCTTGGCCCTCCGCCTGCTTGACCTCTCCTCCCAGCACTTTGACAATAAGGTGCAGCCCGTAAAACGCCAAGCACTGCGATCCCATGATTCCTTGTGTACTCGAAGAAGCCATCAGGTACAGTTGGAGAGCCCTCTTCATGGACAGAACGGGGTCCACCTGAGAGAATTATAACGGAGGGATTGAGCCCCTGAATGGCTTCCAAGGGGGTACCAGCAGGTAAGCAAAAGGGGCAAATAGAGAACTGTCGGACACGACGGTGATAAGATGCGTATACTGCGATCCGAAGTCCAGCACCACATTCCCTCAATGCCTGTCCGCTGCCTTCTCCATCTCTGCAACCTTCTCCTTCTCCCTCTAATGGACTGTACAGCACCTATGCTCTTGCGCACAGACCAGCGAAACAGCAAGGCCAGATGGACTCCCGCCCCAAGATATATATTAAAATAATGCTAAAACAAACATTGTATCTAGCTTAGCACCAGCACACTAGATAACGCTCATCTCTCTCGAGTGATAAACAAACTTGAAAAGGACACACACTCTCAACACAAGAAATATGCAATCCCTCAAGATCACTCTTTAAGATAATAGTCGAGCCAGGGGCACCCCAAGCTATGGGGACTCCACCCCACAACAACCTACACTCCCATCATACGCACAGTCAGATCTGAAGAATGCAGGAGCTCGGTCGCGCAGGCTCAACTCGAGAGAGATGAGCTGCGCGACTGCCGCTCTCGTGAAGATAAGACAGACCAGGTGTCAAAACTAAACTTGACACCTGATTTAACACTTGACCTAAATCCAAGTGTTAAATACAAATAACTAGTTTTATTCTAGCTGTTTTCACACTGTGCTTATTTAACTTGACAGGCGTCCCCTAAGTTATCCTGTCCTGTCAAAGGTATGTTTCTCATAGCATTGTGTAATGTCAGCAACAAAGATGTTACGGACTTTTTCAGGCAAATTTAGTGTAAAGTTAGTGATGGAGTCAATAATCCAATACATAGCAGTAGATACTTTGAAAAATTGCTCATAAGTATCCAGCCTTGTCTTGGCCCATTCTTTTACCAATGGTAGAAGATCCATGGTAGCCCTTGTAAGAAGGCTAGCAAGTTCACTGAAAACACATTTATGGGCATTGGTAATCCATCTGTATTTTTTCTTATGTAGCTTATAGATTCCCATAATGTAAGGTAATCTACAGGAGGGAGCAGGTATCTCCGGAATCAGACTCTGTATTTCCACGGAAATGTTTCCTAGAACAAGGTCAGGTGGCAGCCATACCTCAGCTTGCTTGCATGGTGTAAAGTCTTTACCCATCAATTTGTGGAAGGCTTGAGTTCTTATGTGCTTCACACACATAAAACATACGTTGTTGTTAGCCTTGTCAAGACCAGAAAAATACAAGTGATTGAGAAAACATGAAAGTTCATCTTTTGCCTCTTTTACAGTAAGAGGATTGCGCTCATGGTGAGTGAAGTCGTACCTTCCTCTGCCGGCTTTTTGTTTCAATCTATCCTAGCATGTGTTTTTTACCCATTGGTTGCAGGATGCGGCCCAAGATTCACATGGGTCTATATGTAAAATTTCACAGGTTCTATGGAAAGCCAAAGACACTTGTTCAACAACGTCTTTCAGCAAAGTACGTTTGAGAGGGATGTGATTCATACCTAGGCTGAATAGTTCTTTCAGCCTTGCGTGTCTAATAATATTTAGGTCCATGGTACGTACGTGTTGCGTAGGTGTAGAACCAGATAGATGGAATTCTGTTTTTGTATCCGCATCCCGAAAATCATGAAACCTCTTGGCACTGTCACATAGACAATCTGGTGAGTGAATCAGGTCTTGCATAAAGCAAAAATCACGGAAAACAGCAGCAGGCTGATAGTATTCAGAGCTGCTTTGTTTATGATATGTCCATCCAAAGACTATCTCATCGATGAGAATAGCCAAGTCATTTTGTCCAAATTCCAAAAAAGCTTCTTTTATCAAGTTCCTAGGGTTTATCCACTCCATACCACGGTTTGGGTACAACATATGAATGAATCCCAAGGGAGCAGGTTTTGCTGCCTGTTTTATGAATTTCCTGCCATGGGCATGAGTTTCAATTTGTCTACAACCATCCTCAAGACCAAACAACGCATCTGCACATGCAAAGTAGAGGAACATACCAAAAATGAGATTTTTAAAGATCTGTCCATGATCCAAAATCTCGTTTGCGTATTGGGGAGAACTCGTCAGTGATACGACGAGTCTTGTATGACTCCTGGCTGGCGATGTTGATGGTGGTACTGGAATTAGCACCCGAACCCCCAAGTGATGACCGATTCGTTGCTCTTGAATTCTCAGAGGTGTTGGTAGAGTATTGCCCCTGCCAGAGCGTCCTCCTCTTTGGTAGAGACCTCTTCCACGACCAGGGGTGCCTCTGCCTTGAGTGGCATTGTTCTTGCCTTGTTGAGGAGGCATTTGCCCCTCCATACGCTGCCATTTGTAGCTATTGAATTGTGGCCTGGGAAGGCTGTCTGAAAAAGACCCAGGTTTCACAAGTTTCTCAATGTATCTGGCCACCTTGGATCCTCCTAACTTCCCAAGCAACTTGGCTTGGGGGTCAATTGAGAATTCACAAGCTGCTTCCATTATGAAGCCCCGGGTCATCTGGAAGGTAATTTGTGCAAGAACAGCAGATCTGGCAGCCCGCATGATCCATACCAGAAAGCTGTAATACTTGGTTTGCACCGAAGGATAGGCATCATCAGGGAAGAACACAATCAGATTGTTCAGCATATACCATACCATATGGTCAAACCAAGCAACACTCCCAATGCAAGAACAGGGTGCCCCTCCTTGTCCACAGTTACATCTTATGTAGGGACGATGCCAGTTGAAGAGTTGATTCTTGTGATTTTTGGATCTGGCCGAACCAGTCGGCAAGTCATTTTTGGTCCTCAGGGTAAGGTTCTCACCTTTGTCACAGAGCTCGTAGTAGAAGGTCCTTAGTGGCCATGCCACAACAATAGGTTCTTTTTTTATTCTCTGAAAACCCTCCTTAGCATCCTGTGCACACCTACTGCGTTCAGCAGGAGTTATGTTGCCCCATTTGACCCACATTTCAATAGAAATGGGTGCCAATAAATTGATATTAGCATGTGGGTGCCACATCATGTGATCGTTATTGGCAACCTCTAATTCAACTGCATGGGGAGGCAACCAAGGGACAAACTACAGATTTCCAGGAGTGGCACCTGCTGCCCTTTCTTGTTCCACTTGTGAGATTTCTACTTGTTCACAGAATTCTCTCACTGCCTCTTTTTCTTCACCCGGTAAAATCATGTGCCCAAGGATTGGGTGATTACTTACAGAAGGGATGAAGTCTTTTTCAGATGTGTTTGTAGATTTCTGCGTGGAGACAGTCTGGTCATCTTCTGGGTTCGCCATTCTAAGAGCTGCCTCAATGGCTGATCCCTTCTTTTCCCATTGTATCAGCTCCTCGGCATCATCTTCCAGTACCTCAATCATTTTAGTATTGAATTCCTGGAGGTTCTCCAGGTACCTGCCATTCTTATTTGCCATGATGCCAAGTGCAACCCAATTTTCCAAAGCCAAGGTTTCAAGTAATAACACGGGGTTTTCATCACTTGAATTTTCCACGGCCTCAGTATCCATCTTTTGCAATGCAGCATGGAAGTCACTTGGTGTGACTTGTGCGAGGGTTGCCTGCACAGCAGGAATTGGAGGAGGTAGTGGGGACTGATACCCCAGGGCTATGAGGTCCTCATTCCAGCTAGGACCTCCTTTGGTGACTTTCTGTCAAAGCCCCCCGAGAACATTTGTCAATATATCAAAATGAGAAGGTGAAAAGGAGAAAGGTAAGGGTAGATGGTGTGTACAAAAACCACTAAGTACACTGATCAAATAAAGAGAGGGAAGATATACATGTCATGTCAAGACATGGACAAGACCGCTAAGGTCATTGTCATTGAAAGACAAAACAGCCCTTTACAGGGCACCATCTAACATTCTCTTTCATCCATAAAATAGTTCTGCCAAGGTGAAAGAGCAGCTCAGAAACCCCTGTTTGTTATCAAGCCATGAAACCAAAATGATATGAGGGCCTTGAAGAATGTGTGTTATCTATCAAAGCCTATCTTTTTGATCCATCGGAGTCATACCAAGAGTTCTCATTTCAGAGCCAAGTATCAAGGCAGTCAAAGTAATAACTGCTATTTTGTATCCTTGTATCCTTCATAGCTAAACTCCTACACATGCAAATGTGGTTGTAAAAAACCATAAACAGGGGTAAGGAGAGAAGCAGATCCTCATTGGAGCCATCTTGGAGCGGGTCTGAAGCGGCATGGTGGTAGTTTGAAACAACAGATGGCATCAACAGCTTAGGCAGCAGCAGTATCCACACTTGCAAGAACAGGAACTGCAAGCTTCAAGAAATCAAGACAAGTGAAGACCCTCACCTGTGCCCGTCCCAAAAACCACCACATAGCGATGTGTGTTAGTGAGGATGCAGCAGGTAAATGGCAGGTCTTCACAGTTGCTATCCATGTCAGTGTTGAATTATAAAGCAAGTACAGATCACAATTCAAGCAATGGTAAACTCAAAAAACCTTGAGTGTTTGTGGTATGCCCTGTGCCATGGCGTCCAACAGATCGTCTCCAACAGAACGCAATCAGAGTAGAAGCGTTCACAGATAGAGAATGACTCATACACAAAGAGAGAGCAACATGTAATCTGTAGATAAATAGGGATAGAGTACTTCCCAACAAGGAGTAAAAGCGTCGCTGCAAAATAAAGAACCATGAGTTCCTGATCAGAGCAATCACGGCTTTGTCGTCTGCCATAGAAGAATCTGTTTAACCACCAATGCGCATCCCAAGAGCCAGCAATCACGAGTACCATGTAGCAGCAGGGGAGCAGGTTTATACGGCGCATCATCAAGGTTCATTGAAGCACAAGTTCAGTGCTATGAAGTGTGTCGGCCTGCTTAGGGCAAAACTTCCCGATTTTTCATCCAGGATGGATGAAATATCACATTTTACCAAGAGAGGCATTTTGTCACTGGATGACATCCCATAGAAATGTATCTTTTAGGGTTATGGTATAGGCTTAGGTTTAATAACTGCCATCATTTATGATGGTAGTTTTATTATTCTCTTGGATTTTATAATAGGTAACCATTATTTATGTAGATCATCCAGTTTAGATGAAAAAAATAGATGGTAACTCTAGCTTTCTGTATATTAAGTTTCATCATCCAATAATAAAATAAAATCATCTAGATTTGGATGAAAAAGGCAGGGATGAAAAACTAAATAACCTCAAAAGGTTAAGGCCAGATGAAATCCAAAGAGTTATAGAGGGAGAGGGAGAGAGGGAGAGAGAGGGAGAGAGAGAGGGAGTGAGAGGGAGAGATCAGGAAACAAAAAGAAAAAGAGGAAGGTTGGGGGGGGGGGAGTGACTGAGTAGTAACTGCTCAGTCGCCCCCCCCCCCACACCAAGCATTGCGTAAATGAGCCTCATGATGACCATCTGTTTTTTTTCCCACTTCTTCTTGAATAACAGGCACCTGAACAAGTTTCACAATGACAGCTCATTTGTTTTCCACGTCCTCTATACAAACAAACCCTAAATAAGCATTCATGATGACCATATGATTTTTTTTTCACCTCTTCTTCACAAACAAACCCTAATTTATTCATGATGACATCTAATTTTTTATTCACCTTAGAAAACCATGCTTTGTCGCATTATTAGACCTGCCTTGGAGTACGGATCTGCAATATGGGTTGATAAATCTGACTTAGAGGCTGTAGTGTCCAAAGCCATGTCTGTTGCCATGAGATTGTCTGATGGAAATGAAGTTAGGCAGAAAACTTCCCTGAACTTGTTTCCAGTCAGTGACATGGGGGAGGACATCTTGGATGACCTCAAGGGTCTACCCACTCTCGGCACTAGACTGAAATTTAAACTCAGGGCAGGAAGCCTACCTTTGAACAACAAACAGAAGCAGAGTGGAAAGGGAGAGTGCAATTGCCCGTTGTGTGGGCAATCTGAAGACAGTACTCATTTTCTGATACACTGTCCGGGGTTTCTCTCACCAAAGAGATGCTCTCTTCAAATCTAGCAAGGGAATTGTGCCTGTACCTCTGTTTACCAACTTTGAAAGTCTCAATGCTGAGCCAAAAGCCCAGGCCCTCCTGAGGCCGCAAATCACACACAGCAGTTTGATGCTTGTGTGAAGGGATTTCTAGAGGATATCTGGAAAACCCAGATTAATTCTATATATGAAGGTAAGTCTTACTACCAACGTCAGCCCCTGACAGAGGTAGGTTCTGTCCCTTTTGTTTCTGCTCAAACTGGGCGTGGGGTCAATGGCCACAAGGCTACGGCAAACAACGTCTTATGAGTACAATCTTTTTAACTTTTTCTGCACCCTCTCTCCCTTGTGGTTTGTTTACTTTTGTGAACAGCAAAAAAGAGAGGGAAGATAAAATGTCTTGTCGAGACATGGACAAGACCAAACAAGGTCTTTGTCAATTTTTACGACAAATCAGCCTCATAACGAGGCACTATCAATCATTCTCCATTCATAAACATACAACAGATCCCATGGTTCATGAAATCTCTGGGTGGGGGGGGGGGGGGGGGGGATTATATAAAAATCCGCATCAGTATATGCTTCATTAAAATGCATGTCTAAACAGGGACCCGATCATGTATCACACGTTTGGGTATCTTTAAGATGTAACAAAGCAACTGTTCATAGCAGGGAAAACTTGTTAATCCTGCTAACATCACTCCCCAAGATTACATGAACACTCTGAAAATGAAGTTCCACTTATTATGTAATCTTATGGCCATATCAAAGCATCATACAGATTGTGAACCATTTACTCATAAGTGGTATGACCTCATACCTTGTTTTTTTGCCCCAGAACCTGGTTTAGGTCTGGGGCCATTGTATACATTGTGGTAACAAGGTGTTAAGTAGCAAACAATTGTACATATTGCTACTTTACCACTGTGCAAAGCAAGGAAGCCAGTCTTCAGATTGCTAAATTTCATCACCCATGGTTACATTGTATATCTGCAGATCTTACTAAATGATATGTAAACATGGAATACAATCAGAAGATATTGATTTTGTTCCACAATCTGGCTTCAGCCAAGTACAACGAGTATATATTCTAGCAAAATGTTTACCATATCACCAAGCATTCATGAAGGTATAGAGAGATATACAGGGCCTGTACTAGCTTAATCCCTGATGTCTTAAAATCCCTCTAAACATATTGTCTGAGTTCAAAAAGATCTTTCAGGTTACTGTGCTGCTTGGTACATGCCATAGCAGTAAAGCCAGTCTACCCTAGAGCCCGTTTTAGGTTTTGGGGTAATCTGTATTTGCTTCAGCAGGGTACTTGCAAGGTCACAAACAAGTAAAGAAGGACTGGAAATCAAATGGCCTGCATCAGTCATCATACATGGCCTAAAAACAAGAGATTGGTGTTCCCTATGTCCTCTTACTTTGTTGCCCGATACCCTTCACGCCCAGCATCTTACCAGTACTATAAACCGAAAATAAAAGCTCAGGCTGGGCTGTAAACAGCAAATCCAGCACCATCATGTAATGAGGTTTACTATTTCATGAGCAGAAACCATGAGCCATGAGCCATGAGCCGCATGAGCCGCATGAGCGGTGAGCCGAAGTCTAAGATACGCGGATTTCATGAGCGGACTCCTCCAAATTTGGAAATGCGGCAGATTAAACAAGTATTAAAATAATTGTTTTTTATTTGACCTTGCCGTTTTTGGACGTTCCAGATCATGTAATGCGGCGAAGATATGTCGTCAGTAACAAGTCCGCTCATGGTTTCTTAGATCCACTCATGGAAATAAGTGACCGTGCAACGGGAAATCCAGTATACCACTGCAAAAGGACGTCGCATACTGGCCTGTATAGAGTATTCCACGGTTTTACATGCCTTAACATTGGAATGAAGCTGACCCTTTTGCCGCGATTGAACCAATGGAGTCTGCACCAATACAGTCTGCAGTACTTCACAATTCTGTCTTCTTCGGGTATTCGGCGGGAAAGGTTTGCAACTGAACTGGGAAATAAGGTGCCGCATTAGGGTTCGCACGTGCGAAATTTCGGAGCGGTTTGGTGTTGGCGAAGGCCGCCTCTACCAGTACCTACGACGATACTTGGAAATGCGGCGCCGCATTTCCTTGTCGGAGGTCGAATGAGGAAAGCAAGTTTTCGGAAAGCAGAAAAACATGAACCCTCCAACATACAAAAATACATGCACGTGGAAACAAGTGAACGATATAGTAATATCTTAGTTCGAGCAAAACATGTTACTGGTAGGCAAGACATATGTCGGACCTTTCTGTGGCCAGAGTCTGAGGTACTGGCAGCAGTACAGTTCTACTATCCGAAAAGGATGGGCGTACCATTGTATCGGGACCGCAAGCCAAGCTCACTGGTCCCCTGGATCCATATTTAGAAGAGTGTGAACCTCCTGGGGGCTCAACCCTGGTGCATGTATGAAGTGATGAGTTGTGGAATTACAACGGAGTCTCTTTAGGTACACGTAGTACAAATGCTTGCAAGGGCAGTATGATGCCCCCTTGTTCGCCATGATCTAGAAGTCGGTGCAATTGCAGGTGGGTGATTCTGAAATGGTGATGGTGTACACCTCATTGCAAATAGCTGAGCCCGCCATGGCCATCTGATACACACGCCCGAATCCTGGTGGGGGCACTTCTGTCGAGCTCTGGATTGTACAGTTCATCCGAAGTGCATTCCCCATCCTTGTCTCGTTCACTTTTGAGGGAGGTCGCCGCCTCTTCGGTTTCCCCAACGGTGTGTAGGATGCTTAGAGCTGTCGTGTCCCATTGTTCTTGCTCTCACAGGGGTCGGTGGTGGAGGCTGTGGAAGCGGAAATGGTTGTCTGGGGACGTCAGTGCGCTACACCATCCGAAATCCTGCGGCGGTAAGGGCGTCGGCCTCAACCTGACTCAGATCGCAGCCTGGTTCCACCGGCCACACCGGGGGAGCCTCTGGCATTGTTTGTATGCCGTACTTGGGCTTTCCATACACGCAAGTCATAATGTCGTGCCTGCAGAACCAGAACTGGGTGGTTGTCGCCTCCGCAAACTTTGCATGGACAAATCTTCCTGTAAAAGTAGGAGCAGGGACAGCCCCATTTGGATTCCTCCTTATCACCTCTAAACAACGTTGCCGTGTATCCACACGAATTGCGGAACACCTTCCTCGAAACGACGGCTTTGTGCGAGCAATTCTCCACTGTGATGCAGACACAGTCGTCTCCACAATGGCTTGGCCATACTGCATAACAGCGGACGGAATCTGGGGCAAGGGAGCGGTGGGAATTTCTCACACGAAATCCCCGGTTGAAGGCGACGACGATCTGGAATTTCTTGGGCTTCCACTGCTGGAAGACACATTGTGCGGCAACATGACGGGACCTCGAGGTGCTGTCCGAATGTTCCTGTCGGATCTCCAGGAATCCCTTCACACCCGGGTTCCTCTTCAATCCTCCGCCTGACAGGCCGAGTCCGGACGTCCCCTCTAGGTGTTCACCTCTGCGGTGCAGAGGCGTCCCTTTGATCTTCTCTCGCAATGCTGTCGCCCATTTCACTGGATTCTTGGACCTCGAAGCTGTTCGTACCAACAATTCCTCCCTGTCCGGCCCAAAGCCCCATTGTTTGCCGCTCAGGAACTTGTAGTACGTGGCTTGCTGCATGATTGCTCTGTCGATGTCCTCCGTTGTGGCCGTCACTACGTCCACCAGATGTGCGGCAGAAGACGCTCGCCAGGAGGAGTGGACCGATTCTGCCATATTCGTGTTCGGCATGTCCGTGTCGGAATCCAAGCACCGCTCCTAGAAGGACACAAACAATGGTGAGGGACCAATCGAAATGTCCGTAACAGGAAGACAAATGAACGAAAATGACAGCAGCCTACCTCCCGCATGTACTGTCCGAACTGTCAATACCGAAAATGCCACCACCCCAACCAGCTGTGCAATGCTCCCAGATTGGTTGTCTCCACTGCACCTGACGTGTTCCACCAAGCCTCGATGATAGCAAACTTTACCTCCGCGTCATCAAATGTGGGTGCATCCTTCCACGCCGTACAAAGGACACGGTGTTCAACCTGGAATGTGCTAACAACAAATTTGGTAGTGTAGTGGGATAGACTCTGCATCCAATGGAATCCACAGGATCTCTCTTTCCCCTCCATTGGAACATTGGGGTCCTCACCGTACACACGCCGCACCGCTGCCCAGTTGGCCTGAGCGTTGTCTGCCATGAATCCCCTGAAATTGGGCTCTGGCAATCCCGCCCTTGCCATCTGCTCGTTTATGCCCTCCCACAGATGCATCTCGGACTGTGTGTCCTCCCCTTTCATCTCGCAGATTGCAATCGTCATGAGCCTCTTGGAGTGATAGTCATAAACATGCGCACCCATAGTCACCCACTGATGGTTTGTAATTCTCTTGATGTGATCAAACATCACCCAAGCATTCGACAAGTTTCCAGTTGTCATGCGAGTGACCAAGTCGACTCCACTCCCAGGCCCACACGTCGACATTTTGAAAATGTAACAACGATCGGATTCGCTGCCTTGCCCTGGAAACCAGCTACCTTGGATGTAGTCATATCCAGTCATTCGTTTCACCTCCAGGATTGAGTACATGTCCGACCCCCTGTCGAACTCCTGCTTGCAAGATACGATGTGATTCCGCACATTCGGACTACAAACGTGCGAGACGGACTCCAAGAGGTCACGCATCTCGTCTTCGGTCAAGGGCTCTCGGTCGGAACCATCTTCAGACATGATTTTGCCAAGAGCAATCTTGTGGGCTGCCTTCAGCTGAATCTGCTTTGGTCTGGCTCCGGGGCTCAATTTCACCTCCTCTTTTATGATGTCGTGTGCTTCTTGCACAGCCTCACGCATGTTGCCTCTCGCCAAGGGGTGGCAGTGGACCCCAACGTGTATGCAAGCTCTAGTCAAGTCCGGGAGCAAATGGATTACGTAATATTGCTTGGCTCTGCACATGGACATGCACGTCGGTGGTTCTTTGCAATGTGCACACTTGAAAGAACCCGCAGGAGCTTGGCTGGAGACAATGAATGGATGATGCGTTGTGCCAGTCCAATCCGTCTCGTTTCTCCGCCCTCCTTTGGAGAGAAAGTGGAAGCAGGTGGGATTGAGGCACCTCAGCTTCCCCGCACAGAGGACATATCGTACACGAACACCATCAGCAATTTTCGTGCTACTGGTCTTCGTCACACACCAGGGGTGTCCGTCATGCTTTCGATCCATGTCTGTTAACATCTCGGAGGCTTTGTTTGACGAAGAAACAGGTGGAAACTCGAAGATGACATTGCCATCGACTTCGGGAGGCAGAAACGTTACCTTTCTGACTGGGAATTTGGCATAGTCGAGAGCAGCCAGCTCGGAGCGAGAACCATCGAGGTGATGTTGTCGTAGGAGCTGCACAATGGACCGGGTTGGAGTTATGCTCGAGGGCACATGCGTAGCACCTACAGAGACGTCCATGCCGGATTTGAACGACCGTGTGGAGGACATGGGTACCTCAATGCAATCATCTTCCTCGTCGGAAATGTCGAATACGTCCACACGAGAAGCTATGGAGGGTCTTGACGGTCCAGGTCGGGAATGATTATCGTTGCATACCTCTCTGTTGGCAGTGGCCGCCTGTCGGTTTCCAGACTCCTTTGTGGATGGTGTGGGCAGCGACTGATTCGGAAAGGGAATGTGTCGCGGCCCTTTGCCTTGAGGGCAGGGGGTCGGGACACATGAGGGGCTGCCCCTGTGGTGGGGGCAGCGGCAGCGATAGGTATGGGGGGCTGAAGCACCCTTGAGTGCCCAAGGCACTCAAGGAGGCGGAGGCGCTCACTAGGTGGAGCCCCGCACACCGGGTTGCGGTGGAGGTGGCTCCACAAGGGGTGGTGGTAGCTTAGTGGGACTTAGTGGGGGTGGCATAGGACTCACCATGGGGTGGAGACCTCGAGGTGGGAGTCGTGGGGAGTCTTGGGACTCATCACGGTCCATTGGGGCCGCGGTGAGTGGGCCAAGACTCACCGCGACTCACCACCGGGAGTCGAGGGTTTTCGTGGTGGTTCGCCATAAAATGGCATGGCTGGTTATGAAACCCCCGCGGACAGCTACAGAAGTATATATAGGGAGTAGTAACCCCGAGAACGATGCAAGCCCGTTGGTGACCAAAAACTAGTGAGTAAGCGAGCGAGCCGGAAAGCGACCAAAGAGTGGGGAGCTGTTCCGGACTGCCATCTACCAAAGGGAATTCTCCTAGTCCCAAATAGGTGGAGGGTTTAGAGGGAAGCGGAAGGGGACCGTTATGTCCCGGTGAGCAGCCGAAACTCCAAGTTGGCCCGGCGGCCAGGTTGGGAGTCAGGCGCGCGCATCAAAGCGAGTAACTATGACTTGAAGGGGAGTTTACCGAACTGAGGTGTGCGACACTTGGTATCAGAGCTTAGAGTTCAGTACACGATCGTCCTTGGGATTGGCCTCATCATGGGGTCGGGCAAGCCGAAGCGAAAGCGGAACGGCCCAAAAGATGATGATCCCGGTGAGCCCGATGGGGGCGACGTGTCACCGAGGCGGCCGTTTGAGGAAGCGATTAATGTTTCCGAAAACGAGGCCGCTCAGGAGCGGGAGGAATCCGAGGAGTCGGAGCCCGAGGAATCTTTGAGAGCTCCGACAAACCAAGAGATGCCTCCCATGCCGGCAGCCTTTTGGGAAGGGTTGTTGGCGCAGTTTGGCGGGACGTTGAAAGACGTGTTGAAGGCGGCTAATGCCACTTCCACCAGGGCAAAGTTTAAGGTGAAGCCTAAGGAACCCGGCACCTTCGAGGGCGTTCGAAACCGGAAGGCACTCAACACCTGGCTCCTGGAGCTAGAGCAGTACTTCCGGGCGGCCAAGTTGAGTGACGAGGATCGGGTGGAAGTGGCTCCCACCTATTTGAGGGGCTATGCTCAACAATGGTGGCAGAAACGCCTTCACGACCGAGGCCCAAGCCCGGAAACCTTGAACTGTCGCGGACATGGCAGAACCAGAAATGGTCTTCAACTTTGTGGCGGGACTGGCCCCATGGGCTAGGCGGAAGTTGGAGGAGAAGCCACCCAAGACTTTGAACGAGGCAATTGAGAGAGCTGAATGTTTCTCGGATGTCCCTAGGGGTGAGAGACAAGGCCGTACGGAGCTGAACCACAAGAAGACCCGGCGGGAAGGTGACTCCTCCCGACCGGAAAAGAAGTGGGATAGGCCACGCGGCGAAAATGGCACGTGGAAATCGAAGGGAGGTCCTTCACACGTCAAGGCGGCACCCGGTGCTTCGAAAGGAAAAGCGGGTGGAGCGACTTATGGCGGACAGAAGGCGACCTTTGATGGAGTGTGTTTCAATTGCGGGGAGCCCGGGCACATGGCCAAGAAGTGCACGAAGCCCCGGCAATTGAACATGACTCGGGCGACCACGGAGCTGTCGGAAGATACCATCAGTCGCTTGGTGGAAGCGGTGGTCGCCAGGACTTGCAAGGTAGGCAAATTTTCTTGTGAGTTGTATCAGGAAATTGGCGCCTTACGAAAAGGGAGTCAGTTATTGTTCGTGGATGGGATAATATCCGGAACTAATGTGTCGTTGTTGGTGGACACAGGAGCGTCGCACTCCTTCATGACGCCGGCGGCGGCGCGAAAGTTGGGACTCCCGACAAGTGACGTGGGGGCCTCTATTGAGGTGCGCTCTGCCAAAGGAGAACCTCAGTTGGCGACAAGGTTGGCGTTTGATGTTCCTCTTCAACTGGGGAGTTGGGAGGGACGTGAGAACTTCACTATCTGCGAGATCGATGGAGTGGATCTCATTTTGGGAATGACCTTTTTGAGCAAATCCGGAGCGGTCATAGATGGCCGCAAGAGAGTAGTCACGCTGCCATGTGGGAATGGTGGCGAGGTTTTACGAGTGTCGGAAACGCCCAAATCCGTGGGAGGGCGAATAAACCTTCTATCAGCAAAGGAGTGGGCCGTGGAGGAGACACACGAGTCCCAGTTTTTGCTTTACATTAGAGAAGTGAAAGGAGAAGGCGATGGGGAGCCGAGCCCAGATTGGATCAAGGGGATTTTGGAGAAATACCAGGATGTGATGCCGGAGGATTTACCAAGCGGCTTGCCACCGCGAAGAGGAGTTGACCACAAAATTGAGGTGATACCGGGATCGGAACCGCCTGCCAAGGCGCCCTACCGGTTGAGCCACAAAGAGTTGGTCGAGCTGAAGACTCAGCTCAAAGATCTAATGTCAAAGGGGTACATCCGGCCGAGTAAGTCACCTTACGGAGCCCCGGTGCTATTTGCAGACAAGAAGGATGGGACGCTGCGGATGTGTGTCGATTACAGGGCTCTGAATAAGGTGACTATCAAAAACCGGTACCCTTTGCCAAGGATCGACGACCTCTTCGATCGGTTGGCAGGAGCGAAGTATTTCAGCCGGATCGACTTGCGCTCCGGCTATCACCAAATTCGGGTGGCGGAAGGAGATGAGGAGAAGACCGCGTGCAGGACAAGGTATGGTTCATATGAGTTCTTGGTGATGCCTTTTGGGCTCACCAATGCACCAGCGACATTTAGCACGCTGATGAACAGCCTTTTCCAGGAGTGGTTGGATGACTTTGTGATCGTGTACATCGACGACATCTTGGTGTACTCGAAAACAAAGGAGGAGCACCTGGAGCACCTCAAAAGGGTGTTCCAAAAATTGCGAGAAGGGAAGCTGTATGCCAAAGCTTCAAAGTGCGAATTCGGGGTCACAAAAGTGGAGTTCTTGGGGCACGTGATTACACAGGATGGGATCAAAATGGATGACAGAAAGGTGAGGGCGATCTTGGCTGGGAGCCTCCGACTTCGGTCCCGGGAGTGCGATCCTTCCTAGGACTCGCCTCCTATTACCGGAAGTATGTGAGAAATTTCGCCAAGATCGCGGGGCCGCTGTCGGACCTTCTGTGTAAATCCAAAGTCTGGGTATGGAACACATTTTGTGGCCAAGCTTTTGCTGAATTGAAGCAGCGGATGACGGAAGCTCCAGTCTTAAAAATCCCGGAGTTCGATCGTCCGTTTGAGATTCATACAGATGCATCGGACTTCGCAATTGGGGGTGTACTTATGCAAGATGGACGTCCAGTGGCTTACGAAAGTAAGAAACTGAATGAAGTGGAGCGACGGTGGCCGACGCACGAAAAAGAGATGAAGGCGGTGGTACATTGCCTTGAACTCTGGCGCCACTATGTTGGTTCCAACCCAGTGAAGGTGTTCACGGACAATGTCACGGTGAAGTATTTTGCCACGCAGCCCAAGTTGTCCCCAAAACAACTTAGGTGGCAAGATACTTTGGCAGTGTTCGACGTGGATATCCAGTACAAACCGGGACGGGACAATGTGGTGGCCGATGCTTTAAGTAGAAAGCAGCAGCTCTTGTTGGTGTACAAGGGCGAGACGGCGCTCCAAAGGAAGATCCGGAAGGCTTGCCGGAAGGATGAGCTGGCAAAGTGCGTGATGCAGAACTTGAGAATGGGGGTTAAATCGCAGTTCCACTTGCAAAACGGACTGCTCCGGTATAAGCAAAAACGTCTCTATGTGCCAAAGGGAGGGATCAGGGATAGTCTCTTGAGAGAATGCCATGATAGCCCGCTTGCGGGCCACGGTGGAGCCAAGCGCACTGCGGCACTCTTGAAGAAAGAGTATTTCTGGCCCAAACTGAGGGAGGAGGCAGAGGAGTATGTAAAGACATGCACCACATGCCAACAAAACCGGAGCGAGTATAAAAAGCAAGCGGGGCTGTTACAACCCTTGCCGATTCCAGAGGGGACTTGGGAAAGCGTCTCGATGGATTTCATGACTGCTATGCCGCTGTCAAAAGGATTCGATGCAATCATGGTGGTGGTAGATAGGTTCAGTAAAATGGCCCATTTCATCCCCACCAAGGAGACGGCAACTGCGCAGGAGACAGGGCGACTTTACTTCGCCCACGTCTTAAAGCATCATGGAGTCCCGAAGGATATTGTCTCGGACCGCGACCCAAAGTTTACGAGTAAATTCTGGAGAGCACTTTGGAAGAAGATGGGGACGAGGCTGAAGATGAGCACCGCCTTCCGACCTACGACGGACGGCCAAACGGAAAGAGTGAATTCCGTAGTGAAGCAATTCTTGCGGAATTACGTGTCGGCAGACCAATCAGACTGGATGGAACACTTAGACGCGGCAGAGTTCTGTTATAATAACACAGAACACTCCGCGACGGGAGTTTCCCCTTTTGTGTTGGTCTATGGAAAAGCACCTCTGGTGCCGACAAGTTGGGCCGCCCAGGACGTTGAGGAACCGGCAGTAGCGGCGGTACTGGAAGAACGCGAGCGTTTGTTGAAGCTCGCAAAGTACAACATTGCCAAAGCTAGGAAACGGTATGAAAGGCAGGCGAATCGGAAGCGGAGGGAAGTGAAGTTTGAGGCAGGCACAGAGGTCTGGTTGAACATCAAGAATTTTCGACTACCTCCGGAAATGAGTCCGAAGTTCGTACCTCCGTATGCGGGTCCCTTTCGCATTCGGAGGGTTATGAATGAGGATGTGTATGAATTGGAGCTGCCAGCAAACAGCAAGGTGCACCCAGTATTCCATGTCTCCCTTTTGAAGCCTTACTTCAAAGATGAAGCACGTCCGAATCGGCAGCAAGTGTTGCGTCCGCCACCTATGCTGTTGGATCATGAAAATGAACCCGAGTACGAGGTGGAGGCAATACTTAAGTCGAGGAGGTTCAAGAACCGAGAAACGGAGTATCTCGTCAAATGGAAGGGCTATCATCTTGTGGAGGCATCTTGGGTGCGTGCCTCAGAAATGGGAAACGCATCCGAGGCAGTTGCAGCGTTCGAAGGGCGACCTCAAAAGCGGAAGAAGCGTTGATGGGGACATCAACCTTGGAGCGTGGGGGAGGAAATGCATGCTTAGCCCGGTTTAGCTAGCTCAGGAATCCGATTGCAAAAACTTGTATTGTACAAAAATTTGTGATAAAGGAAATGGGTTCCAAATATTGTGCGTCCTATTGTGTTTGGAATGGTGATGCATGGTGTGGTTGGCTGGTGTGTAGAATGCATGCTAGCTTACAAAAGTGGGAGAGGTAAATTGGGTTAATCGTGTGTTTGCGCAGTGCCGAAATCGGGTGACTCCCATCCAAGGGGCAAGGAAACTTGCGCCTTATTTGGGAGTTCAAGTGCTAGTGCGCGTACTATAACTGCGCTACCGAGGGGGTTGCCTTGTAGTGCGGGCTAACGCGGAAGCTACGTGCTTCCGTTCACGTACTATAATCGTGTAGCCTCGGGACGAAGTCGTAGTGCGGCTTCGGCGTGTTCCCGTACCTCAGGCCAGCATTCCAAGGCGGACCCAATTGTAGTGATTGGGGCGCACGGTTGGTTCAAGGTTATCTTCCTAGTCAAAGAGGGTTCCAGGTGAACCCTTGCTCAAGGTGATGCCAAAAGCGGCATCATGAGCGATCGCAAGCAATGTTGTTGCAGTAAGGCGATTCGATCCTCGGGGAGGATCGTTCCTTGGCCTTGAAGTAGGCCAAGAAGAGTGCACTGGGAGGAGCTGGAGAGGCTCCACCCTTGGCCGGGACTTGGAGGAAGTCGGCCGAACTAGCTAGTGGAGAGTGGAGTCAAGTGTGGGGTTTGGTTCTTTGCCATGGGACGCCATGGTACGGAAACAAACTCCTTGATGTGGGACGCCACAACTTGGATGTTCGTTTCTACAAAATGGACAAGTCGATGAGGACATCGACTCCCTGTTGGTAGGGGTGTGTGTCGCGGCCCTTTGCCTTGAGGGCAGGGGGTCGGGACACATGAGGGGCTGCCCCTGTGGTGGGGGCAGCGGCAGCGATAGGTATGGGGGGCTGAAGCACCCTTGAGTGCCCAAGGCACTCAAGGAGGCGGAGGCGCTCACTAGGTGGAGCCCCGCACACCGGGTTGCGGTGGAGGTGGCTCCACAAGGGGTGGTGGTAGCTTAGTGGGACTTAGTGGGGGTGGCATAGGACTCACCATGGGGTGGAGACCTCGAGGTGGGAGTCGTGGGGAGTCTTGGGACTCATCACGGTCCATTGGGGCCGCGGTGAGTGGGCCAAGACTCACCGCGACTCACCACCGGGAGTCGAGGGTTTTCGTGGTGGTTCGCCATAAAATGGCATGGCTGGTTATGAAACCCCCGCGGACAGCTACAGAAGTATATATAGGGAGTAGTAACCCCGAGAACGGTGCAAGCCCGTTGGTGACCAAAAACTAGTGAGTAAGCGAGCGAGCCGGAAAGCGACCAAAGAGTGGGGAGCTGTTCCGGACTGCCATCTACCAAAGGGAATTCTCCTAGTCCCAAATAGGTGGAGGGTTTAGAGGGAAGCGGAAGGGGACCGTTATGTCCCGGTGAGCAGCCGAAACTCCAAGTTGGCCCGGCGGCCAGGTTGGGAGTCAGGCGCGCGCATCAAAGCGAGTAACTATGACTTGAAGGGGAGTTTACCGAACTGAGGTGTGCGACAGAATGGGCATTCCCACAGCTCGGTACAGGATGGTGTCTGATGGGGGTACGTGCCATTCATTCCGCAACCTTCGTCGTTACCTAGCACGACAATGGTCCAGTTCACATATCCAGGAAACCCTTCCTTTCTTATTCCCAAATAAACTGTGCCCGGTTTGAGCTTGAATTTGGAACAAAGGTAAGTTTTCAGTCACTCTGCAAAGTCCTCCCTCGTTTGGATCCAGGCTCTCCCAAGTTGCGGAGGAAGCAAAACTATAGCGTAGGAATTCGGAGCCACGAACACCGCACGAAGTGGCAAGTGCGAGGTTCAGTGTTTATAGCGACAGACCAAGGCTCACAGACACCATGCGGAGTCCATCGACGATTGGAAGTCGCACATTGAAGTGGAAAAGTATTGTTTCAAGCTACATGCATGAAGGTGGGAGGTTTGATTCCATAGCCAGTAAGTATAGACAATGATGGCCGATTCGGCGACGAAATAACATCTCCTGACAGTTTCTCTGAGGGGGGATCCCGCAGTATTTCGGTGAAGACAGGAACGTTCGCACTGACAAGTGCCAGTACTACTAGTTAAAACGGTCAGACAACCAAGTTGTGAATCATCAAGACGCCGCCGCAATTGTGTTGTTTCGGAACAATGCAAACCCATTCAGGTTCAGCATGCAGGAAATGAGGTTCCAGATTTCCCGTCACAGTGATTCTTTCGATTGCTGCTCGACGAAATACGGCGCCGCATTTCCGTTATTGCATCTTGGTCATGCACCAGAGCGACGGAAATGCGGCACCGAGGTTTCCGTCCGAGCTGAGGAAGAAACCTTTATACTCTCCAGAACGGAAAGCGGTGGTAACACATTTCCATACAGCAAGCACGGTATGTGAAGGTGGAACGGAAATGCGGTACCGCATTTCCGTCTGATTGAGAATTATGAACAACGGGAACAGAAATGCTGCACCGCATTTCCATCCGAGTCGCACTTTTTCCGAAATTCCAGAATGGAAATGCGGCGCCGCATTTCCATTTTGTATAGATGCATGGAGCTGAGGGATTAGAAAATGCTGCACCACATTTCCGTCCTCACAAGACTTCATACTCTCCAGAACGGAGAATGTGGTAACGCATTTCCATCCAACAAGCACGGTATGTGAAGTGGAAAGGAAATGCGGTACCGCATTTCCGTTCTGATTGAGAATTATGAACAACGGGAACAGAAATGCGGCACGCATTTCTGTCAGAGTCGCACTTTCCGACATTCCAGAACGAAATGCGGCGACGAATTTCCATTTTGTATCTGCTGCATGGAGCCAAGTGCAATTCTGACCGCTTGAGACAGCGCAATTCCGACAATTGAGACATTCATTACTATCCAGAACGGAAATGCGGTACCGCATTCCGTTCTGACTGAAAATCGTGAACCATCGGACTGAAATGCGGCAGCGCATTTCCATCCGAGTCAAACCTCCCAACATTCCAGAACGCAAATGCGGCACCGCATTTCCGTTCTGATGAAAAATCGTTGTGAAACATCGGAACTGAAATGCGGGTACCGCATTTCCGTCGGAGTCGCACCTTCCGACATTCCAAAACGGAAATGCGGCGCCGCATTTCCGTTTTGTATGTGAGGCATGGAGATGTGGAAACGAAAATGCGGCACAACATTTCCGCCAGGGTCAGACCTTAATACTCTACAGAACGAAATGCGGTACGCATTTCCGTTCTGACTGAAAATCGTGAACAACGGGAACAGAAATGCGGGCACCGCATTTCCGTCCGAGCGCACCTTCCGACATTCTAGATCGGAATGCGGCGCCCGCATCCTCCGTTTTGTATATGAGGCCGAGGAGCTCCCGGTGGACGGAAATGTGGTGCTCGCATTTCCATCCATGTGAGACCTTCAAACTTTCCAGACCGGAAATGCGGCACCGCATTCTCGTTCAGGTGAGACCTCTATACTTTACTTTCCCAACGGAAATGGGCAGGCATTTCTGTTCATCAACTAGGTATGTGAAGGGGAACGGAAAGGAATGAAACCTACGGTACCGAATTTCCGTTCACATTGAAAATCATGAACAACACGGGAACTGAAATGTTGTGCCTCATTTCCGTCCGAATCGCACCTCCTTTCCACATTCCAGAACGGAAATGCGGCGCCGCATTTCCTTTTGTATCTTATACATGGAGCTGTGGGACGGAAAATGCGGCACCGTATTTCCGTTCAACAACTAAGGTATGTGAAGGTGGAACGGAAATGCGGCTGCCGCATTTTCTTCCAACAAGTACGGATGTGTAGCTTCGTGATGGTACTTAACGGAAAATGCGGCGCCGCATTCGCATTTTCACTCCAACTCATCAGACGCTGGGACGGAAATGCCTTGAAATGTGAACACGTGGAGCAACGGAATTGCGGCACATGTCGGCACTCTATCTGACAGAAGTGGCATGAGGCGGCGCGGCCTGACGTTGGATATGATGTTTGTTTTCGGACGGCAGGCGTACCAGCCGAACGGTTGAATTCGTAACTGACGCAAAGTCCACGAGGAGACACTTTCGTCAACCCTTTCAAACCCAAGTGGTGCATCGCCAGCCGTTTCATCTACTTTGTCGTGTCTCCTCAGTCACCCCTCTCGCGCCCTTTCCATCTGCACTCTTTGCCCCTTTCCCTGTCTCTGTTCTTCTTATGCTCGAACCTCGAGAGGGGGGGGAGTTCGTGCACCAGACAGGAGACCTCGTCGCAAGCTCCGAAAATTATACTCGGACGTAGGCCAATGCCGAGGGGAGGGAAGCAGATGCGTCTACAGGAGGAGATTGCCATCTCCGAGCAGCAGGCCACTCAGGCCACCAGCCACCAGTGAGAGCTCCATGCGATCGGGCTGCGCGCAGCTGATCGAGCACCGAACCCCCCATTTTGCTTCTGTAATTCTTAGACTGAATGCTAGGAGACTTGAATGCAGAACATGTTTGCATGCCTAACAGGAAAGGTGGACGTGCTGGAGGGATCGCAGGAATCCGAAGAGCCGCAGGAAGAGTCCGAGGAGCTAGCTGCAGCACGTACACCCCACCCGATCCCCGAGCGCGGGTATTCCTGCCGGGCCTAGCCCTGTGCGTTTCAAAGACGCGGCTTCGAAGGGCAAGTTCAAAGCCCAGAGATCGACTCGCGTTCTTGGTCATGGAGAATTGCCAGCAGGGGTCGGGCCCTTCTCCAGCAAAGTCGAAGAAGAAGCAGCCCGTCCCTCTACTGGTTTCTGAACCGGCTCAGGCCGCTTCACCCCCCACCAACGCGAATGAAGCAGCAGGGTAAAAGACAGATTCAATTGCAGCAGACACCTTCACCTGCAAGGATGAGGAAGCAGAAGGCAATCAGGGCGACGGCCGAACAATCTCCCGCAAAACGCTTCCACGAGCTGAAGCTCAGTTCCTGGAGGATTTCCCGCCTGCAGATGTTGGGGCCGACTCTGCTGCAGCGAAGGCAATGGGATCGACCGTTTCTGTCGATTGGTACCGGAGGAGGGTGCTGCCGCTCAACGTTCGCAGCAAGACCTCACCACCGATGAGCAAGCAGGCCCGGAGGAGGCCTCTGCAATGGCAGAATTGCCCGCAGACAGGCCCCAGAGTGCAGCTCCAGTTGAGGATGCTCCAGCTGCTCAGCCACTACCGGCACCTACAGACATGTCTCCGGAGGATTTCAAAAGTGCAGCGGATAAAATGTTGGAGGAGACACACAGTAGCATTGGCAGAGTTCTGGGCAGCAGGGTATTCCAGCGGGACTCTTCGAATCCCACTCTGTCGCATGGTCTCCCTTCCCATCGTCAGGCAGGCCCTTCCCGGAGATGTGGATAAGCTCAAGTTCGCATTTCGAGAAGGGTACCGTCTGGGATCGGCAGCGTTTTACGTTTCCATTGAGAATGAGGACGGCGAAACTCGTGGACCCACTGTCGATGAATTGTCAACGTGGGATACCCACTGGCACACTCGCAACCACGAATTCGAGGCGACGCTGAAGGGTGATCCAGACTTCGGCCATATGTCGGGTAAAATGTTCTTTGTGTGGGACGGGAATCACCGACTTCTTGCCTGGTGGGAGTACATCAAGCAGAACCATGCCAAGCACATTGGCTGGCATTACATGGTGGAGTGTGTCATCCTCAAGGTGAAGGCGGCAGACTCTTCCCTGCTCAAGAATGCCATGGCGGACCTCAACTCGTAAGATACTCATACCCTCCCTAGCAGGTTCGAAATGCGGTGCCGCATTTCGGTTTCCATTCTGGTTTGTTTCCATGCTTCCGTGTACTGAACTGGAGAGTGTGCCTTGCAGGGTCACTGAGAATGCGTACGTGCATACCCACATGGCACATATGCTGTACAGGGTGAGGAAAACTGGTCTCATTGATCCGCAGATGTTTGCGGAAATGCTGGAGCCCGAGCTCATTCAGAAAGCCGTTGCAAAACAGACCGGACATGGTATCGTCTCACTATGGATGGAATGGTGGAGGTGATATACGAAGTAAGTCGTCCTCCGATTTCCCTCTGCTCATCCTTCCCCAATTTCCAGTAATCTTCCACATGAATCGAATGTAACGCTTCTGCATGTTTTTGTTGGCAGTCAAACATCAAGCTGGATTTGGCCCATGCCAAACGCTTCTTCATGGAAAGTGAGGGGCAGGTCAAAACGTTGCAGTCATTGACTGAGCACTTGAAGGAAGCCGGTGTCAAGTCCAGAACCAAATACAAGTCAAAGCTTGTGAAGCTGGTGGCAATTGCAGATCCGACACTTGGAAAGGACTTCATCCCCGAGATTGCAAAACACTATTCTCGGGCCATGCAGCCGACCATGCAATTGGAGAAACTGCATCACCTCTCAACGACATGTGTTGAGGCGAAAGAGAAGGTGAGGTTTCAATGCACTGAAGTTCCTTCCTAGCAATAGCCACTCTCTTCCAGCTCCTGACATTGGATCGGAAATGGCAGACACGGTGGCTGTCGATCTGGAATGCATCCGAGAGCATAAGGACAATGTGGTCTTTTCCACTCGGAGTTTCCGACCCTGTAGTGGATGTGTGGCTCAACCGCATGACTTGGTGGTTCCAGGTAATTCAAGGTACTTCCCCAGATTTGCTTTTCTGAAATGAATTCCCTGAACTGCTACGTGACAATGCATTTGGGAATCGCAGGTAATGTCGAATGCGAAGGAGCAAGTTGTAATGCACACAAATTCGTTCGGCTTGTACGTCAAATGGGATGGAACACAGACATTGGAAGACTACGTGACACGTTTCAGATGTGCGTACAAGGACAACCTTTTTGCCAGAGAGCTACAGACAGCAAGAAGGAGCGTGGAGTTTACACATCAGGAGGGAGCGGGGAAAGCTGCAATGCGAATTGTTTACAGGTGAAGCACAGCTGCCCTTGTATGCGAAGCCTGGTTACGAGGTTTGTCTCGGAAATGCGGCACCGCATTCGCATTTTATGTTTTCGGTGGCACTCTGCCAGTAGGTTCGTCCAATCTTATGCTCACGCATGCTGACTGCCTTGCCTTGCAGGTATATGAAATACGTGCTCCTTCAGACAGGGGCCCTGGCTCAAGAGCCCCCGTTCTTCATGGCTTGGACCGTGGCGGGCCCAAGCTGTGTCTACACACCCGAGATGCAGAAACAATGGCATCCCGCGCATCTCGTTGGATGCCCCTGGTACCTGGATATGTCTGGCGGTATTGTTGACGAGTCTGAGAAAGATCTGCACGCCTTGGCAGAAGAGAAGAGAAAGGAAAGACGTGTCCCTGCTGGGCCAAAGTCGGCAAAGGAATCTGCTGCTCTGGAAGAATCCAGAAAGGCAGCTGAGATGGCACAAAAGACGGTGGATGCAGCTGTGCAGGCCCAACAGAAGGGGTCGAAGAAGAGGACTCGCCAGCAAGGAGCAGCTGTTGTGACACCCGCCAAAACGAAGAAGCAGAAACAGCCTGTTCAGGAAGAGGGTGAGGAAGAGGACTCCGATGGAGACTTTGCAACCAGCCCACCCCCCCAAACGCAGGCTGCCTCCCCTGTGCCCACCGTTGTCACGAGAGGCACGAGAACTGGCTCGGCAAAGAAGGCACTCTTCAACCCCCCAGGGGGCACCCTTTCGAGCCGGTGGAAATGAAGAGGCCGAAAGTGGCTCCCGAAACAGTAGTCCAGTGTGTAAATGAGAGTTTCTTGGCGGCTTTGGATGGACGGGCAGCGAAGTTGGCATACATGAAGACCATGGAGGGTCTGAAGGGCAGAGCACTGAAGAAGACGACTGCCGAAGAGCCTTTCGACACCCCAGGATTTCAGAATATGGTCTCGTTCTTTGAGAGGGTGTGTGCAGACAAGGATTGTAGGAGGGGCGGAAATGCCACCGAGTGGTCTTGCGATATGATCATCTTGGATATTCCGGACGGAGAGCCTGTGGAAGGACTGCAAGCTTTGCCATCTTGGAACAGGTACTCGGAGGACTTTTGGAAGAAAGGATTCGGGCTTGCCCGCATGGTGTTGGACGACAGAGGCTGTGTGGTTGTCCTGGCGAGCAGAGGAAAAAACACTCAGACAGGAATTGCGAAGTGGACCCGCAAGAGCGCCATCCCGATTCTGAAAAAGAAGTGGACGTGCATCAACACACTGGGCCTTCGGTCGAAAGGGAAGAAGGTGATTACGACACTGGCACTCGTCCATTCATTTGCTTGGGTGTTTTCAAATGCGGTGCCGCATTCGGTTTCTAATCGTTCCCCCCTGTGTATGCAGACGAAGCAGTTCGATGCATACTGCTTTGTGAAGGAGAACTCCACCTTTGCTTTCCGGAAGGAGGGAGGAAAGGTTGACCCGAACTGCGACCCCCTCGATTACGACGTTCTGTTCAACAACGTTCCCAAGCAACTTCTCCCTCATAGCCTCACTTCAACGGAACCCCTGCGGTACTCACGGACTCGGAGCCCTGCCTTCATTCAGACAATTATGGAGACATGCACAGACGTGGAGGGCACAATGCTCGACCTCATCTGTGGGATAGGTATGCATAATCTTGATCTATGCTGTTCTGCAAATTCTCGTTAGGATGTAGTTCGCAACATCTGAAGCCCCATGTGGTAATGTGTGGATGGCATTGTACCAGGTGCCTCAATGTGGGCTGGGCGGTTTTCCGACCGACACCTCTTTGCCTACGAGGAGGATTCATCCATGTGGGGATCCCATCTGGAAGGGCTGCAACGGAATGTTAAGGCTCCCAACAGAGCGGAAGTCTCCTCGGATTCGTCGGAGTCCGAGGAAGACACAGTGGACATTGATGCGGAGGAGAACCCGGAATACGAGTGAGTGCAAACATTGTAAGTTTGCAAAGTCTTCTAGGTCATTTTTGTCAAACGAATTTCCCGACTGTGGTTCTCATTAGTCTCGTTGACGATTGTCATGTGCAAGATTGCAGGGTCCGGGTCGAAACATGTAGGGCCTACACTTCCTGCCAGGAAGAATGTCCCGTTCTTTGCGAGGGTTGACTTCATGACGAGCCCGGTGAGGGGCTACTCCCTTCCTAGTTATGCAGCTAAACTCGCAAATACAGCGATTAGAAGAAGTGAGAATCCCAGTAAAGTAGAGCAGATTTTGGAGAGGGCTAGGGGGACAGAAGGATAAGGAAAGAGTTGGCAGCAGCTCAGACAGGTAGACGGGTACGAAAGTACATATGTGATTCAGCGGATGAGAGCGACGCAGACAGGGAGGAAGACGACCCAACGGAAGTGAGATGGACAGTTCCGCAAGGGGAAGATGGGATTTTCGAAAGCCTGGCCAACGAGCAGTCCGCTGGAGATGAGAAAGGCACTGAGGGGGTGGAGGCGGAGCAGGACAGTGTAGAACAGGATGAGGATTCGGATGATTTTCAAGATTAATAGAATTTTAATGAAGTCTCTGTAAATGTAAATTCTCTTCCAGAGTATATAAAGGAAATTCTCCCCGACATTCGTGACCCCTCTCCAGTGTGCATTCCAGCCACACAATCGCCCAAACCACGACGCTCCCAAAATCAGAAATGGGGCACCGCATTTCCAAAATTTTGGCAACTCTAAAAACCTCTTTTGGAAATGCGGCACCGCATTTCCAAAACAGGGGAGGGAAATTTTTTTCCATTTCATGGTTGGCATAGTAAAAAGTAATCGGCCGATTGGAAATGCGGTGCCGCATTTCCAAAATTTCCTTTGTCCACACGCCAGTTTTGGCCTCTCCCGCTCATTGCATGGATGCCACCACGCTTACAGAGGTCGAACAAGGAGGTCGAGATGGCGGAATTGGAAATGCGGTGCCGCATTTCCATATTGGGGATGGTCGTTGTTCGAACTGCAGGCCCATCAGCAAAAATTGGCACCGCATTCCATTGTAAAAAAAAGTCGATGACGGACATGGAAATGCGGCGCCGCATTTCCAGAACGGACATCGCAATTTGTCCATTTGCAGACCCTCTCACGGAAATGCGGTAACGCATTCCATCGAGCTGGTCGGAAATGGGTGCACTTTTCGAAGTGTTGGACGGAAATGCGGCACCGCATTCCCTTGTCCAAAAAGAAGTTTCCATTGCCAAGCTGGAAATGCGTCGCCGCATTTGCAATGCCAACCTCGTTGTCTGTCCAATTTATAGACCCGTGTTGGTATTTCCTGTACCTGGACGGAAATGATGCACCGCATTCCATTGTCCGACACTGAAATGCGGTTCATACATTTCCATGTCGGCATGGAAATGCGGCACCGCATTTCCTTCTCCGACATGGAAATGCGGTGCCGCATTTCGATGCCGACATGGCGTTACTCTGGTATATTCTTGACACATGACTCTCATACCGGTTACTCTGGTATATTCATCCGGACACACAAATTGTAGAAATGAGACATCAAATTGTAAACAGTGGGCCAATTCCGACAGTTATTCAACAGAATGAAACACAATCATACAGAAGTGAGGTACGATGCGTTTATTGATCGGACACGATGTCTCACATTTACCAACTGCAGACAAAACTAAGCCCTTCCTCCTTCTACATGGGCTTCACCAAGTCGACGGAACTTCGATACCCCTCAAAACAAGCTCATCACTGCTGCGGCACCTCGAGGTAAACTGCAATTCGGTCGTTCTGCTACCCTTGCTTGAGCCGACGACAATGTCATGTCCATCAATGATACCACCATCATACATTGACAAGGTCACTGTGGGCCTCATGTGCCCGTGCGATTCGTCTTCGCAACTCAGCCGAATGTCTCCATACACTGGAAGAGCGGAGTGATCTGCACGTATATAGTTTTCCCCGGTGCCGTCCTCCTTGGTCCACTGGCAGCAGTTCCAGCGCCAAAGCGAGGCCGTGCGTGATCTGTCCGGCATCCCTTTCCAGCTTGGTATATCGAGGTCAACAATTTTCAGGACCCACGGACCGCATTGACCCTCGCCCTCACCTCGCTCAAAGCGGTAATAGCCCTCCAGATACTCCATTGCGCGCAAAGACTCTTGCTTGATTCCAGCAGCGTCTGTGAAAACAGAGAGCCAGACAATGATGTCTCCTGATTCTTGTTTGAACATAGCATAATCGTGGCCATGATAAGGGCAGTCTGCTGGATTTCGGCGGCACGGCATCCTTGAAAAAGAGTAGCGGAGTACGCTTTATGACAGCAGCTCCCGGATGGAGGAGGAGCAGCGCGGTGGCTGGAAAAAGTTCAAGCTAACGCTGCAATTCCTCACAAACACTCCAGGGCACATTTAAATTCCCCCCCTACAGGATCCTGGACCGATGAAGATTGGCTGCTGCATGAATGTAGCCGTTTCAGTTTCCTATCCTGCCATGCAAACTATGGGCAGTCACTGCCAGGTGGGCCGATAGCCACTGGACACGACGAAGTCCATCCCCTCTTCGATGTAAATGCGGCGCCGAATTTCCATCCGGGGGGATAGACTTCGGTGGCAGATCTCAAACTATAACTTGTTGATGAGAAAGATGTATGGGTTCATCCACCGCTGGCGTGATGAACACGTTCCACCTCTGTCGGTGGGTACGTGGGACCCAGATGCTCCATTATTGGAGGCCGGACTGCTCTTCCGCTTCGCATCATTTCCAAAATCTAAGGGCTTCGTAGCTGTCCGCAAGGTCGTTGTCATCGGCATCCAAGTCGTCCTCAGGTCCTCCTTTGCAAGGATGCCGTGCTTCCGGAACCGGGACGACTGCCCATTTGGAGGCATCGATTATGCAATGTATTCGGCCACATCGGGAGACATTGTTATCTGGTACACAGATTACAGAGAAGATACTGGTTCGATTGTGGAAACATTGGTGGCTTTTGAGTATATCCTAGGCCACTACGCCTTCGAGCGGGGTGACGATCTTGGTCTGAGGAGTCCGTGGCTCCTGCGCATCCTCGATTCCGATTTTCCCAGCTACGACGGTCACCCATGCAGAAGAAGGCGCACTGCTATGCTGTTGCGGTGGAA
Organism: Takakia lepidozioides; assembly: GCA_030704615.1. Lineage (NCBI taxonomy): Eukaryota > Viridiplantae > Streptophyta > Takakiopsida > Takakiales > Takakiaceae > Takakia > Takakia lepidozioides. The sequence goes on along the minus strand of CM060733.1, from coordinate 70,384,197 downwards.
CTGCTGCCACTGGACGTGGGTGGACTCCATCGGAGAGACCTATTCTCCTGAAGGAGTGCGCTCCTCTTCTCCATTGTATGGGGACATTCGCATTGGTGTGGACGACGAAAATGTGAAGATTTCCATATTCGATGGTGGTATGATTGAAGGGCAGGACATTGTGGTGAACATCACTAGGGGCGGTACAACGGCTGCAATCGACTTTACTTGGAGGAGCCCCATGACTCATGAGCTAGTTCTGAGAGCAGTCGAAGTCCCATTGACAACGTGACTTGTATTCAGTAGGCACAGGGCTAAAGATTTGATTGCACAATCAGCACAGTAGACGTGCTTTAAATGCAATTCATGTGGATCAATAAAAACCTCATTGTGCCCTCTTTTTATTCTATTCTGTGTCCATCGTTCCGAGAATGCGTCATTGCTCATTTCGTTTGGGATTGGGAGTGTGGGTGGATTTTGCAAGTGGCTGGTAGGCTGAAATGGGCCCCCATTGTACAGAGCAGTACCACCCTACCATTCGTGAAACATTGCCTTTCAATATATAATTCTAAATAACATTGCCAAACCTCCTTCATCGGGAGGTCCTTCTCCCCCTATGACCGTGGCACCCTAAACCCTATTCCCGCGGACACTCATTTCCGGAAAATAGTGCTGCTCATGTTTTTTTCCACACTTACGACTCTGCTCATGGCTCATGCCGCTCATGGCTCATGGCTCATGAAATAGCAGCCCCCTCATGTAATGTAGCAGAAATCAAAGGCAAGAGTCATTAATAGAACGTAAGTGTTCTGATTCAAATCTACCCCCTTATCTTGATCTTTCTGGCTATGCTTCCAGCTCTTTCTGTTGAGCATCAATGCATTAGATGAGCTTTATCTCCCTGAAGAAACAGCTTGAGTCGACTTCACTTCATCTTGCTAGGTTTCAATCAATTGCAAGCTTCATGAATCATATTAAGTGAGGGCCCTCACGTGGTCCCATCACGTGCAATAAAAAAACAATGAAGTTAGTGAAGATGTGGAACCCCAGGTGAATATCAGGCCTCACGCTTGTTATTGTTGTACAACATGCGTTCAAAAGCAAGAAGAGATCAAAAGCAAAGCAAAGATTATCCACAACCTTAAGGGTTTGTGGAAGAGGATTCGACATAGCTCCAAGAACTCGGCAATCGACAGCACAAACAAGCAACGGTTTGCTGATTTCTACGAGCATTTTATAAGAGACTTCCTGAAAGTTTGAGAGCGGCGTTGGATCTTAATGACCATTGAACGGATCGACAAACAATCACTGCTTAGGATAGATTGTCCGCCAAGGGAAGAGACAACCTCATTGAGGGAATTGAAGCTCTGCCGCCATTGCATACCCCAAGGGGAATCGAAAAGTACTGGAATCTTGCCAGAGCACTTGCAGGATGCCATAAAGCTTCTCCATAGCCATCAAATTCACAAGCTTTGTGTTTAAATGAATTCACTGACACCATCGCTCAGCTCCAGCAGAATCAAAACACACGCGTATCGTGCAGAGTTTTAGGGTGGAGGAAGAGATAGGGCAAACCTTCGCGATTTCATCCAAATTAGATGAAAAACAGGTAATGAGATGTAAAAAACTTCCCTGATTTCATCATGATGTCATCTAGTAGGGATGACATCCAAAATAGGGTCTGGCTTTCATTAGGGTTAGTTCTCATGACCAAAATCATCCAAAGAACCCGGCTATCAGAGAATATTCTTTAATGGAATTCATCCATTTTCATGATTACATCCAGTATGGATGAGATTTAAAATATGGTTTAGAGAGAAATAGTCCAAGCCTTCCTGGGTTTTGGAAAAAATACAAGAAAGTTCCTTGTATAGAGGGAGAGGGAGAGAGAGGGAGAGAGAGAGGGACAGATCAGGAAACCAAAAAAAAAAAAATGGGGGGGGGGGGGGGGGGGGTTGACTGAGCCCGTGGTGCTCAGTAGCTGTTGGTGGTGCTCAGTCACTCCCCCCCCCAACCTTTTTCTTTTCTCTTTGTTGCCCCCTCTCGAGACCCCAAGCACTTGCTGCTCTCAGCCCCCAACATGCTTGGTTTTTTTTGTTTTTGATCTGGAATGTTCCTAATGAGGCCAACTCGTGGGTTTGCATGACAGGTGCCAGCTTATGGGGAAAGAGAAGAAGTCCCCTGCCCCAAAGAAAGGGCGGACAATCCGTTTACTCTGCCGGCACGTGTGACACGCCAGGGCGTCTCACGGTTAACCAGCCCCGTCGATAGCCGCAGCCGGACGGCTCGTCTACCCCCCGAGGCCAGTACCCCCCCTCTTGTCCACATCTTGGATGTGCTAGGGGCCGGCTCAGCCAGCTCTCCTATTCGGGAGGTTGTTGCTGAGCCGGATGCTCAGTTGAGCACACCCCCGGCCACCAAGATGGGTGAAATGTACCTTGGCAAGCACATCACCCGTTTGGGGCCCCGGTATGGGCACCTTTTGGATGTCACCCCCATAACAACCCCTTCCTCCGCAGCAAAGGCTGCACTTGCCAAGGCCCAACGTCAGGTTCAAGGGCCTTTGAAACCCTCCATTGCCAGCCCATTGTTGTCGATGAGGGAGGAGGAGACGAGGAGGGCCAATGAAGTGGCCAAGATAGCGAAGCGCCTCAAAGAAGTCAAGTCGGGTGAGGGCTTCTACCCTGATACGCATTTGGGGGGGGGAGAAGAGGAGGTATGGGCCGGTTTGGAGCAGCCTAGCCGATCAGTGACACAGCCCCTTGAGCCTAAGCGGTCAGCAAAGAAGGGCCTGGACTACGGGGCGCCGCCGCCGGCTATGCTCCACATCTGGAATCTACTTCCAGTGGCGCTCCGGGAGGGGATAGAGCGGGCACATCCGGCAACGGGGACTCCTCCCACATCGGGTGACACCAAGGGCGAGTCGGACAAGCTTGCAAAGGTACAATTGTCGCACCTTGTTCCATGATTTATCCTTTCCTTTGCATGCATGATTTTCTTTGTTGTTTGTTTCTTTTTTTGAATTTGGAGGGGTTATTTGTCTTCAGGAGGCAGCAACATGGCTGGCCTCATTGGTGCAGTCCAGTGGGGTTGCCAATGAGGGAGAGCACGTGGTGTTCATGAAGGACCCGAACACCAAAGGTAAGAAGAAGAGGCCTCAATCTCCCGAGATCCCTTTTACCATCAATGAAGGGGCTGCCGAGAAGAGAGAGAGAAGGGAGAGGGAGAAGGAGAGAGAGGAAGTAGCGGGCAATGGGGAAGGAGATGGTCGTGGAGAAGGGGAAGGAAAAGAAGAAGAAGAAAAAGAAGTCCCATGGAGAGGAAGGGGTGAGTGCGCATGCGGGGGAGGGCAGTGGGGTAACAAAGGAGCAGGGGAAGGAGGCTACAAAGAAAGGAGAGGGTGGGATGGCCTTGGTGATACAAGACGTGGAGTTGGCAAAGATTGTGGTGCCACCGGTGGAGATGAATCGCCATGGTGACCCTTGCGGTGCGTTCTGGGAGGCTATGAAGAAGCCAGCCTTCGAACTCGCATTGAGGTGGTTCCCTTTGCACATCGAGTGGGCTGATCAGCACTTTGGCGCGAAGCGGGCGTATGCCCGTGAGTTAGACCGCCGGTTTCCGGGCAATTGGAGTGACACAAGGGTGATGGAGATGGTGGGGCGAAACTTGAAGGACAGGAGGTACCGTGCCAGACAGATCATTCGGAGGGCAATGGAAAAGGGGGCCATACCCAAACCACCCTATGGAATTACACAGGTTGGCAAATCTTGAATCATGTCACCTTCCATTTGTCGCATGTGCATTAATGAGGTGGATTCGATGCAACGTATGTGTGTAATTCACTAATTGTTGGGGGGGGGGGGGGTGCATAGGTATCGTGGGATGCACTCATTGCGGGAGAGATTGATGCCGCAAACAAGGCCAAATTTGACCGGGCACGCGAAGCAACAACAGTCCGCCTTGACAAGCACGAATCCATACACAAGTGGGGCGCCGGCGGATCCAAGGGTTTTATCTTGCGATTTGTAAGTCGTACTTCCCTATGGATTTTGTTATGTCTTCTTTCTGGCTCCATCATCGCAAAGAACTGACTTTAATTTGTGGCATGTGTAGCAACGCACGTTTGAGAGGAAGCCATCTCCGGTAGAGTACAACTACGCCAAGGAGCATGGTTGGCAATCCCTCATGAAGAACATGGCCAACACAGAGGGGATGAGTGCACTACAGGGCACTAGTATGGATGAGGTCGAGGGTCATGGCCAGGGATTGGATGAGAGCTCTGTGGGACTTAGGGGAACGCCGCCTCATTTACGTGCTCTGGCAAAGGGCGCGGAGTCATCAGGCTCATCAGATAGCTCTGAGTCCTCCACTGAGGATGAGGATGAGGATGATTAGTCCTAGTCCATGTAGGTCCTAGGGTCAGCCTACTGAACCCTTGTGAGCTTTTCAGCTCATTTCATGTAAATACATTTCCATATTTCCATCTTCCATCTTCCATCTTATTCATGTGTTGCACCGTTCTCACCCTCAATTCATGCTTGCTCAATTGTGTACCTGCTAAATCAGAGAAATGGAACTGTAAGGTCTCCCATCCCCAAATACAAAACCAGGCAAAAAACAAAAAACCACCCCCAATTCACCCCCAAAATCAACCCCCAACACCCCCCCCCCACCAGGCTGCCCTTGCGACTGCAGCACGTCGCCAATGGCGACGTGTTTTTGGGCGGGGGTTGCAAGCAGCGACGGTTGGGCGTTGCAAACCCCATTTGCGGGCGGCAAGGCCCGACACCCCTTGCGACGTGTTTTTTTAGTCCGGGGATCGCAAGCCGCCACGCCCTCGCGTCGCGGAGACCGCCACCCTGCCTGCGCCACGTTTTTTTTTTAAAATTAAATATAAAACTAAAGCGACGCCGGAGCGTCGCAACAACCCACGCCCGGGCGTGGTGGAGACCGACTCCTGCTCTTGCTGCTTGTTTGCCACGCCCAATAGTCGCTTGGCGTACCACCCGGGTTACGCCACGTGTTTTTGGGTTTTAGGATGGGACTCCCGGGCAGGTTAGAAAAAAAAGGGGATGTGACGCCGCGCCGGCGCCCCCACCAATGCCGTCGGCTGGAGGGCCGCGACGGCGAGACGTCGCTCGAAGAGGCCCCTGCCATCGGCGCGGACGGCCTGAAAAACCGACGTCTGGCAGTCACGGGAGTTGGGGCGGGGGCTCGCGACCCCCTTACGTCGCATTTTTGGGACGTCATTTTGGCGACGCCCATGCGACTGCCGGACGACGGCCGGGCGTCGCAAATTCTGCGCCTGCCGCGTGCCTGAAAAGGGCGTTTTCCCGACGTTGCGGCGTGGCGCGGGCGTCGCAAAGGCCCCCCTTTTCCTATAGTGAAATAGGGGAAGCAAGTCGACAGACAAGGCCTCCCCAGTCTTTCACATTGGCCGAGACGGTGCCAACCACACCTCGATGGTGCCGGTTTGTCCCAGTGTGTCAAAGGTAAAGCCAAGAGTGCCATTGCGAAGAGTTGACATGGCTCGGGGGATACCAATGGATACTACTGGGAAACAAGGTACAAGTAGTACATTGTTGGGGGCGGCTATGGCGATTTGCCAAGCTCAATTGTTTTCTGCAATAACAATTGCAATACCAGGGATTTGACCAGCTGCAGTGTTTAGACTGGCAGTTACACTCTGTGAGAGAGGTGATGCATCCGCACTATCTGCAGGGATAGCGGAGAAGGTGCAGTGCATAGATGTGCTGGATTCAAGGGTGAAGTCAGCCACAGTTGCGCTATGGCAAGCGGCAGCTACAAGGTTGCAGGAGTTGTCAGCTAGGTCAGCCATTGAACGCAGTATGGTGACTCATGGGGTAGTCCTGGTGGACAATCAGGATGGTGTGTTTCAGTTGGGTGGCCCAGCTAGGACTCGAGAGGAGGTATCGGCCACTACGAGTCTTGTTGGAATCGGGATCACAGCCATTGATGTTGGAGACTCGGGGAGATCACTCCCTATATCTTTCATGTATCACGTGCGAAAAAAATGTATTTTATAGAGGGGTATTATTTTAGTTTTGGTCTTTATCGGCCACCCTATATTTATATAAATTTGTAAAATGCTATATTTTCTGGCAAGATATATTAATTATAATTTGCTGCTGCTAGCAAATTTTAGGCACGCTATATTAGAAATAAAATAAAAAATAAGCAGCAGCCTATATTGTCAAACTGACCCCCCACCTCCATTTCAGGTTCCTAACGCATTTTGTGTTGCCACAATAAGCAGAAAAACCTAAGTACGCCGTTGCAAGCACAATACCAAATAACGTTATCTGCCTAGCAAAATGTTCGGTGAGCATCAACACCACACAACATGCTACCCTCTCTCGTTCCTTCACGCAACCCTACTCACATGGAAAAACTAGATGAACATCCACCCTTGTTTGCAGTTTTCATCCTAGAACTTAGAAATTTGTACACATATGACTAGTCTAGCCCACCTAATAAACCAGTGACTAGACGACACGTGTCCCAGGTATTTATCAATATCCTACTGGTAGTTGTAAAAAATAAATAAATAACTTCTATATTTCACACCCTATATTAATTTAAATTTTGGAAGCACGATTTATTGGTACCCATATTTATTTGTAATTGTTTTATAAATTTTATCACTTATCTTCCCAAAATTCACTTTAGACTCTAGACCCATCCTTTCAGCCTTTCAGTGGCTGCCTATGAAGGTGTAAGCAGGCCTTAGAGTATGAGCTCAGTCCCTTGGTCAGTTATAGTAGGAGCAGGAACAGTCTGGGCTGAGGGTGGGGAAACAAGAATCAAATCATCAAGACTTAACTATCTCTTACCTACCCACTGAGAAAGTGAAGGGCGCTTGTTCAAAATTGATGCTTTGGAAGGCCTATCTACTGTGGACGTCTCCTAGGTCCACTATTCATGCCTTGCTTGAGCTGTATCATGCATCTACTTATGCTGGTCATTTGGGGGTTACAAAGATAGTCAAGCGTCTTCAAGAACAATATCATTGGAAGGGCTTAGTCAAGGATGTCTCAACTTTTAGTGCTTGTTGCATACCTTGTCATGCTAAGACCATACTGCCTAGAACCGAAGCTCCACTGCCTTTAGAGCCAATCCCTATTACTGAGCCTTTTGCAAGGGTTGGCCTAGATCTAGTTGGACCCCTAAAACCCACGTCCAAGGGCCATGCATATATTGCTGTTGCTACGGATTACCTAACAAGATGGGTTGAGCTCCGACCACTGGTTGCTAAGGACAGTGATGAAGTCGTACAATTCTTCTTTGATAAAGTGATTCTCCGCCATGGGTGCCCTTTCGAGATCCTCACGGATCAAGGTACTGAATTCTGCAATCTGAAACCTCACCTTCTCTTTCGCCTCCACACATGTCGTTGAGAGGTCATGCAGTTTCTCCAACTGCATGGTCGGCTACATGGCCCGAGAATAGTGTTTTGCAATCTCGAGGATGAAGTCCTTTCCAAGTGCCGGATCTGCAATGGCCACCAGCTTCACAAGCTTTGACTTGTATTTGATTCTGGACTTGACCCTGGCTTCCTTCAAGTGCTCGGTCAATGACTGCAATGTTTTTGTCTGCCCCTCACTTTCCATGAAGAAGTATTTGGCATGGGCCAAATCCAGCTTGATGTTTGACTGCCAAGAAAAACATGCAGAAGCATTACATAGGATCCATGTGGAAAGATGACTAGAAATTGGGGAAGGATGAGCAGAGGAAAATGGGAGGACGACTTACTTCGTATATCACCTCCACCATTCCATCCATAGTGAGGCGATACCATGTCTGGTTCTGTTTTTGCTAGGGCTTTTTGAATGAGCTTGGGCTCCAGCATTTCGGCGAACATATGCGGGTCAGTAAGACCAGTTTTCCTCACCTTGTACAGCATATGTGCCATGTGGGTATGCACGTAAGCATTTTCAGTGACCCTGCAAGGTACACTCTCCAGTTCAGTCCACGGAAACAAAACTGATTGGAAACCGAAATGCGGCACCGCATTTCGGATGTGCTTGGGAGGGTATGAGAATCTTACGAGTTGAGGTCCGCCATGGCATTCTTGAGCAGGGAGGAGTCTGCCGCCTTCACCTTGAGGATGACACACTCCACCATGTAATGCCAGCCAATATGCTTGGAATGGTTCTGCTTGATGTACTCCCACCAGGAAAGAAGTCGGTGATTCCCGTCCTACACAAAAAACATTTTGCCCGACATATGGCCAAAGTCTAAATCACCCTTCAGCATTGTCTCGAATTCGTCGTTGCGAGTGTGCCAATGGGTATCCCATCCTGACAATTCATCCGCAGTGGGTCCACGAGTTTCGCCGTCCTCATTCTCAATGGAAACGTAGAAGGCTGGTGAACCTAGACGGTACCCTTCTCGAAATGCGAACTTGAGCTTATCCACATTTCCTGGAAGAACCTGCTTGACGATGGGAAGGGAGACCATGCGACAGAATGGAATTCGAAGAGTCCGCTGGAATACCCTGCTGCCCAGAACTCTGTCAATGCTACTGTGTGTCTCCTCCAACATTGTATCCGCTACACTTTGGAATTCCTCCGGAGACATTTCTGCAGGTGGCGGTAGGGGCTGAGTAGCTGGAGCATCCCCAACTGCAACTGAAGTCTGGAGAATCTTTGTGGACAATTTTCGAATTGCAGAGGCCTCCTCCGGGCCTGCAGCATTCTGAAGTTCTTCCTGAAAAGTGGAGAAGTGCTGCTGCAAACGTTGAGCAGCAGCACCCTCCTCCGCTGACAGATCCACGAAATCGGTCGATCCCCTTGCCTTCGCTGTAGCAGAGAAGCCCCCAACATCACCTGGCTGGAAATCAAGTAGGAACTGGGCTTCAGTTCGTGGAATCGGTTTTGCGGGAGACTGCTCCAACCTCCCCCTATTTGCATTCTGCTTCTTCATTCTTACAGGTGAAGGCGTCTGCTGCATTTGAATCTGCACTGCACCCTTCTACTTCATTCTCTTGGGGGGGGGAGGAAACGGCCCGGTCCGGTTCAGAAACCAGTTCAAGGACGGGCTGCTTCTTCTTTGTCTTTACTGGAGAAGGGCCCGACTTCTGCAGGCGATTCTCCATGACCTTCAAACGCGACTGTTTTTTGGGGCTTGGAACTGCAAAGCCTTGCCTTTCCAAACCGCGTCCTTGAAACGCACAGGGCTAGGCCCGGCAGGGAGACCCGTGCTCGTGAATCGGCTGGGTGTGCGTGCTGCAGCTAGTTCCACAGATTCTTCCTGCGGCTCTTTGGATTCCTACGATCCCTCCATCACCTCCACCTTTTGAGTTAGGCATGCAAACATCTTCTGCATTCAAGTGTCCTACCATACAGTCTAAGAATTGCACAACAAAAATGAGGGAGGGTTTCGGTGCTCGATCAGCTGCGCGCATCCCGATAGCACGGAGCTCTCACTGGTGGCTGGGTTGCCTGCGTTGCCTGCTGCTGCGAGATGACCATCTCCTCCTGAAGACGCATCTGCTTCCTCCCCTTCGACATTGGCCTTCGCCCGAAGTACAATTTGCGGAGCTTGCGATGATGTCTCTTCTCTGGTGCAGGAACTTCCTCCCTCTTAGGTTGGAGCATAAGAAGAAAACAGATGCGGAAAAGGGGCGAAGAGTGCAGATGGAAAGGGCGCGAGAGGGGTGAATGAGTAGACACGACAAATGAAGATGAAACGACGATGATGCACCGCTTGGGTTCGAAAGGCTAGGATGGAAGTGTCTCCTCGTGGACTATGCGTCATTACGAAATTTGAATCGTCAAAGGTACGTCTGTCGTCCGCAAAACAACAACATTAACCAACGGTCAGACCGCGCCGCCTCCTGCCACTTCAGCCAGCATGAGTGCAGACATCAAAAAGCGGTGCCGCAATTCTGTTGGTCCACGTGTTCACATATCACGGCATTACTGTCCCAGCGTCTGATGAGTTAGAGTGAAAACGCAAATGCGGCGCCGCATTTCCGTTAAGTAGCATCCCGAACGTACACATACCTTACTTGTTGGACGGAAATACGGCACCGCATTTTCGTTCTGGACAGTATAAAGGTTTCCTTCGGACGGAAATGCGGTGCCGCATTTCCCTCCCACAGCTCCATGCCTGAGATACACTACGGAAATGCGGCGCCGCATTTTCGTTCTAGAAAGTCCGAAGATGCGACTCGAACGGAAATGCGGTGCCGCATTTCAGTTACAGTGGTTCATGATTTTCAATCACAACGGAAATGCGGTACCGCATTTCCGTCCCACAGCTCCATGCCTGAGATAAAAAACGGAAATGCGGCGCCGCATTTCAGTTGCAGTGGTTCATGATTTTCAATCACAACGGAAATGCGGTACCGCATATCCGTTCCACTGTCACATACCTTACTTGTCGGACGGAAATGCGGCACAACATTTCTGTTTTGGAGAGTATAAAGGTTTCCCCCGGACGGAAATGCGGTGCCGTATTTCCGTCGCACTGCTGCATGCTTGAGATGCAAAACGGAAATGCGGCGCCACATTTCTGTTATGGAATGTCGGAAGGTACGACTCGGACGGAAATGCGGTGCCGCATTTCAGTTGCACTGAGGTTTACTATTTCATGAGCAGAAACCATGAGCCGCATGAGCCGCATGAGCGGTGAGCCGAAGTCTAAGACACGCGGATTTCATGAGCGGACTCCTCCAAATTTGGAAATGCGGCAGATTAAACAAGTATTAAAATAATAGTTTTTAATTTGACCTTGCCGTTTTTGGAAATTCCAGATCTTGTATTGTGGCAAAGATATGTCGTTAGTAACAAGTCCGCTCATGGTTTTTTAGATCCGCTCATGGAAATGAGTGACCGTGCAACGAGAAATCCAGTATACCACGGCAAAAGGACATCGCATACTGGCCTGTATAGAGTATTCCGCAGTTTCACATGCCTTAACATTGGAATGAAGCTGACCCTTTTACCGCGATTGAACCAATAGAGTATGTAGTACTTCACAATTTGTCATCTTCGGGTATTCGGCGGGAAAGGTTTGCGACTCAACTGGGAAATGCGGTGCCGCATTAGGGTTCGCACGTGCAAAATTTCTAGGGGGTTTGGTGTTGGCGACGGTCGGCTCCGTGAAGGCTGGGTGCGACTATCTTGCTATGACGAAGGCCGCATCTACTAGTACCTACGACGTTACTTGGAAATGCGGCGCCGCATTTCCTTGCCGGGGGTCGAATAAGGAAAACAAAGTTTGGGAGAGCAGAAAAACAGGAACCCTCCAACAAACAAAAATACAAGCACGTGGAAACACAAGTGAATGACATAGTATTATCTTAGTTCGAACAAAACATGTTACTGGTAGGCAAGACATAAGTCGGACCTTTTTGTGGCCAGGGTCAGAGGTACTTGCAGTAGTCTTGTTCTACTATCCGAAAAGGATGGGCATACCATTGTGTGGGGACCGCAAGCCAAGCTCACTCGTCCCCTGGATCCATATTCAGAAGAGTGTGCACCTCTTGGGGGCTCAACCCTGGTGCATGTATGAAGTGATGAGTTGTGGAATTACACCGGAGTCTCTTTAGGTACACGTAGTACAGATGCTTGCAAGGGCAGTATGATGCCCCCTTGTTCGCCATGATCTGGAAGTCGGTGCAATTGCAGGTGGGTGATTCTGAAATGGTGATGGTATACACCTCATTGCGAATAGGTGAGCCTGCCGTGGCCATCTGATACACATGCCCAAAGCCTGGTGGGGGCACTTCTGTCGAGCTCTGGATTGTGCAGTTCATCCGAAGTGCATTCCCCATCCTTGTCTCGTTCACTTTTGAGGGAGGTCGCCGCCTTTTCGGTTTCCCCCAACGGTGTGTAGGATGCTTAGAGCTGTCGCGTCCCAGTGTTCTTGCTCTCACAGGGGTCGGTGGTGGAGGCTGCGGAAGCGGAAATGGTTGTCTGGGGACGTCAGTGCGCTGCACCATCCGAAATCCTGCGGCAGTAAGGGCGTCGGCCTCAACCTGACTCAGATCGCAGCCTGGTTCCACCGGCCACACCGGGGGAGCCTCTGGCATTGTTTGTATGCCGTACTTGGGCTTTCCATACATAATGTCGTGCCTGTAGAACCAGAACTGGGTGGTTGTCGCCTCCGCAAACTTTGCATGGACAAATGTAAAAGTAGGAGCAGGGACAGCCCCATCTGGATTCCTCCTTATCATCTCTAAACAACGTTGTCGTGTATCCACTCGAATTGTGGAACACCTGCCTCGAAACGACGGCTTTGTGCGAGCAATTCTCCACTGTGACGCAGACACAGTTGTCTCCACAATGGCTTGGCCATACTGCATAACAGCGGGCGGAATCTGGGGCAAGCGAGCGGGGGGAATTTCTCGCACGGAATCCCCGTTTGAAATCAATGGCGATCTGGAATTTCTTGGGCTTCCACTGCTGGACGACACATTGTGCGGCAACATGACGGGACCTCGAGGTGCTGTCCGAATGTTCCTGTCGGGTCTCCAGGAATCCTCTTCGCACCCGGGTTCATCTTCAATCCTCCGCCTCACAGGGCGAGTATGGACGTCCCCCTCTAGGTGTTCACCTCTGTGGTGCAGAGGCGTCCCTTTGATCTTCTCTCGCAATGTTGTCGCCCATTTCAGTGGATTCTTCGACCTCGAAGCTGTTCGTACCAACAATTCCTGCCTGTCCGGCCCAAAGCCCCATTGTTTCCCGCTCAGGAACTTGTAGTACGTGGCTTGCTGCATGATTGCTCGGTCGATGTCCTCCGTTGTGGCCGTCACTACGTCCACCAAATGTGCGGCAGAAGACGCTTGCCAGGAGGTGTGGACTGATTCTGCCATATTCGTGTTCGGCATGTCCGTGTCGGAATCCAAGCACCGCTCCTACAAGGACACAAACAATGGTGAGGTACCAATGGAAAGGTCCGTAATAGAAAGACAATTGCACGAAAATGACAGCATCATACCTCTCGTATGTACTGTCCGAACTGTCGATACCGGAAATGCCACCACCCCAACCAGCTGTGCAAGGCTCCCAGATTGGTTGTCTCCACTGCACCTGACGTGTTCCACCAAGCCTCGATGATAACAAACTTAACCTCTGCGTCATCAAATGTGGGTGCGTCCTTCCACGCCGTACAAAGGACACGGTGTTCAGCCTGGAATGAGCTAGCAATAAATTTGGTAGTGTAGTGAGATAGACTCTGTATCCAATGGAATCCACAGGATCTCTCTTTCCCCTCCATTGGAACATTGGGGTCCTCACCGTACACACGCCGCACCGCTGCCCAGTTGGCCTGAGCGCTGTCTGCCATGAATCCCCTGAAATTGGGCTCTGGCAATCCCGCCCTTGCCATCTGCTCGTTTATGCCCTCCCACAAATGCATCTCCGACTGTGTGTCCTCCCCTTTCATCTCGCAGATTGCAATCGTCATGAGCCTCTTGGAGTGATAGTCATAAACATGCGCACCCATAGTCACCCACTGATGGTTTGTAATTCGCTTGATGTGATCAAACATCACCCAAGCATTCGACAAGTTTCCAGTTGTCATGTGAGTGACCAAGTCGACTCCACTCCCAGGCCCACACGTCGACATTTTAAAAATGTAACAACGATCGGATTCGCTGCCTTGCCCTAGAAACCTGCTACCTTGGATGTAGTCATATCCAGTCATTCGTTTCACCTCCAGGATTGAGTGCATGTCCGACCCCCCGCTGAACTCCTGCTTGCAAGATACGATGTGATTCCGCACATTCGGACTACAAACGTGCGAGACGGACTCCAACAGGTCAAGCATCTCCTCTTCGTTCAAGGGCACTCGGTCTGAACCATCTTTAGACATGATTTTGCCAAGAGCAATCTTGTGGGCTGCCTTCAGCTGAATCTGCTTTGGTCTGGCTCCGGGGCTCAATTTCACCTCCTCTTTTATGATGTCGTGTGCTTCCTGCACAGCCTCCCGCATGTTGCCTCTTGCCAAGGGGTGGCAGTGGACCCCTACGTGTATGCAAGCTCTAGTCAAGTCCGGGAGCAAATGGATTATGTAATATTGCTTGGCTCTGCACATGGACCTGCACATCGGTGGTTCTTTGCAATGTGCGCACTTGAAAGTACCCGCAGGAGCTTGGCTGGAGACAATGAATGGATGATGGGTTGTGCCAGTCCAATCCGTCTCGTTTCTCCGCCCTCCTTTGGAGAGAAAGTGGAAGCAGGCGGGATTGAGGCACCTCAGCTTCCCCGCACAGAGGACGTATCGTACACGAACACCATCAGCAATTTTCGTGCTACTGGTCTTCGTCACACACTAGGGGTGTCCGTCATGCTTTCGATCCATGTCTGTTAACATCCCTGAGGCTTTGTTTGAGGAAGTAACAGGTGGAAACTCGAAGATGACATTGCCATCGACTTCGGGAGGCAGATACGTTACCTTCCTGACTGGAAATTTGGCATAGTCGAGAGCAGCTAGCTCGGAGCGAGAACCATCGAGGTGATGTTGCCGTAGGAGCTGCACAATGGACCGGGTTGGAGTTATGCTCGAGGGTACATGCGTAGCACCTGCAGAGACGTCCATGTCGGATTTGAACGACCGTGTGGAGGACATGGGGACCTCAATGCACTCATCTTCCTCATCGGAAATGTCGAATACGTCCACACGAGAAGCTATGGAGGGTCTTGACGGTCCAGGTTGGGAATGATTATCATTGCATACCTCTCTGTTGGCAGTGGCCGCCTGTCGGTTTCCGGACTCCTTTGTGGATGGTGTGGGCAGCGACTGATTCGGAAAGGGAATGGGCATTCCCACAGCTCGGTACAGGATGGTGTCTGATGGGGGTACGTGCCACTCAATTCCGCAACCTCCATCGTTACCTAGCACGACAATGGTCTCGTCAACCTGTCCAGGAACATCCTTCCTTTCTTCTTCCAAATAAAGTGTGCCCCGTTTGAGCTTGAATTTGGAACAAAGGTAAGTTTCAGTCACTTTGCAAAGTCCTCCCTCGTTTGGGATCCAGGCTCTCCCAAGTTGCGGAGGACAGCAAACTATAGCGTAGGAATTCGGAGCCATCGAAGACCGCACGAAGTTGGCAAGTGCGAGGTTCAGTATAGCGACAGACCAAGGCTCACATGCACCATGGGGGGCTGCTATTTCATGAGTGGCATGAGCATGAACGGGAAAAAAAAAATACATGAGCGGGCCGAATTGTGTCCACGGAAATAGGGTTAGGAGGCACGGAAATAGGGTCATGTGGACTCGTCATAGCAATGAAATGTAACATTTTATTGCAAATTTGGTGGCAAGCCACGTCTATACAAGTGTGTCCTAACTGTCATAGCAGGAATGGGAACTACTCTCCTACACCTTCCGAGGAACTTGGCCCTCCTTCTTCCTCATCCCCCTCATCCCCCCCATCCTCCGAGCTCTGTGATGCATCGGTTGCAGTATGCCTCTCAAAAATGCCGTCCTCTCCTTGGAGGACTGTCCACCTCACCTCCTGGGAATCTTCTGCCTCTTCTCCCCCACTTTCCTCAGCATAATCCAAGACAAATCTATGAGCCCGACGGGCTCTAATAGCTGCTGCCTCCTCCCTCATCTTCATTTTCTTGAGGCATGCCTCGTCTAAAATCTGTTGTACACGACTAGGTTCGGAACACCTCCTAATGGACACCGAAGCAAGCCGGGCAGCATAAGTAGGAAGGATGTAGTCCCTTTCTGGACTAGGCATGAAATCCCCCCTGGCAAAAAAAGGCACGGTCCTCCTGCCCATGAACTCCGGTGTAGACGTCCCTCCTGCCGTACTTGGCATCCTACAGTAAGAACAAATCCACTTCAAGAATGTCAATACCAGCAGAAGCAGAAAGGGTTTTCAATGAAATAAGAGGGCGAAGGGAGGTGCCTCACAAAATCTGGAGGCAACTTACAATGCGACCACTCACTCGTACACCGGAGGCTCCTCGGCCTCGATCCCAACTTGTTCCTCCCCCTGCTCCTTCTCGGATTTTTCCTCATCCTCCGAGGATGCCTCCTCCTCTTTCGGCAGACGTTCAGCCGCTGCAAGTTCCGAGTTGTGGAGGGCAGTATCTGGCTCGAAGGCGAACACATGCCTGTCGGACAACGTCGCTGCCCACATTGAAGCACCTGAGGAACAAAGCGGGCGGTTAATAGCTTGCGGCATGCAATTGCAATCGGGCCAGGGGACAAACTGAGCACGTGAAGGCTTACCCGTGCCGCATGTGAGGTCCAAAATCCGCCCTTGGACATCCGAGCACGTCTCCATGAGGGTTTGGATGAAAGCAGGGCTCCGGGTCCGGCTGTACCGCCACGGTTTGCCTGTCTTTGTGTCCTTCGGCATACTGGAGTAGGGCACATAGTTGTAGAGGACATCGTAGGTAACAGGGTCCACAGCGGCATCAACAAGACGACCGTCGTTGCGGAATTTGAACGTAGACCCTCTCTTCACAAAGCAATATGCCTCAAACACCAATGTCTGCACATCCAACAAAAGAGGGATCAACTCCGGGATCTTGTTTAGATACACCACAATATGAGGTGAATGCAATAGATTGATAACTTACACTTTGGCCCTTTGTTCGCAACCCCTGTGTATTGATGCAGAACCATTTTCTGAGGAGGACCGGGGTGACACTTTTCGGTGTCCACCTTGCCACCGCATTCTCTGTGGTCTTCCCTCTTGTGGCAAGGACAACCACACATCCACCGTCATCCAGAAGCATCCCTGCCAGCCCAAACCCGGCTTTCCAGTAGTCCTCAGTAAACCTATTCCAGGTGGGCACACCATCCAGGCCCTCCAGCAGCTCCCCATCTGGAATGTTGAGGAGAATCATGTCGCAAGCTCTCTCCACCTCAAACCCCCCCCCCGAGTGCTCTTGCAATCCGTGCTCACAGCCGTGAAGAATTCCATCATGGCTTCAAAACCAGGGGTGTCTTTAGGCTCTGTACCGGCAGCCCTCTTCTTGGCTTTCCCCTTCTGCTCCGCCAGAGACTTGTTGTGTGCCACCTTCTTCGCCCTGGCAGCGAAAGCGTCAAGGAAGCTCTCATTGACGCATTGGATGATGGTTGGAGGTTCTAGCTTTGGCCTGTGCGTAAACGTCACCGCCGAATACCACCGTGTAGGCTCGCCCTCAAATGCCAACTTCTTGGCAGAGCCAGTCCCACTCCGAACTGACTTGGGAACCCGGACGACCGGTGACTAGGTAGCAGCAACAGCAGTCGCAGGACCTTGAACAAAGTCGTCGTTCGAGTCACTCTCTTGGGTCCCCTCCTGCGCCTCCTCCGATGCCCCGATGGTTTTCTGTTTTTTGGGTGTTACTGCACTCACCTGTTTCCTTGTCCTTTTCCTTTGGCCTTTACTCTTCTCATTCAATTTCTCCTGAATTCCTGCCTGAGCAAGCTCTGCCGCTTTCCTGGAGTTCGCAAGCGCTTTTGCCTCTTTTGCACCCAACGGAGGCAGCGGAGCCCGGTTTCGTCGGGCCTCAGCATCCAGCTTCAATTGAAACTTGGATGGGTCAAGCGAGCCGGGCGGAAGGTCCACATACCAAGGGCAATCACGCAAATGTTCCAGATGCCACTCCTTCACAATATCGTCAGTGTACATGGAGTCAGCCCCGGGGTTCCTCCATGCCAGGAAGAATGGTGGCTCGAAAGACAGATGACCTTTCTCCAAAAGGGAAAACTTGCAGTACCTGCATTCATGAAAAACACAATGAGGTCCCTGAACTGCAAATTCGGCACCATTTTCCCAGGTTGGGGCGGATCTGAGTGGGCCTAGAAATGGAAAAATGGCGCCGAATTTCGGTTTTCGGTGACTGCCACCCTAGGGACTTAGCCATCTTGGGAGCCCTGAACTGGAAATTCGGCGCCATTTTTCCTGGTTTGGCCCGAAGATGGCTAAGTCCCAGAACGGCAATAGGGCCTAGAACTGGAAAAATGGCGCCGAATTTCCAGTTTAGGGCCAGCCACCCTAGGGACTTAGCCATTTTCGGAGCCCTGACTGGAAATTCGGCGCCATTTTCCTAGGTCCGGCCCGAAAATGGCTATGTCCCAGAACGGCAATAGGGCCTAGAACTGGAAAAATGGCGCCGAATTTCCAGTTCAGGGCCAGCCACCCTAGGGACTTAGCCATTTTCGGAGCCCTGACTGGAAATTCGGCGCCATTTTCCTAGGTCCGGCCCGAAAATGGCTAAGTCCCACAAGGGCAATAGGGCCCAGAACTGGATGGCGCCGAATTTCCAGTTCAGGGCCAGCCACCCTAGGGACTTAGCCATTTTCGGAGCCCTGACTGGAAATTCAGCGCCATTTTCCCAGGTCCGGCCCGAAAATGGCTAAGTCCCAGAACGGCAATAGGGCCCAGAACTGGAAAAATGGCGCCGAATTTCCAGTTCAGGGCCAGCCACCCTAGTGACTTAGCCATTTTCGGAGCCCTGACTGGAAATTCGGCGCCATTTTCACAGGTCCGGCCCAAAAATGGCTAAGTCCCATACAGCCTTGACCTGGAAAAATGGCGCCGAAATTTCCAGTTCAGGGCCAGCCACCCTAGGGACTTAGCCACCCTAGCCATTTTCGGAGCCCTGATCTGGAAATTCGGCGAAAAATGCAAGGACTGAAAGGAAGGCATCGCGTATGTACCTGTACAGAAGGCGCATTGCTGCTTTGTCTGCGTTCGGCTGGTCGGTGAACTCGTGGCTCCGGCGGGCATGTGGTATCTCCCGAAAGAATAGGTCGGTTTTGTAGAGCAGAAAGTACCTCGTCACATAGTCGCGTAGGCTCTCTGCTGCAGGAGAAATCTCCATCTTGAACTAATGTGCTTGTGTGTCCAGTTGCTCTTGCGCATTCGTTGTCACCTGTGGAGATTCTCCATCAGATCGCATTGCTGAAAAAATACAATGAATCCACCCCCTACAAGAGTAGAAGCGCCAAACGAAGCATGGGGAAGTACCTGAAACCACCATGTCATGCGGTTCATCCACATGTCGAATGTGGGGTCAGACAGTTTGTCCGGTTTGGGGAAGATCCACATGTCCCTTGTACTTTGGGAACCATTCCAGATTTGGAGCCACCGGGTCTCTCCAACCACCCAGCATATTCGTAAGCGCCAAACACCACAAAAACGAGTTGTTGCCACCACAATTTGGTTAAGAATGTATCACCTTTTCTGCACCATCCACACAGGATGTGGCTAGACGATGGAGCTTCTCCAATGTCATCGTGGGCTTCAGAGCGCGGGAGTAGTGCTTCCCCACCTCCACCAGAAAGTCGGCACCAAGGGCGGGATCAGCTATGGCCACGTACTTTACCATCCGCGACTTGTACTTTATGCGGGCCCTGGCCTCCACAGCTTTGAGATACGATTCGAGTGCCGGGAGGGTTAGATTCTTCTCCTCTGACTCCATGTAGAACCTCCGCGCATGTGCCAAATCCTGCTGAATTTTCGTCTGTCAAGAATGCGCACATAAGATTAGAGATCCTGCTCAACACTTTTTCTTCTATTGGGGGAGGAGAGACAGATTAGCTCAACAAATAGTCAGGAGCTTTACCCGAAATATGTAGTCCACCATGGCGTCCATGCTCAGCCTATACCAGGTTCTGTCTGCCTTTGCCTCCGACTTGCGCAGGAGGTCGGCACTGAGCGAATTGGCAAACTCTTGCACCCCCTGCTTCCCGACATCCTTCACTTGGAAGAGCATATGGGACAAGTTGGTGGCAATGAAGGCATTCTCAGTCACCCTGCAATGCCACATTTCCATCAAACAATTTTTAAATGGGAATTTACAACAAATATGAGGATTCGCAATGAAATGACTTACAATCGGATGGGTCCAAAAGCAAGAGGCGTTGTAACTTACGAGTTGATGTCCGCCATTGCAGCTTTGAGAATACTGCGATCTTTGGGCCCCGCAACCTTCAGCACAACACACTCCACGGCGAAATGCCAATCGAGGTCGTTGGGGTGGGCTTCGGCTATGTGCTCCATCCATGCCAGGAGGCGATGATTGCCGTCCCACACGTAAAACATCTTACCGGACAAGTGCTGGAAAAGAGGATCAGTAGCAATCGTTCTCTCGAACTCCTCATTTCGCCTTTGCCAATGGGGACCCCATTTGTCCACCTCATCGGAAGTGTGGGCACGGGTCGCTCCGTGGTTGTTCTCAATGGAAACGTAAAACGCGGCAGACCCCATTCGATATCCATCCCGGAAAGAGAATTTCAGCTTGTCGATATCGCCTGGGAGGGCAGGTCTCACCACCTGCAATGACACCAAGCGGCAAAGGGGAATCCGAAGCTTGGCCGGGTACACCATGCCCCCCAGCACCCTGCCAATGTTGTTGTGGGTTGCCTCCAACATCTTGGCAGCGGCCAACTTCATATCCGCCTCCGACATGACGTCTGTTGCAGAGGGGTTCTCCGGCAGCCCACCAGGACCGCCAAATCCAGCCTGTATGCTGCGGGTTTGGGGCCTGGGGATGTCCGGGAGGATGTTGTCCTGGTCAGAAAGCTCCCTGTCGTCCTCCTCAACATGGTCAGCCACCGGCGAAACCACCTCGAGCACTCTCCCCATCTGTACTACCCTCTCCCCGGCTTCACCTCGAACTGGCATGGAAAAAATGGAATTGATGATGAAAAAGCTGGCTGCTGTACCAGCACCAGGTTTATAGAAGACTTGGTTTGTGAGTGGACTAAGACCAGAGTTGCAAAAGAAAGTGGATATGTTACCCCATAATACAGTGGAGGAGACATTTGAAACAGCGAACATAATTGAGCAATTGGGAATGCTCAGGAGGGAGAAAATGGATGATGAGGACTCTGAGGATGAGTCAGATGAGGAAGAAGAGCAAGAGCTGAAAATGAAGAGTAAGAGGAAGGAGAAGTTGAAGAGCGATAATTATGAGAAAAGATTAGAAGAAATCTTGAAGAAGTATGCCACAGAGGCTGCAACACATTGGAGAACAAATGATCAGGAATTCCATAAGACGGGAAAACAAGGTGAAATGTTTTGAAGGCACTTCGTCTTCTCAGCTCAACATGGATTTCCTTAATTTTTAACCACTCAGACCTTGATCATTCTTCGCAACAGCTGCTGCTTTTGCGATGCAGCCATACGCTTCCCGCGATGTTAGGATGAAGATGCAAAAACAAAGCGAAAGCGAAAGCGAAAGCGAACAAAGCAAAAGCAGAAGTGGCTTGCCTGAGAGTACTCAGCTTTAGTTGGCGCAGGTCGTGAGCAAGACACTGGAATCTCCTGCTGGAGCTTAAGTTTGGCCATGCGAGAGATTGGCCGTTGTCCGTAGTACAAAGCTTTCAACTTCCGCCGCGTTCTGGATGTGAGGTCTCTCTCAGGAGAGCCACACCCTTCAGGCGGCATAAGTCCCAGCCAAAATGGAAAAAGATCTCAGTTTTTTGGGGTACATGCCTCGAATAGAAGTTAATCCAAGATTAACATCAGATTTAGGGTACGTATCGAGGAAGCCATGTGTCGCCAGCCCGAATAAAAACGGACGGCGGTGGACATTTAATGCCCAACTACGCAATTAAATATCGGATGAAGCCCTCCCTGTCGGATGAAATATGACGCAACTCGGCCCGGAATTTCCAACGTAGAGGTAATTCGGAGCGCAGCAGAATAGAATTCCGGCGCCGGATTTCCATCCTGCAGGTAATTCGGAGCGCGGATGGATGGAAATCCGGCGACGGATTTCCATCCGCCAGGTACGGCGGCGCGCAAAATTTCCGTCATGCAGGTAATTCGGAGCGCAGTAGGATGGAAATTCAGTGCCGAATTTCTATCCTGCCAGAGAGGGCGGTGCGCGAAATTTCCGTCACGCAGGTAACTCGGAGCCGGATGGATGGAAATCCGGCGCCGGATTACAATCCTGCCAGGAACGGCGGCGCGCGAAATTTCCGCCACGCAGGTAATTCTGAGTCGGATGGATGGAAATCCGGCGCCGGATTTCCATCCTGCCAGGTAGTGCGGCGCGCGAAATTTCCGCCACGCAGGTAATTCAGAGCCGGAGGGATGGAAATCCGGCGCCGGATTTCCATCCTGCCAGGTAGGGGGGCGCGCGAAATTTCCGTCACCCAGGTAATTCAGAGCCGGACGGATGGAAATCCGGCGCCGGATTTCCATCCTGCCAGCTAGGGCGGCGCGCGAAATTTCCGTCACCCAGGTAATTCAGAGCCGGACGGATGGAAATCCGGCGCCGGATTTCCATCCTGCCAGCTAGGGCGGCGCGCGAAATTTCCGTCACGCAGGTAATTCGGAGCTGGACGGATGGAAATCCGGCGCAGGATTTCCATCCTGCCTAGGTAGGGCGGCGCGCGAATTTTCCGTCACGCAGGTAATTCGGAGACGGATGGATGGAAATCCGGCGCCGGATTGCCATCCGCCAGGTTGGTCGGAGAGCGGATGGATGGAAATTCGGCGCCGGATTTCCATCCTGCCAGGTAGGGCGGTGCGCGAAATTTCCGCCACGCAGGTAATTCGGAGCCGGATGGATGGAAATCCGGCGCAGGATTTCCATCCTGCCTAGGTAGGGCGGCACGCGATTTTCTGTCACGCAGGTAATTCGGAGACGGATGGATGGAAATCCGGCGCCGGATTTCCATCCGCCAGGTTGGTCGGAGAGCGGATGGATGGAAATTCGGCGCCGGATTTCCATCCTGCCAGGTAGGGCGGCGCGCGAAATTTCCGCCACGCAGGTAATTCGGAGACGGATGGATGGAAATCCGGCGCCGGATTTCCATCCAGCAGGTAACTCGGATCGCTGGCAGATAGAAATTCGGCGCCAAATTTCCATTCGCCAGGTAAGTCGAATCGCCGAATTACCTTCCTGCAGGTAATTCTGAGCGTGGCCGCTTGGTTTTTCGGAGAAAAACAAACTAAACTGTTAGTTTTGTGGCTGAAGTCCACGTTTTTCATGGAATTGTTGACTGTTAGAGGGAAATCCGAACGGCCTCGGACGGAAATTCGGCGCCGTTTTTCCATCCTGGGAGGTTTTTATATCGTCCAGTTTTGGGCCTCACCACCCGATCGGACTTCATTTGAGGGGGCCCGGATGGAAATTCGGCGCCAAATTTCCATCCGGGGGATGGTCTCTGTCGGACAGGTGCCGGCCTCTCCGCCCGAGGCGACTTCGTCCGGGCGTCCTCTGTTGGATATTGGTGCCGAATTTCCGTCCGGGGGTTGAAATGTGACGGCCAGATGCCGGCCTCTCCCCCCTCCCCGACTGCATCCGAACCGCCCCGAACGGAAATTCGGCGCCGTTATTCCATCCTGGGAGGTTTTTATATCGTCCAGTTTTGGGCCTCACCACCCGACCGGACTTCCTTTGAGGGGGCCCGAATGGAAATTCGGCGCCGAATTTCCATCCGGGGGATGGTCTCTGTCGGACAGGTGCCGGCCTCTCCGCCCGAGGCGACTTCGTCCGGGCGTCCCCTGTTGGATATTCGGTGCCGAATTTCCGTCCCGGGGTTGAAATGTGACGGCCAGGTGCCGGCCTCTCCCCCCTCCCCGAGTGCATCCGAACGGCCCCGGATGGAAATTCGGCGCCGTTTTCCCATCTGGGGAGGTTTTTATGTTGGCCAGTTTTCGGCCTGCCCCCCCCCGACACGACTTCCTTTGGGGGGCCCCGGATGGAAATTCGGCGCCGAATCTCCATCCAGGGGATGTTCTCTGTCGAACAGGCGCCGGCCTCTACGCCCGAGGCGACTTCATCCGGGCTTCCCCTGTTGGATATTCGGTGCCGAATTTCCGTCCGGGGGTTGTAATGTGAGGGCCAGGTGGCGGCCTTTCCCCCGAGCCGACTGCATCCGAACGGCCTCGGATGGAAATTCGGCGCCATTTTTCCATCCGGGAAGGTTTTTATGTCGGCCAGTTTTCGGCCTGACCCCCCGACACGACTTCTGTCTCGCCTGTTCTTTTGCCCGCTCACGGGCTTTCTGTTTCTTACTAGGGCTAGCAGCAGGGGAGCCCGGATGGACGACCACCTTTGATTGAGACGAACTGACACCCTCCCGCGCACCGCTCACTCCCCCCTCCGTAGCCCGTGACGGCTCTCTCGCCGGGGATTGCATGTGCTTAGCTTTCTTCTTCTTCTTTGCGTGGGCGGGCCCTACTGCATGTGCATCAACAACCTCCATTGCCGGATCTGCTGTCCTCACGTCCTCACGCCCTTCACCTGCCATGCCGCCTGCACCAACCTCCCCAATGCCTATTCTGTCGTACTCTCGCTGCAGGTCCTCCTGTCCACCAACAAAAGGTTGAAGTTTGCCCTCTCGCCCCAAGTTGGGCGATTCAAACATGCGATGAGTTGGAGCGGTCGATGATACCACCAGCGTGCCGGGCTCGTCGTCACTCTGTCATTCCCAAAATTGTCAGAACCAACATCGGTGCCAAAACCAGCATCGCAGCGAGCAGCGCAACCACCATAGCAACAATCGTGGAACAACAATGAAAACAAAACAAGTTTAGGAAGTATGGAGTGCCATGGAACAACAATGAAAACAAATCCAACCAATGCCTAAGAATGACATGCACAAGCAGCCTTCTCCAGAACTGCCGGCTTTGCACACGCATTGCAAACTATCTAAGGTTCACTCAACCGGTAATATGAAACACGATGAACAAATGATCATGAATTCCATAAGACGGGAAAACAGGGTGAAATGTTTTGAAGACACTTCATCTTCTCAGCTCAACATGGATTTCCTTAATTTTTAACCACTCAGACCTTGATCATTCTTCGCAACAGCTGCTGCTTTTGCGATGCAGCCATATGCTTCCAGCGACGCCAGGATGAAGATGCAAAAACAAAGCGAAACAACAAAGCAAAAGCAAAAGCGAAAGCGAACAAAGCGAAAGCAGAAGTGGCTTGCCTGAGAGTACTCGGCTTCAGTTGGCGCGGATTGTGAGCAAGACACTGGAATCTCCTGCTAGAGCTTAAGTTTGGCCATGCGAGAGATTGGCCGTCGTCCGTAGTACAAAGCTTTCAACTTCCGCCGCGGTCTCGATGTGAGGTCTCTCTCAGGAGAGCCACGCCCTTCAGGCGGCATAAGTCCCAGCCAAAATAGAAAAAAATCTCAGTTTTTTGGGGTACATACCTCGAATAGAAGTTAATCCAAGATTAGCATCAGATTTAGGGTACGTATCGAGGAAGCCATGTGTCGCCAACCCGAATAAAAACGGACGGCGGTGGACATTTAATGCCCAACTACGCAATTAAATATCGGATGAAGCCCTCCCTGTCGGATGAAATATGACGCAACTCGGCCCGGAATTCCCAACGTAGAGGTAATACGGAGCGCAACACAATAGAATTCCGGCGCCAGATTTCCATCCTGCAGGTAATTCGGAGCGCGGATGGATGGAAATCCGGCGCCAGATTTCCATCCGCCAGGTACGGCGGCGCGCAAAATTTCCGTCATGCAGGTAATTCGGAGCGCAGCAGGATGGAAATTCAGCGCCGAATTTCCATCCTGTCAGGTAGGGCGGCGCGCATAATTTCCGTCACGCAGGTAATTCGGAGCTGGATGGATGGAAATCCGGCGCCGGATTTCCATCCTGCCAGGTAGGGCGGCGGGCGAAATTTCCGCCACGCAGGTAATTCGGAGCCGGATGGATGGAAATCCGGCGCCGGATTTCCATCCCGCCAGGAAGGGCGGCGCACAAAATTTCCGCCACGCAGGCAATTCGGAGACGGATGGATGGAAATCTGGCGCCGGATTTCCATCCGCCAGGTTGGTCGGAGAGCGGATGGATGGAAATTCGGCGCCGGATTTCCATCCTGCCAGGTAGGGCGACACGCGAATTTTCTGTCACGCAGGTAATTCAGAGCCGGATGGATGGAAATCCGGCGCCGGATTTCCATCCTGCCAGGTAAGGCGGCGCGCGAATTTTCCGCCACGCAGGTAATTCGGAGCCGGATGGATGGAAATCCGGCGCCGTTCCATCCTGCCAGGTAGGGCGGCGCGCGAAATTTCCGCCACGCAGGTAATTCGGAGCAGGATGGATGGAAATCCGGCGCCGGATTTCCATCCTGCCAATTTGGGCGGCGCGCGAAATTTCCGCCACGCAGGTAATTCGGAGACGGATGGATGGAAATCCGGCGCCGGATTTCCATCCGCCAGGTTGGTCGGAGAGCGGATGGATGGAAATTCGGCGCCGGATTTCCATCCTGCTAGGTAGGGCGGTGCGCGAAATTTCCGCCACGCAGGTAATTCGGAGCGGATGGATAGAAATCCGGCGCCGAATTTCCATCCGGCAGGTAGGGCGTCGCGCAAAATTTCCGTCATGCAGGTAATTCGGAGCGGATCAGGATGGAAATTCGGCGCCGAATTTCCATCCTGCAGGTAATTCGAAGCCCGGATGGATGGAAATCCGGCGCCGAATTTCCATCCAGCAGGTAACTCGGATCGCTGGCGGATGGAAATTCGGCACCGAATTTCCATTCGCCAGGTAAGTCGAAGCGCCGAATTACCTTCCTGCAGGTAATTCTGAGCGTGGCCGCTTGGTTTTTCGGAGAAAAACAAACTAAACTGCTAGTTTTGTGGCTGAAGTCCACTTTTAGACACGTTTTTCATGGAATCCTTGACTGCTAGAGGGAAATCCGAACGGCCTCGGACGGAAATTCGGCGCCGTTTTCCCATCTAGGGAGGTTTTTACGTCGGCCAGTTTTCGGCCTGCCCCCCCAACACGACTTCCTTTGGGGGGGTCCGGATGGAAATTCGCCGCCGAATCTCCATCCAGGGGATGCTCTCTGTCGAACAGGCGCCGGCCTCTACGCCCGAGGCGACTTCATCCGGGCTTCCCCTGTTGGATATTCGGTGCCGAATTTCCGTCCGGGGGTTGTAATGTGAGGGCCAGGTGGCGGCCTTTCCCCCGAGCCGACTGCATCCGAACGGCCTCGGATGGAAATTCGGCGCCGTTTTTCCATCCTGGGAGGTTTTTATGTCAGCCAGTTTTCGGCCTGCCCCCCCGACACGACTTCCTTAGGGGGGATCCGAATTGAAAGTCGGCGCTGAATTTCCATCCGGGGGTTGTTCTCTGTCGGACAGGTTCCGGCCTCTCTGCCCGAGGCGACTTCATACGTGCGGCCCCTGCTGGATATTCGGTGCCGAATTTTCATCCGGGGGTAGTAATGTGACGGCACGGTGCCGGCTTCTCCCCTTCAGCCGACATCATCCGGACGGCCCCCCACTTTCTGACTGCATACCGTTGGCAGTTATTGCGCAAAGACCAAGGGCCGCATTCCTGAGACAAGGTTCATTAACACTCTGACTGTGGATTTTTGAGATAGTTGGTTCCCTGGATTTGGATCAGGCTTCGTCGCTCGGACAAATCGGCACCGCATTCCTTCCCGTCGCTGCATCCCCCTTCTACCAGGGAGCTTGCCCGCACACCATCCTGGGAGTCTTGTGTGCACATCTCCCATGGCGGAAAACCCGAGCGCTATAGTGTACTGCCCTCCTCATGAGCATAGAGCTTCATTTCCGTGCAGAGGGGACATCTGCCGGGTGATGGAGAAATATTTGTGCGTTCGATACCACCTGAAACCGGGGTCGGTTTTTTTGGAGGAGGAAAGGAAGGACTCAAACGACGTTGTTATCGAGACTATTGTTGTGCTCCACGATGATTTCGGCGATGGCAGGGAATGGCGAGTTCCACCATCGGACAACGTCATATACAGGGCTGTTGGGGACTTCATTTGCCCGCCAAATGCACCTTCTATCCTGGCGCCTTCCACGAAACAATCCGCGAAAGGCATGACTTTGTATGCATAAGCACCCCAGTCTGTGATGAAAGCTGTCTTTCCCTGGTCTTCTTCTGCCACTTGCACTTGATTATAACCACTGAAGCCATCCATGAATGAGTACATCTCATGGCCTGCCACAGTGTCCAATACCGCTTCTGTGAATGGCAAAGGGAAAAGATCTTTCTTCGTGCAAGCATTCAACTTCTTATAGTTCACACAAACTCTCAGTTTACCATTCTTCTTGGGAACTATCACAATGGGTGACAACCAAGTTGTATACTCTATTGGGTATATAAACTTAGCCTCA
This sequence comes from Takakia lepidozioides, assembly GCA_030704615.1. Lineage (NCBI taxonomy): Eukaryota > Viridiplantae > Streptophyta > Takakiopsida > Takakiales > Takakiaceae > Takakia > Takakia lepidozioides. The sequence goes on along the minus strand of CM060733.1, from coordinate 70,356,150 downwards.
GCCAACTTCTTGATCTCTTCTCCAACCTTCCGTGCATAGTTGGGATTCATTCTGTACCTTGCCTGTTTGATTGGTACTGACCCTGGTTCCAGTTCAATCTTATGCTGACAGATCTCAGGTGGTATCCCTTTTAGATCCTCGTAGCTCCAAGCAAATACATCTCTGTATTTGATGAACAAACTCTTAGCTTCCTCAAAGAATTCTGGCTCCAAATCAGCCCCTACCTTCACCATCCTCGGTTCCTCTTCAGTTCCCACATTCACTTCTCTCACCTGCTCATCAGCTGTGATTGTCCAACCAGTCATCACTTCATCCTGTAAACTCACAGTGGCTGGTTCCTCTAGGATTTCCATTTCTCCTTCTCTTTCTTCATAGAAATGTGGTGGGTAAGTGCTTGTTTCACTTTCAATTGGTGTTGCTGTCACTACACCACAGCAGATACCTTTTAAACAACTTAGGCCTTCCAGCTGCATTTCTGCAACCTGCTCCCACTCTGGGTGTGCAGCAAACACGGTAGCTTCCTGCTCCTCATCAAGTCCTCCCCTCCAGTCATACTCCCTGACCCCTCGAGGTCTTCTTGTAGCAGGTAATCTACTAGATTTCTTAGTGGTAATTTGTATCTTGTGCATCCCATCATGCACAGTTAGTAACTGGGAATTCCAGTCATGGAATACCCTGGCCTGTTTCAGCCACGGACGTCCCAACAATAAGGAGTAAGCCTCCATGACTTCATCCATTTTCAACACAGTTACTGTGATCATAAAGATCATCTTTTGAATCTGTATCTTAACTCCTCTTATCAATCCCAATGGCTGTACACTTCTTTGATCTGCCATTGTTACTGTAAATGGGGCTGGTTTCATGTTACTTAGACCAAGCTTCTGCCTTAATTGGTCTGTCATGATATTCACTCCAGAGCCTCCATCTACCAGTACATCAGTTCTGTGCTTCCAATTCTCAATTGGATTACTGGCATAGAATCATCAAAGTCCATGACTGTTTCTCGCCCTTCCGGCTTCACATTATAACTGGTCACCTTGCTGTTCAGGTCTGTGTTCCCTATCACATGAGCAATTTGATTGATTGCTTGATACAGCCTGTGTCTACAATAAGGTGCCACAGCCAATAGCTGTCCAATGGTAATCTCCGCTTTGGACTGGCATATTACTTCAGCCAAAGTCCCTTCATTACTCTGCATGTCTGCAGCTTCTTTCTTCCCTTCATCCTCTCTCACTTCCTCTTCTCTATCAGAATCAGAGGAATCTGCCATAGGAATATCAGTACTCTTCTGCATTTCCCTTATGGTATCTGCCACTTCCTTGTGCAGTTTCTTCTCATCTCTCCAAGCCTCATCATCTTCAGGCACATCACTGCCATCTTCATTATCATCATCTTCCTCATCTACTGGAGGTATTAGTTTGGCTTTGCTTCTCGTTAATATCATTGTACTTACTTCTGCTACAACACATGGCCTAACCATGTGAGCTGCCACCACTGGCCCCTCATTCACAGGAGCTCTCATCTCATTCTGGTGTCTAATCCAGAATCGACAGGCTGCCTTGCGATGGCCTGCCTGATTACAATAGTAACACAGTTCTTCCCCATTAGGTCCTCGCCCTTGGTCTGTTCTGGAATTGTTTTTGTAATCCTGACTCCCTGGCTGGTAATTCCCCCTTGGATTACCCTGATAGTTGCCTCTGGAATTTCCTTGGTAATTCCCTCTTGGATTACCTCTTCCTTCCATGCCATTGTTATAACCACCAGGCCTACCATAGTGGTCTTGATCACTGTTTCTTCTTGGCTGGGGCTGCACTTGATGCACCCTTACTTGCCTAGGTTCTCTAGCTGTTGTCCTTCTGTTGTAGTAACAATTCTCAGTAGAATGGTTATCCATTTTACAGATAGTACATGTGGCATTCAGTGGTGGTATGGCCTTCATTCTGGCACTTTGCACATTCATATTACCGGTTGAGTGAACCTTAGATAGTTTGCAATGCGTGTGCAAAGCCGGCAGCTCTGGAGAAGGCTGCTTGTGCATGTCATTCTTAGGCATTGGTTGGATTTGTTTTCATTGTTGTTCCACGATTGTTGCTATGGTGGTTGCGCTGCTCGCTGCGATGCTGGTTTTGGCACCGATGTTGGTTCTGACGATTTTGGGAATGACAGAGTGACGACGAGCCCGGCACGCTGGTGGTATCATCGACCGCTCCAACTCATCGCATGTTTGAATCGCCCAACTTGGGGCGAGAGGGCAAACTTCAACCTTTTGTTGGTGGACAGGAGGACCTGCAGCGAGAGTACGATAGAATAGGCATTGGGGAGGTTGGTGCAGGCGGCATGGCAGGTGAAGGGCGTGAGGACGTGAGGACAGCAGATCCGGCAATGGAGGTTGTTGATGCACATGCAGTAGGGCCCGCCCACGCAAAGAAGAAGAAGAAAGCTAAGCACATGCAATCCCCGGCGAGAGAGCCGTCACGGGCTGCGGAGGGGGGAGTGAGCGGTGCGCGCGAGGGTGTCAGTTTGCCTCAATCAAAGGTGGTCGTCCATCCGGGCTCCCCTGCTGCTAGCCCTAGTAAGAAACAAAAAGCCCGTGAGAGGGCAAAAGAGAGGGCAAAAGAACAGGCGAGACAGAATGCTAGCCAGGAGGAAAGAGAAAAGGCCACTGAAGAGGCCAAGGGTGCCCAAATGACAGATGCCAATGTAAGCGAGGGACGCACAGAGACGGTGGATCCCTCCAAGACACCACAAAGAGGCAGTAACACACCGGTTAGACCATCACGGGCAAGAGCAGCCCTTGCAATTACCCATACGGTGGAAAGTGGAGGAGAGGAAAGAACACCAGAAAGAGCACGGATTGATACTCCTCAACAGTTTCATGCTTCTTTTGCTCTAACTGTTGTAAACTTCCATACACTTCATCCTCAGTTTTACTTGTCCTGAACCTATTTCGGAATGTTGTATTCAAGCCATTCCAGGTTAGGAAATGATTATCAGGGAATCTTGCATACCATTCACTTGCTTTCTTGATAAGTGAACAAGGAAACAATCTCATCTTGGCATCATCGCCATTCTCATTGTTCACAATACACATGTGCTCAAATTGGCTAATGTGTACATCAGGATCCCCTTTTCCTGAATATATTGGAAAAGGTGGTTTTGCCCGTGTTGGTTGTAACGCCATCTGTGGCCCTACCTTCTGCCCACTGACAGATGCTGGCCCCCTTGCTGGTGCTGGTCCTTGAGGACCTGTTGTAGTTGTGGTGGATCTTCCACCAAGTGGTGGCCCCTGAGCACTCCCTGCTACTGGCCCCACGATATTCACAGTATTCCCAGCTCCAGTTGCACTACTTCCCACACTCCCTGTCCCCCCAGAGTCAGATCCAGGCTGCCCGCCTGATCCCCCTAAGCCGACACCTTCGTTGGCCTGTGATCCAAGTGCTCCACTTGATCCACGTCCAACGGGTTGGGATGTCCTGGTTGTAGTCTCAACCTCAGCTTTTGGGTCTACTTTTTTATACTCTTCCTCTTCCAATTTCTTCTCATCCTCCAAGTTCTACCCTTGGGTTTCTTCTTCACTCATGTAACTCAACTGCAATGGTGTTGGAGAGTCTGAACTCTCCGTTGGCTCCCACATCCTCTCTTCCTTCTTCATCTTCCGTCTCAGAAACTGGAGTTCCTGCTTTTGGTGTTCCATGCCAACTCTTATCAAAAATTTCCGTCAAATCTTTTATCCAAGGATATACCTAAGATCTTTCACCTCATGGTTGATCTTCTTCCAGTACCAATTCCCTTAATCTTTCTTGCCAAGAAAAAGAAGGAGTGGCATCCAACTCTAGTTCTTCCGGTATGGGTGATGTACTCTCTGATCTTAATGGTGTGAGAGGTCCAGATGATTCCCCTATGTCTATTCCTCTCTCCCAAATATATGGATAATTAGCTTTCAGATAACTTTCTCTTTTTGCTGAATATCTCTGGAGTCTAGCTTCTCTTTCATCACTCATGTCCCATGTCTTTCATTTCTTTAATGTGGCAATAACCAAAACTCTCTTCTGTAGTATCTCTCGTATATGCCTGGGTTTCTTTCAAGCTTCAATGCACCCTTGGCTATACTAGAAGTCTCCGTTACCATATACCCATATGGCAAACAAGTCTGGAAAGTTGTTCTTGGTGTGAGTTTGATCCACAGAATATCCTTTGGAATCCAATTCTTTACCAGTACAAGCTCTTCATGCATATGAGTATAAACATTCACCTTCCTTTCCTCCCAGCCTTCAAACTCTACTCGCTTAATGGATAGCAATGCTATCACATAAACCAGTGTTGGTAACCAACGTACTCTTCCCCTACAGGCCACCTGATAAATCTTTATCACTCCTTTCTCCAGACCCCACTCAGGGTCAACATCATGCACTCTCTTAAGAATGTTTTCTTTACAACCGTCTGGCAATTCTAAGAACCTCTGAAAGAATTGTTTGGACAATCTTTCCTTCTCAGTTTTACAGGGAATTTGATTCACATCAAATTCTTTAATTCTCCAACCACCATGATCCCACCAGACGCCTGTCACATCTGGTTGTTCATGACCCAGTCTCCCAGTACGGTCGCCAAATGTCGCGGCCCTTTGCCTTGAGGGCAGGGGGTCGGGACACAAGAGGGGCTGCCCCTGTGGTGGGGGCAGTCGCAGCGATAGGTATGGGGGGGGGGGGCTGAAGCACCCTTGAGTGCCCAAGGCACTCAAGGAGGCGGAGGCGCTCACTAGGTGGAGCCCCGCACATTGGGTTGCGGTGGGGGTGGCTCCACAAGGGGTGGTGGTAGCTTAGCGGGACTTAGTGGGGGTGGCATAGGACTCACCCTGGGGCGGAGACCTCGTGGTGGGAGTCGTGGGGAGTCTTGGGACTCATCACGGTCCATAGGGGCCGTGGTGGGTGGGCCAAGACTCACCGCGACTCATCACCGGGAGTCGAGGGTGTTCGTGGTGGTTCGCCATAAAATGGCATGGTTGTTTGTGAAACCCCCGCGGACAGCTACAGAAGTATATATAGGGAGTAGTAACCCCGAGAACGGTGCAAGCCCGTTGGTGACCAAAAACTAATGAGTAAACGAGCGAGCCGGAAAGCGACCAAAGAGTGGGGAGCTATTCCGGACTGCCAACTGCCAAAGGGAATTCCGCTGGTTCCAAATCGTTGGAGGGTTCTTTGGGAGATCATAGGGGGACCGTTATGCCCCGGTGAGCAGCCGAAGCTCCAAGTTGGCCCGGCGGCCAGGTTGGGAGTTAGGCGCGCGCATCAAGCGAGTAACTATGACTTGAGGGGGGGGGGGGGGGGGGGGGTTTACCGAAGTGAGGTGCGCGACACTTGATATCAGAGCTTAGAGTTCAGTACGCGATCGTCCTTGGGATTGGCCTCATCATGGGGTCGGGCAAGCCAAAGCAAAAGCGGAACGGCCCAAAAGATGATGATCCCGGTGAGCCCGATGGGGGCGACGTGTCACCGAGGCGGCCGTTTGAGGAAGCGATTCATGTTTCTGAAAACGAGGTCGCTCAAGAGCGGGAGGAATCTGAGGAGTCGGAGCCTGAGGAATCCCTGAGAGCTCCGACCGACCAACAGATGTCTCCCATGCCGGCAGCCTTTTGGGAAGGGTTGTTGGCGCAATTTGGCGGGACGTTGAAAGACGTGTTGAAGGCGGCTAATGCCACTTCCACTACGGCAAAGTTTAAGGTGAAGCCTAAGGAACCCGACACCTTCGAGGGCGTCCAAAATCGGAAGGCACTCAACACCTGGCTCTTGGAGCTAGAGCAGTACTTCCGGGCGGCCAAGTTGAGTGACGAGGATCGGATAGAAGTGGCTCCCACCTATTTGAGGGGCTATGCTCAACAATGGTGGCAAAAACGCCTTCACGACCGAGGTCCAAGCCCGGAAACCTTGAACTGGAGTGGGTTCAAGGAATTGATGAAGAGGCAGTTTGTGCCCCTCAACGCGTCCTGGCTCGCCTGGGACAAGATGAGGAATTTGAAGCAAACAGATGACATTCGGGGATATGTCCAGGCTTTCAATGTGCTGTTGCTCAAAGTCGCGGACATGACAGAACCAGAAATGGTCTTCAACTTTGCGGCGGGACTGGCCCCATGGGCCAGGCGGAAGTTGGAGGAGAAGCCACCTAAGACTTTGAACGAGGCAATTGAGAGGGCTGAATGTTTCTCGGATGTCCCTAAGGGTGAAAGACAAGGCCGTACGGAGCTGAACCACAAGAAGACCCGGCGGGAAGGTGACTCCTTCCGACCGGAAAAGAAGTGGGATAGGCCACGCGGCGACAATTGCACGTGGAAATCGAAGGGAGGGCCTTCACAAGTCAAGGCGGCACCCGGTGCTTCGAAAGGAAAAGCGGGTGGAGCGGCCTATGGCGGACAGAAGGCGACCTTTGATGGAGTGTGTTTCAATTGCGGGGAGCCCGGGAACATGGCCAAGAAGTGCATGAAGCCCCGGCAATTGAACATGACTCGGGCAACCACAGAGCTGTCGGAAGATACCATCAGTCGCTTGGTGGAAGCAGTGGTCGCCAAGACTTGCAAGGTAGGCAAATTTTCTTGTGAGTTGTATCAGGAAACTGGCGCCTTACGTAAAGGGAGTCAGTTATTGTTCGTGGATGGGATAATATCCGGAACTAACGTGTCGATGTTGGTGGACACAGGAGCGTCGCACTCCTTCATGACACCGGCAACGGCACAAAAGCTGGGACTCCCGACAAGTGACGTGGGGGCCTCTATTGAGGTGCGTTCTGCCAAAAGAGAACCGCAATTGGCGACAATGTTAGCGTTTGATGTTCCTCTTCAACTGGGGAGTTGGGAGGGACGTGAGAACTTCACCATCTGCGAGATCGATGGAGTGGATCTCATTTTGGGGATGACCTTTTTGAGCAAATCCGGAGGGGTCATAGATGGCCGCAAGAGAGTAGTCACGCTGCCATGTGGGAATGGTGGCGAGGTCTTACGAGTGTCGGAAACGCCCAAACCTGTGGGAGGGAGAATAAACCTTCTGTCAGCAAGGGAGTGGGCCGTGGAGGAGGCACACGAGCCCCAGTTTTTGCTCTACATTAGAGAAGTGAAGGAAGAAGGCGATGGGGAGCCGAGCCCAGATTGGATCAAGGGGATTTTGGAGAAATACCAGGATGTGATGCCAGAGGATTTACCAACCGGCTTGCCACCGCGAAGAGGAGTTGACCACAAGATTGAGGTGATACCGGGATCGGAACCGCCTGCCAAGGCGCCCTACCGGTTGAGCCACAGAGAGTTGGTCGAGCTGAAGACTCAGCTCAAAGATCTAATGTCAAAGGGGTATATCCGGCTGAATAAGTCACCTTACGGAGCCCCGGTGCTATTCGCAGACAAGAAGGATGGGACGCTGCGGATGTGTGTCGATTACAGGGCTTTGAATAAGGTGACTATCAAAAACCGGTACCCTTTGCCAAGGATCGACGACCTTTTCAATCGGTTGGCAGGAGCGAAGTATTTCAGCCGGATCAATCTGCGCTCCGGCTATCATCAAATTCGAGTGGCGGAAGGAGATGATGAGAAGACCGCGTGCAGGACAAGGTATGGTTCATATGAGTTCTTGGTGATGCCTTTTGGACTCACCAACGCTCCCGCGACCTTTAGCACGCTGATGAACAGCCTTTTCCAGGAGTGGTTGGATGACTTTGTGATCGTGTACATCGACGACATCTTGGTGTATTCGAAAGAAAGGAGGAGCACCTGGAGCACCTCAAAAGGGTGTTCCAGAAATTGCGGGAAGGGAAGCTGTATGCCAAAGCTTCAAAGTGCAAATTCGGGGTCACAAAAGTGGAGTTCCTGGGGCATGTGATTACACAGGATGGGATCAGATTGGATGACAGGAAGGTGAGGGCAATCTTGGACTGGGAGCCTCTGACTTCAGTCCCGGGAGTGCGATCCTTCCTAGGACTCGCCTCCTATTACCGGAAGTATGTGAGAAATTTCGCCAAGATCGCGGGGCCGCTGTCAGACCTTCTGTGTAAATCCAAAGTCTGGGCATGGAACACCTTTTGTGGCCAAGCTTTTGCTGAATTGAAGCAGCAGATGGCGGAAGCTCTAGTCTTGAAAATCCCGGAGTTCGATCGTCCGTTCGAGATTCATACACATGCGTCGGACTTCGCGATTGGGGGTGTACTGATGCAAGATGGACGTCTAGTGGCTTACAAAAGTAAGAAACTGAATGAAGTGGAGCGACGGTGGCCGATGCACGAGAAAGAGACGAAGGCGGTGGTGCACTGTCTTGAGCTTTGGCGCCACTATGTTGGTTCCAACCCAGTGAAGGTGTTCACGGACAATGTCACGGTGAAGTATTTTGCCACGCAGCCCAAGTTGTCCCCAAAACAACTTAGGTGGCAAGATACCTTGGCGGTGTTCGACGTGGATATCCAGTACAAACCAGGACGGGACAACGTGGTGGCCGATGCTTTAAGTAGAAAGCAGCAGCTCCTGTTGGTGTACAGGGGTGAGACGGCGCTCCAAAGGAAGATCCGGAAGGCTTGCCGGAAGGATGAGCTGGCGAAGTCCGTGATGCAGGACTTGAGGAGGGGGGTTAAATCGCAGTTCCACTTGCAAAATGGACTGCTCCGGTATAAGCAAAAGCGTCTCTACGTGCCGAAGGGAGGGATCAGAGATAGCCTCTTGAGAGAATGCCACGATAGCCCGCTTGCGGGCCACGGCGGAGCCAAGCGCACTGCGGCACTCTTGAAGAAAGAGTATTTCTGGCCCAAACTGAGGGAGGAGGCAGAGGAGTATGTCAAGACATGCACCACATGCCAACAAAACCGGAGCGAGTACAAAAAGCAAGCGGGGCTGTTACAACCCTTGCCGATTCCAGAGGGACTTGGGAAAACGTCTCGATGGATTTCATGACTGCTATGCCGCTGTCAAAAGGATTCGATGCAATCATGGTGGTGGTGGATAGGTTCAGTAAAATGGGCCATTTCATCCCCACCATGGATACGGGAACGGCACAGGAAACAGGGCGACTTTACTTCGCCCACGTCTTAAAGCATCATGGAGTCCCGAAGGATATTGTCTCGGACCGCGATCCAAAGTTTACGAGTAAATTTTGGAGGGCACTTTGGAAGAAGATGGGGACAAGGCTGAAGATGAGCACCGCCTTCCGACCTACGACCGACGGCCAAACAGAATGAGTGAATTCCGTAGTGAAGCAGATCTTGCGGAATTACGTGTCGGCAGACCAAACAGACTGGGTGGAACACTTAGATGCGGCAGAGTTCTGTTATAATAACACAGAACACTCCGCAACGGGAGTTTCCCCTTTCGTATTGGTCTATGGAAAAGCACCTCTGGTGCCGACAAGTTGGGCCGCCCAAGACGTTGAGGAACCGGCAGTAGCGGCGGTACTAGAAGAACGCGAGCGTTTATTGAAGCTCGCAAAATACAACATTGCCAAAGCTAGGAAACGGTATAAAAGGCAGGCGAATCAGAAGCGGAGGGAAGTGAAGTTTGAGGCAGGCACGGAGGTCTGGTTGAACATCAAGAATTTCCGACTACCTCCGGATGTGAGTCCAAAGTTTGTACCTCTGTATGCGGGACCCTTTCGCATCCGGAAGGTTATGAATGAGGATGTGTATGAATTGGAGCTGCCGGCAAACAGCAAGGTGCATCCAGTATTCCACGTCTACCTTTTGAAGCCTTACTTCAAAGATGAAGCGCGTCCGAATTGGCATCAAGTGTTGCGTCCGCCACCTGTGTTGTTGGATCATGAAAATGAACCTGAGTACGAGGTGGAGGCAGTACTTAAGTCGAGGAGGTTCAAGAACCGAGAAACGGAGTATCTCGTCAAATGGAAGGGCTATCATCATGTGGGGGCATCTTGGGTGCGTGCCTCAGAAATGGGAAACGCATCTGAGGCGGTTGCAGTTTTCGAAGGACGACCTCAAAAGCGGAAGAAGCGTTGATGGGGACATCAACCTTGGAGCGTGGGGGAGGAAATGCATGCTTAGCCCGGTTTAGCTAGCTTAGGAATCCGATTGCAAAAACTTGTATTGTACAAAAATTTGTTATAAAGGGAATGGGTTCCAAATGCTGTGCGTCCTATTTTGTTTGGAGTGGTGATATATGGTGTGGTTGGCTAGTGTGTAGAATGCATGCTAGCTTACAAAAGTGGGAGAGGTAAATTGGGTTAATCATGTGTTTGCGCAGTGCCGAAATCGGGTGACTCCCATCCAAGGGGCAAGGAAACTTGCGCCTTCTTTAGGAGTTCACGTGCTAGTGCGCACCTGGCGCGTGCGCATACTCTAACTGCGCTACCGAGGGGGTTGTTTTGTAGTGCGGGCTAACGCGGAAGCTACGTGCTTCCGTTCACGTACTATAATCGTGTAGCCTTGGGACGAAGTCGTAATGCGGCTTCAGCGTGTTCCCATACCTCAGGCCAGCATTCCAAGGCGGACCCAATTGTAGTGATTGGGGCACGCGGTTGGTTCAAGGTTATCTTCCTAGTCAAAGAGGGTTCGAGATGAACCCTTGCTCAAGGTGATGCCAAAAGCGGCATCATGAGCGGTCGCAAGCAATGTCGTTGCAGTAAGGCAATTCGATCCTCGGGGAGGATCGTTCCTTGGCCTTGAAGTAGGCCAAGAAGAGTGCACTGGGAGGAGCTTGAGAGGCTCCACGCCGGGACTTGGAGGAAGTCGGCCGAACTAGCTAGTGGAGAGTAGAGTCAAGTGTGGGGTTTGGTTCTTTGCCATGGGACGCCATGGTGCGGAAACAAACTCCTTGATGTGGGACGCCACAACTTGGATGTTCGTTTCCACAAAATGGACAAGCCGATGAGGACATCGACTCCCTGTTGGTAGGGGTGTGTGTCGCGGCCCTTTGCCTTGAGGGCAGGGGGTCGGGACACAAGAGGGGCTGCCCCTGTGGTGGGGGCAGTGGCAGCGATAGGTATGGGGGGGGGCTGAAGCACCCTTGAGTGCCCAAGGCACTCAAGGAGGCGGAGGCGCTCACTAGGTAGAGCCCCGCACGCTGGGTTGCGGTGGGGGTGGCTCCACAAGGGGTGGTGATAGCTTAGCGGGAGGGGGGGGAGTTTACCGAAGTGAGGTGCGCGATACCAAATGTCGAGCAGCTTTAACTCACCCATCCCTTCGCTATCCGAGGTGGAAACTCCAAGATAGAAGAGTTGGATATCTCTAAGCACTCAGCCCGCTCAGTACAATCAATCATGACCGCAGCTAGTGAATCATGGTTGTGCTTCCCATTTGTATACCTTCTTGCCTTCATGTTATCAATTTACCTTATCTGATACTGAAGCATGATTGCTAGTTCCAGTTAATCATGCATTCATTTCACAGCTTCACTCATGTCTCTCTACACAGTGTGCTTGTATCGAATAAATATCATATTATGATTTATCAGGTACCAGGCCAATGTCAAGGTGTCTCTAATCCGCCCTACAATATCACTACAGCTCTGCATGTAATAAGCATCTACTGTTCATCTTTTCTCCTTCTTTGTGCTCTCGTTCTCGCTCTCCGCCTGATCCCCTCTTCCCCTCACCCAGAAGCGCTCCTTTTCAAGTGTCCCCTTCTTTCCGTTGCCCCCCTCCTTATCTGCCCGCAAACTGTTCTAACCACCTAACTAATTAACCGTCATCCCTGAAGTAACACATATAGTTACTCGCTTGATGCGCGCGCCTAACTCCCAACCTGGCCGTCGGGCCAACTTGGAGCTCCGGCTGCTCATCGGGGCATAACGGTCCCCCCTATGATCTCCCAAAGAACCCTCCAACGATTTGGAACCAGCAGAATTCCCTTTGGTAGTTGGCAGTCCGGAACAGCTCCCCACTCTTTGGTCGCTTTCCGGCTCACTCGCTTACTCACTAGTTTTTTGTCACCAATGGGCTTGCACCGTTCTTGGGGTTACTACTCCCTATATATATTTTTATAGCTGTCCGCGGGGGTTTCACAAACAACCATGCCATTTTATGGCGAACCACCACGAACACCCTCGACTCCCGGTGATGAGTCGCGGTGAGTCTTGGCCCACCCACCACGGCCCGTATGGACCGTGATGAGTCCCAAGACTCCCCACGACTCCCACCACAAGGTCTCCGCCCCAGGGTGAGTCCTATGTCACCTTCTACAGATGTCGTTCCCTCACATTCGTTCCCTGTCAATGAGAACTGTTCCCCATGTACTGTGACAGGTTGTGTCAAGCTGTGCCGAGCTATGACTGGCTGTGTAAGGTTGTGTCGGCTGTGTCGGGCTGTGACTGGCTGTGACGGGCTGTGTCGGGCTATGCGAAGCTGTGGTGGGTTGTGACTGGCTGTGTCGGGCTGTGTTGGCTGTGACGGGCTGTGACTGGCTGTGTGAAGCTGTGTTGGGCTGTGTAACCCCCCTAAAGCCTGCTGCTGCCACCCCTAAGGCTCCTGTTGGTCTCAGTCTGCGCAAAAATTAAGGGTACCCCACAGAACCCGTAAAAGCGTCTAAGTCCCAAGCAGCCCTCTAACAGTTCCCCTTCTTTTTGGCCTTAAAAGAGGATTCGTGGTGTAAGGGACAAGTCATAAATGGTTGTTTTGCTATAAGGATGAGGAGACCTGAGTTTTGTTAAAGAAGACAGCCTGATAAGGCAATGACAGCCCATTTTCAGACCTGGTTTTGTTGTGGAATGGAGCATAGTGAGGTTCTATTTGCAAAACATGGCATTAGCCTCCTGTGATACAGTGATGGTAAGCTCTAAAGGACTCTGGCCAATGATTATTTACTCTATTTTGCCATTTGAACAGCCACCTGCATTGTTTGATTTATCTTGGCCAAGTGGGCTTGGTCTTGGACACTCAAAGTGTATGTGTGTCCAGATCTGGATGTTGGGACAGGACAGACCTTTCTTCCATGCAAGAGTCCTATGTGCACAGGTCCTGAATATATATAATGACATACTGTTCTTACATACCCAGAAGGCCTTGCACGATGCATGCTTTGGGGTGCTTACATTTGGCCAAATGTGAAGCGGCAATATGGCTTACCATGCCCAAGAAGTGTACTTGGTGGCAGGCCAGAAGTGTAATTAATTGCAGGCTGGTCCTTCCTGCTGCCGGTGTGAACACTCACTGAATGTGTTGTAGGGCAAACCGTTCTTACCTACCTTGCATAATTCTTGTCTTGGATCACCTCAAGGTACTTGTGTATACATATCTTGGATCTGTAATGTGGCAAGAAGTTCTTATATGCCCATGATATCTTGCATGGTGCATATCTTATGGATAACTATGGATGATATAATCTGAGGTTGCAATCTGACTTATATTGTGCAAGAGGGTCACTTGGGTACATGACATGAATCTGATTATGAACATACCCCGCCCTCCCACCGTGTTTTATCATGACTGAATGGGTAGCGTCACTTGGTGTGTTATGACAAGACTGGAAATGTTAGATGGTGTCCAAATGACCCCTAGTTGGTCTTGTCCATGTCTTGACATGACATGAATATCTTCCCTCTCTACTGGGAATTGGCAGGTTGCTATCAATGTTGATTCTTTGTTTTCTCATCCTCTATCAGGCTTTTTCATCCATACCAGATGAGCCACCAGGATGGACACTGAATTACCTTTGGCCTTTTTATTCCTCCTCTATTGACTCTCATCCATACCGGATGAGTCACCATGGAAGAAAAGAATTACCTCTATGGAGGTTGCCAAACAGCATCATGTTTTTCCATCCGTACCGGATGAAAAACTACCAGGGTGATAATTTTTCATTCCTCTTTTATTGACTCTTTTTATCCCTACCGGATGGTCTGGTAAGGAATGATAGAATTACCTAGATGGAGGTAAGGCGCTGCCACGGATGATATTCCCTACTTTTTCATCCTGACACAAATGATCTGTCTATGGATGATATGATTATGGCATGGAATTGATCTTTGCTGCCCTTAATTATGATTAATTACGGTGGAAACCCTAACCCCTACCCCAAAACCTATTTTTAACCTTGCTACGGATGAAATCCGTCAGGGTATATGGATTCGTCCTACTATTTTTCATCCACGGATGAATAATCGGGGGACAACCCTATGTCGTCTCTCCTACTATCAGAAGCACGCGATGTGCTTCTGAGCTCGCGAAAGATATGGGAGAGAACCCTTGTGGACATGTATGCAAAATGTGCGTGCATCGAGGATGCGGAGGGAGTGTTCGACAGTATGGCTGAACAAAATGTGGTGTCGTGGAACGCGATGATCGCAGGATATGCCCAACATGGTTGTCATAGGGAGGTCGTGCAACTATTTGAAGGAATGCAAAAGAACGGCTTGAAGCGGACAGTGTCACTTTTATATGTGTTCTCTCTGCATGGAGCCACACTGGCCTACTGAATGAAGGAAGACGCTACTTTCATTATCTGAGTCAAGATCATGGTGTCACTCCAAAAAGCACTTTGGCTGTAAGGTGGACCTTCTTGGACGTGCATGACAACTGGATGAGGCAGTGGATCTGATTAATAAGATGCCAATCAATCCAGATGTTGTGGTGTGGAAGGCCTTGCTTGGTGCCTACAAAATCCATGGCAATGTGGAGATGTGATGAGCAAATGCAAGCGGAGGGGGTGATGCCTGACATGGTCACGTTCAATGGCATTCTCAATGCATGTGCCAGCTTGGGAACCCTAGGAAAGGGAAAAAGATACATGCTGACATCATCAAAGCTGGGATTATATCATATTTCATTCTCGAGACTGCCCTTGTGGACATGTATGCAAAGTGTGCCAGCCTAAAGGATGCGCGTCAAGTGTTTGACAATATGGCTCAACAAGATGTTGTCTCATGGTCAAACCCTTCTTGGGTGAAAGCAGAGTTGGCTGCCATCATCCAAGGGCAAGCACAACCTGATGGTGGGATCCAATGTCAATGTAAACCATGTTGTTCCGTGTCAACAAATGCGTATTGTTTTAAGACTTCTAACTCGTACGTTCTAGATGACTCTGGTGGTTTGATAGCGCGAAGCCTGTTGTCATGGAGAGATTTCTTTGAAAATTTGTATGGGAAAGTTTGTAACTAAGAATTTAGAGTTATGCAGGATGGCAGGCCTGTGCAATAGGGGAACTGCCTCCACCATCAGCACACCACCAACCTCTTGTGTCAATTGTGGGGATGTGAGGACACTATGGAAAACGGGCAGACCACAAGGGGTGTTGCATATTTTAAATGAGCACGACATTTGGGCAGACTGCAGTACTTACGTGTGCTTGTTGCCAGATTGTGTCAAAATGAAAAGCCTAGTAGAGGGAAAGCAAGCCCATACCCGCATTATCCAAAGCAGATTCAAGCCAAACATCTTCCTGCTCAACACCCTTGTCAACATGTATGCCAAGTGTGGGAGCCTGGTGGATGCACACCAAATGTTCTGCAAATGCCTGCACGGGATATGTTTACCTGGAGTATAATGATCACATGATATGCTAAGCATGGGTGTGGAATGGAAGCTTGCATGGAGATTTATAAGCAAATGTAATTAGACAGAATGACAACCAACAGGGTCACGATCATTTGTATTTTCAATTCATGTGCCAGCCAAGCAGCCCTGGAAAAGGGCAAAGAGGTCCATGCTGACATCACCCAAGCTGGGATTGTCCCAGATATCATTTTGGAGACTACTCTAGTTGACATGTATGCCAAATGTGGGAGTATGAAGGATGCATTCTCAGTATTTGACATAATGGCTAAGCGAGATGTGGTCTCCTTGAATCCGATGATCACAGGATATGTTCAACATGAGGGTGTTAGGGAAGCTTTTGAAATGTATGAACATATGCAAAGGGAGGGAGTGATGCCCAAGGTCATCATCCTTGGTGTTCTTAATGGGTTTGCAAGCCTACCTTTGAACAGATGCAGTGAGGAAAGAGGGATTGCAATTGCCCGTTGTGTGGGCAACCTGAAGACATAGGGACAGCAGGGACGTGGGGTGGAGGCTTTGGAGACCTATGAGCAAATGATGGGGGAAGGGGTGAAGCCCGACCACATCACGTTTGTGTGCGTTTGCAGTGCGTGTGCAAGCCTGGCAGCTCTGGAAAAGGGCAAAGAGGCCCATGGCGACATTGTCAGAGCTGGAATTGTACCCAATGTCATTCTGAGCAATGCCCTCATGGACATGTATGCCAAATGTGGGAGTATCGAGGATGCGAAGGCAGTGTTCAACAATATGGCTGAATGAAATGTGGTGTCGTGGAACGCGATGCTTGCAGGGTATGCACAACAGGTCGACGTGGGGTGGAGGCTTTGGAGACCTATGAGCAAATGATGGGGGAAGGGGTGAAGCCCGACCACATCACGTTTGTGTGCGTTTGCAATGCGTGTGCAAGCCTGGCAGCCCTGGAAAATGGCAAAGAGGTGCATGGTTGCATCGCAAAAGCTGGAATTGTACCAGATGTGATTCTGAACAATACCCTTGTGGACATGGCAAAATGTGGGTGCATCGAGGCTGCGGAGGGAGTGTTTGACAGTATTGTCGTGGAATGCGATGATTGCAGTGTATGCACAGCAAGGGCGCGGGATGGAGGCTTTGGAGACCTATGAGCAAATGATGGGGGAAGGGGTGAAGCCCGACCACATCACGTTTGTTTCCGTTTGCAATGCCTGTGCAACCCTGGCAGCCCTGGAAAAGGGCAAAGAGGTCCATGGTGACATCATCAAAGCTACCATTGTACATTGCCCTGGTGGACATGTATGCCAAATGTGGGTGCATTGAGGATGCGTAGGGAGTGTTCGACAATATGGCTGAACGAAATGTGGTGTCGTGGAACGCGACGATCGCAAGATATGCCCAGCATGGTCATAGGGAGGTCCTGCAACTATTTGAATGAAATGCAAAAGAATGGCTTGAAGGCGGACAGTCTCACCTTTATATGTGTTCTCTCTGCAAGCAGCCACACTGGCCTACTGAATGAAAGAAATCAAGATCATGGTGTCACTCTGACAGTAAAGCACTTTGGCTGTATGGTGGACAATCTTGGACGTGCGGGACAACTGGATGAGGCAATGGATCTGATTAATAAGATGCCAATCAATCCAGATCTTGTGGTGTGGAAGGCCTTGCTTGGTGCCTGCAGAATCCATGGCAATGTGGAGATGGCTGAACGTGCGGCAACATCTATCCTCAAATGGGATGAACAGGATGCCGCGACTTATGTGTTGCTATCAAACATGTATGTTGCAGCTGGCAGGTGGGATGATACTGCAAAGGTGAGAAGAATGATGAAGGTCAGAGGGGTTAGAAAGGAGCCAGGTCGCTGCTGCATTGGGGTTGGCAACACGCACACCTTGTTGTAGATGACAAGTTGCATCCCAATTAAGGAAATCCATTCTGAGCTGAGAAGATTGTTTGGGCAGATGAAAGGAGGCGGGGTATGTGTCTGACACGCGCTTTGTATTGCATGATGTGGGGGAGGAGGAAAAAAAAAATCTCTTTGCCACCACAGTGAGAGGCTGGCCATTGGTTTTGGGCTGATCAGGTTGTGTGCGGTTGTAGTGCGTGTGCAAGCCTGGCAGCCCTAGAAACGGGCAAAGAGGCCCATGGCAACATTGTCAGAGCTGATGTGGTGTCGTGGAAGTCGATGCTTGCAGGGTATGCACAGCAGGGGCACTGGATGGAGGCTTTGCCTCCAAATGTTGTGATTGGCACACTATGTAAACCCATTATGTAAGACCAGGGAGTAGTTGAGCAGCTCAGTCTCAACCCTTTCCTAGTGCCAACAAATGATGTGGATTCACGCCAAAAAGGTCTGGAAGCTGGAAAGCAGGTACGCACTCACAAGCATCGCAGGGTATGTAGAGCAGGGACGTGGGATGGTGGATTTGGAGACCTATGATCAAATGATGGGGGAAAGGGTGAAGCCCCAACCACATCACGTTTTTGTGTGATTGCAATGTTTGTGCAAGCCTGGCAGCCCTGGAAAAGGTCAAAGAGGTCTATGTTGACATTGTCAAAGCTGGAATTGTACCAGATGTCATTCTGAACTCTGCCCTGGTGGACATGTATGCCTAATGTGGGTGCATTGAGGATGCAAAGCAAGAAACTTATGTGTACTCTGTTTATGTACTGGGTTGGCAGGGAGGCTTTGGAGATTGTGAATGGGTGATACCTGATAGGTGAACCTCATGTGTATTCTGATGCCGATGCCAGTATTTGAGCACTGAAAAAGTGCATATGGATCTGTATGTATTTGTAAGCCTATACGTTCTGATGTGAGGTTCTCTGCTTTTATGACAGGAACAAAACAATTGTGAGCAGGAAGTGAAGGGCCATCTCCAATTTGACATTCCTCAATCAGCATAGTTGGGCCTGAATCAAACATCAATGGACTAGGCCTTTCGTCTTCACTGGGTGTTGCTGCTAAAAAAAAAAAACCGATTGTGAGAGGGTCCCTAATCGAATGATGCTTCCAGGTACATTTTGTATTATGCATTTACGGCAAGAGAAAATATCTTTGTTGTACAGTTAGATTTCATTGATTTTGGTCCTTAGGTCAACACCTAATCCTTGGATAATAGGTCCCTAGATTACTGGCCAAGCAGTGGCAGTAAGTTTCTCTGTGCTAGGGACTAGTGAATCTAGATATGATCCAAGCCCAGAATTACCACCTGTGTTGATGCCTATCTCTTTCATTAATGGGCTATTCGGAAGCAGTAGCTGGGACTCAAAAACATAGCATTTGCCTCCTACCATACCTATGGTTGTCCACTGCCTCTTGAAAGCTCCACTACAACAAATTGCGGCTTTTACGTCTCTGTGTTATGACTGCAAATGCAGTCATGGAAGCCATTTACGACTTCCTGACTCTGCAGACGTAAAGACCTAGTCAGTTGTGACATGGCAGATATGACTCTCCAGGCTGGCTGTCACGTGGCGCCAGAGCAGCTGTGGGGGTAGTCATACACGCTGGCATTACTGAATGACTGAACGGGTCCATGTCAGCCGCTGTGTAATAGAGACACGTGCTCTCTACAGAACACGCCACGTGTCAGACTGCGACGCCATCCGACTGCAGAGGAGGGAATCAGACGTCAGCATGTGTCGCATCGTGATTTTGACACGTGGTTCCTCATGTCAATTGACACGCGTCGCTGTTGGGGGTTGTAGATTTACTTTATTGTTATTATAATTACTAAAATAATTATTATAATTATTTGTTATTATAATTATTATTACTGACCAACATGGGACAGTGGCACATTATTAAATAACGAAATTTTGAAATTATATTCTTAGATAAAATATTTATTCGCTCAGATACCAAAACACACCCTTACGGGGAAGGAGAGTTTGCCTTAGTGCCTGTGCTGAATTGCATCTGCTACTGTTACCTGTTTATGGATACTTTTTTATTGTCACTTTGGCAGTATCATATCAAAGTCACTCCAAACTATCTACCATCTACCCATGACCATCTACCCATGACCATCTACCCATGCAGGTTTCTTGTAGCTATCCTTCCACACGGAATCATCGGTAATCTGGAGCTTGAAATCCGGCTTTCTTGGATGATCTGGACCCACACTCTATCCCTGCTCCTTCAGCTATCCATGCCTCTGCATAGATCATGCATATATCCTTGCATTGCTGTTAGCAGCTGACAATGACAGCCTACATTTGTTCCAGCAAACACCCAACTCAACTTACCACACAAGTTCCTATTCTCAATTGCATCTGTTACTCTCTGTAATCCAACAGGCATTTACCTTTTTGCCTCGGTTGTCCCACCATTGACTGGGGTCAGAAAAGTATTCATTCCACAGCTTCCCCTCATCTCCGTTAACTGTTTTTCGATACTTTCCTGTTGTCACATTGGCAATATCATGTCAAAGTCACTCCAAACTAGATTCACTCAACCAGCTAACTTGCAGACATTGAAATTTAGGGCCGGTTCTGATAAGAGGGAAAAACAGGGTGAAATGTGTTGAAGAAGGTGCCTTTATTAGCAGTGCTTGATTTTATCAATTGTGCCGCTACTCCTGCGGCTTCCAGTTCACCATCTACCCATGCAGGTTTCTTATAGCTAAATCCACAGGTAATCATAGGTAATCATGTGCTTGAAATCTGGCCCTCTTGGATGAATCTGGACCCATACTCTATCCCTGCTCTTTCAGCTATCACTGCTTCTGCACAAATCATGCATACTTCCTTGCCTTGCAGCTGATAATGACAGCCTACATTTGTTCTAGGAAACACCCAACTCAGCTTATCACACTAGTTCCTATGCTGAATTGCGTCTGCCCTCTATAATCTAACAGGCATTAACATTTTTCCCTCGGTTGTCCCACCATTCCACAACTTCTCCTCGTCTCTGTGACCTGTTTCTGGATATTTTCCTGTTGTCACATTGGCATCATGTCAAAGTTCAGATCGACATCTAGTACAATTCCACCACGAACCTCTTTGCTATTTTGCAGGGCTGCCAGGCTTGCACACATGTTGCAAATGTAACAAACGCGATGTGGTTGCGCTGCAGTATCCCTTCCCACACCACTTGCTCATAGACCTCTCCAAAGGGCCTCCATCCCGTGCCGCTGTTGTGCATATCCTGGGATCATCATCCTCCATGCACCCCAATTTGGCATACAAGTCCACAAGGGCATAGTTCAGAACAACATTTGTTTAATTCCAGCTTGGACGATCAACATCACAAACCCCGTCTTCACTCATTGCCTACTCTAGGTAAGTGCAATTATGGGCTAGGCTGGTACCACATCTCATTCAGCCATATTATCAAAACAACCATGTATCCTTGTAGTTGCACCCTGCAACCTTGGCATACATGTCCACTACGGCAACGTTCAGAATCACATCAAATACAATACCAGCTTTGACAATATCACCGTGGACCTCTGTACCCTTTTTCAGGGCTGCCAGGCGTGCATTTGACATACATATCCACCAAGGCAATGTTTAGAGTGACATCTAGTGGTACAATTCCAGATTTGATAATGGACCTTTGCGTCCTTTCCAGGGCTACCAGGCTCGCATTTGACATACATGTACACCAGGGGAATGTTCAGAATGACATCAGGTACAATTCCAGCTTTGATGATGTCACCATGAACCTCTTGGCCCCTTCCCAGGGCTGCTAGGCTCGCATATGCATATTAACAAACACAAATGAACATGACCTGGTTTGGCTTCATCCTTTCCCACATCATTTGTTCTTAGGTTTCCAAAGCCTTACTCCCACACCTATGCTACACACACCTTACAATCATGGCAGTCCGCAACACCACATCTCATTTAGCCATGTTGTCGAACTCTCCCTTTGCATCAGGCTTGCTGCACCTACATTTGGCATACATGTCCACTAGGGCAGTGGTCAGAATGACAACTAGTACAGTTTCAGCTTTGACGATGGCACATGGCCAAGAGATATCCCAATATCCCGCTACCAATGGGTTCAATGCATACTCTTGTCACATTGGCAGTATCATGTCAAAGTCACTCCAACTAGATTCACTCAACCAGCTAACTTGCAGAATTGAACATGAAAATTTAGGGCCGATTCTGATAAGAGGGGAAAATAGGGTGAAATGTGTTTCAGAAGGTGCCTTCATTAGCAGTGCTTGATTGTATCAATTGTGCTGCTGCTGCTGCGGCTTCCAATTGACCATCTACCCATGCAGGTTTCTTGTATCTATCCTTCCACAGGGAATCATAGATAATCTGGAGCTTGAAATTTGGCCCTCTTCCACACTCTATCCCTGCTCCTTCAGCTATCTATGCCTCTGCACAAAATCATGCATACAACAATCATTCCAGCAAACACCCCCAACCCTACTTATCAATGAGCAACAAGCTAACTTACATAATTCAATATGCATCTCAAGGCCGAGTCTGATGAGAGGGCAAAACAGGCTGAAATAGGTCGAAGAAGAACCCATAGAGGATTTGACCGACCATCAACCCAAAAGGACCTCTTGTGTGTGCTGCTTGTGTCTTGTAGTCAGGTAATGTCGGATTGGTTTGTGAGAACTAGTACGGTGCAGATGAGCAGGCAGAGATTGAAACACGGCCTGCTAAGACCAAGCTGACTCTCCCAAGAACCTTGAAACATCAGGAAGAATACCAAATCATGGTACTAACAGGAGCCAACAGCCCACATTTGCAGGATGGACAAACTTCTTCACATCGTACATTAAGGAAAAGCCACACCATCGTGAAGGATCTTTAAAAATCTCATGCCAACTCTGCTCCGTGCTGCAAATGAAGGGCCGAGTCTGATGAGAGGGCAAAACAGCCTGAAAATAGGTCGAAGAAGAAGGTGCCCTCACCACATTGTCCTCGACCTTGTGTCATGGCCCATGGAGGATTTGACTGACCATGAACCCTAGAGGACCTCTTCAGTGTGCTGCTTGTTTCTGTAGTCAGGTAATGTCGGATTGGTCAGTGAGAACCACCACGGTGCAGCTGAGTGGGCAGAGATTGAAACACGGCCTGCTAAGACCAAGCTAACTCTCCCAAGAACCTTGTAAACATCAGGAAGAATACCAAATCATGGTACTAACAGGAGCCAACAACCCACATTTGCAGGATGGACAAACTTCTTCACATCGTACATTAAGAAAAAGCCACACCTTGCGATTGCGGTTGTCCCACCATCGTGAAGGATCTTTTAGAAACTCATGCCAGCTCTGCTCCGTGCTGTAAAATCAGGGCCGAGCGGGTAGAGATTGAAACACGGCCTGCTAAGACGAAGCTGACTCTCCCAAGAACGGCGGGCTCCCAGCCGAAACCTCCTCGCACACATACCGTAGCGTTTCTAGGGTTGCTTGCTCCAAATGCGAAGGTTGATCCAACTGCGGGCCTCCCATGCATGTTTGCCCTCTCTCCCGCTCGCTCACTCTAAGTCCCAACCCTCTCTCTCTCTCCCTCCCGCTCGCTCTAAGTCTGTTCACGCTACCGTGATGGGCAACTTTTTAAGTTTTTTAACCTTTTTGTAAACCCTAAAAGCCCCTCTTTGATTTTTTTTTTTTTTTTCTTTTCTTAAAGGAAACCACAGGTCCTTGAGGAGGGGGGAAAATTCACCCGCCTTCATTTATGGGCCATAAGACGTACAAGACGATCAACGCCCAGACATACTGTCACGAACAATCCCACACACGGGATAAGGCAGCGGGTTTGAACCCCAAACCACTAGGGCGACACACTGTGCACTTACCAGCCGATGTGTTTTTTTTTTTTTTTAAATTGCATTTAAAAAAAAAATTGATTCTAGTGGTCAGAGTCTCCGTTTTTTCAAAATATAAATATTCATATATTATATATATAACCAGAAAAGCATGTGTTGACATGTGCAGTCATGTAGTGATTCATCCATGTGATGATCTGGCAGAATGCATTAGAGTGAGAGTCATGAAGTCATATGTCTTTCTAGCAATATACACACGTCATTCTAGTGTAGCCATGACCGTGACTGGTAGTCATATCTGCCATGCCAATATTCGTGGTCAAACATGTTTGACCTGTGTTCCGTAGAGTCCGGAGCCATGCAGTCGCATATACGCCTTCCCCAGACTTGCATTATGACTTCAAAAGCATTTTACAACTGCAAATGGCATTTCTGCCACAAATCTGTCATGACTGCGCACCCATGGGAGTCGTAAAAGCCGCAATCTGTTGTAGTGCTCTTCTGGATGCATCGTGCTCTACTTCTATCTACATGTGCTAGATAGACGGTTGGACCACCAAAAGAAAGCTAGTCGGGAGAATACTCGTGGGTCCACAGCCAGCCCAAATTTCTGACAGTGCACCACACTCACATCTTCGTGTGAGAGGATCTCAAAACTATCCTGAAAGCTCATTCCTGAGCTCGCATAGATTTCTGGAAGCTTTTCAGACACATGGGCAGTGGCAGTAGTATATTTTTTATAATTTTCTGATATTGATTGTCATTAGTGGAAACTTATGGTTGTGGGGTGGGGTGATGGGTTCAGGAAGCAAGAACATGCCACTGTGAAGGTGTCAAGACTGATTATATCAATTTCAATATCATCTCTATCAACATCATTATCAATATCATTATCAACATCATCGTTATCATTATCATTATAAAGACAAATGATTTTTATCAAAAATATTTGTTTTTATCAAATCGAATGATTTTTAACAAAGACAATTGTTTTTATCACAAATGAGCTTGAGCAAAGACAACTATTTTTATTAAAATTTCATATAGACCGATACAGTCATTATTTATTTTATCAAATAAATATGAAAAAACAAGATGCTAAAGAGAGAAGACGGATAAATTATGCATTAAATAAAAACAAAATAAATGCTGGAAGGCGGAACAAATATGCATTAAATAAAAAAACAACAAATTATAGCTCAAGAAATCGTCACATTCAGTCCAAATACAATCCATCTAACATCTGAGCCAACTGAAAATGAAAATGGGAAAGAGATAGATGAGGTCAATAAACTCGCAAAGAAGCCGATAATAAATATTTCCGATCAGAATGAGAAAACGCTAAGCGCCGTGAGAAATATATTTCAAACCATAATGAGATAAACGGTGAACGCCGGCGAAATTATCTTTCAAGCCAAATTATAGGTCAACAAATCGTGACATTGAATCCAAATGCAAACCATGTAACATCTGAACCAACTGAAAATGGAAATAAAAATGACGTAGATGATGTCAATAAACTCGCAGAGAAGCCGATAAAAAATATTTCCGACAAAAATGAAAAAAATTTCTAAACGCCATGAGAAATATATGTCAAACCAAAATGGTATAAACGATAAACGCCGACGAAAATATCTTTCAAGCCAAAATATAGCTCAACAAATTGTGACATTAAATCCAAATGCAAACCATATAACACCTAAACGAAATGAAGTGAAAGTGAAAATGATATAAATGATGTCAATAAATTTGCAGAGAAGCTGATAAAAATATTTCGAATAAAAATGAAAAAAATGCTAAACGCCGTGACAAATACATTTCAAACCAAAATGAGATAAACTGTAAACGTCGACGAAAATATATTTCAACCAACAAACCACAACAAACCACGGAAATGGAATCTCAACTGACTCCCAACCCAGACGCAACAAATGCGAAACGAAGGGAAAAATACAGATTCCAGAAAAACCAAGATCCATTGATCAAAGATGAAATATGTGCTACATAAATTCAGAAATATATTACGAACGAAAATGAAGAAAAGGAAAAACTCAAAAGAAAAACAGAGCAAATGTATTGCACTCTTGCGAAAAAGTCAAAGCACGATCATGAGTTCCCACCATAAATATGTCCGGAGAATAACTTGTTTTGTTTATCCAACTTCAACGAATACATTAGTAATGCGACTTTCACAAATCTGTATTGTTGTGTTTGCAGCAGAGACATAACAACCTCTAACATGTTGAAATGGAGAATCGATGAATTACACAGTGAGATCTTAAAACACATGAAAAAATGGCTCAGCCTACAAGTAGAAAACCACTTCGAAGAACATATTCTCCTATAAGAGGTTCCCCAAGAATTGATCAATGACACAAAACATCAGCTGGACGAATTAAATGGGTTGTTATTGGACAAACGAGGAGTATCAAATACTGCACGTACCATCTTCATTTGTAAAAACTGCAGTTCCACCTTGAAAAAGAACAAGATGCCAAAGTTTGCACTCGCCAACGGTTTGTGGATCAGAAAAATTCATGACATTTTGCCAAAATTAACCATGGTTGAAGAAGCGTTAATAGCAAGATATCGTTGTCGTGTGATGTTGTTCAAATTACGATATGTAAATAAGGGCGGAAAGGGGCAACGCGCATTGAGAGGAAATTTGGTGAGTTTTGCTCAAAATCCAGGTCGTGCGGTCGAATTGCTGAACAAATTGCCACCACCCTTAGATTCATTATCCGATATTGTTGCCATCCACTTCGTCGGCACTTCACATCCACCCATTAACGTCGTGAAAACATGTAATTTGCTATACGGACATAGACTTGCAGTGACGACATGGTTAACATGGTTGAAAAATAATCACACGGGTTACAACATATTGGATGGACTACCAGAGATCGATATTCCACCATCAATCTTGAGATCGGTGTTTGAATCCACGGACATTGACTTCGCCAATGCTGAACATCGTACCAACATAACGGATTTGCACAACAAAAAAACACCAATAAACAAAGATGACGATACGCTCCAGCCCGTCATAGACACGTCCGGACTCATCGATTTTGACGGAATCGACATCAAGCACGACGACCTTATCTCCAACGCTTTAAATGGATTGCAACTACAACAAAATATGTACCTGTCATACACGCATGAAACCGAAATGGTGAACGAATACGCAAACCCAAAACTGATCGCGTGCATGTTTCCAACGTTATTTCCATTTGAAATCGGCGTAACCGAAATGAAAAACCGTCCAATTAAAGTAACTTCGGAGGCCCACGTTGAGGCATGGATTCGCGAACAAGAAAAATCTAAATCGAACGAAGATGGAAACAACGATCTGAATAGCACGCCTGACGATAACGACCCCGAAAACACCTTCGAAACATTCAAAGTTGAAAGATCTAAACAGAATGACAAGTTGATTATGTATAATTTCCGCATCGACTACCAAAACAGGCCACACAAGTTCGAGAAAATGTCACCTTACGAGTTTTGCAATAAATCGTGCAAGGTGAAAAGCCCGTACTACTACAAATTCATGCATGAACATCCGCAAAGTGACACCCACAGTGTATATGAATCTCAAGTAACCAAAGTGCCGGTAATACAAGGCTACAAAATACCTTCGAAAAAAAATGATGCGGCAACGTACGTTCGCGCAATTTGTATTCTGTTCATGCCATGGAGATCTATCTATGACTTAAAGCCAAGATCACAACAAAGTTGGGAAGACACTCTCGACGAACTATATCTAATATGTTCGGAATTCAACAGAAAAATCATCGCAAATATCGACATATTGCATGAATGCAAAGAATCACGAGACTCCGACAGACTGTTACTGAAGAATGAAAATCTAGACGATGACGAGAACCCAGAAGACATTGCACTGACAATGAGATGCCAGACGAAATGCACGAAGACGATGACGACGATATATATGTGGACGAGAATTCGGCGTCGCAACAACATACAGAAGACATAGTCACAAAAAGCCAGAAGTTACAAATCAAATATCTTATGTGCAATACAAGCGAAAAATAATTACGTGGCCGAGATTACCAACAAGCTCGTTACGGATGCCAACTGGAAAATATCACCACAACCCCATACCGCACCAAAAATAGGTCTGGTCCAAACTGCATCCAAAAAATCAAATAGAACCCAAATCAATAAATGGTTGAAAACATTATGCGAATCCAAAAATCCGCCCAGTGGCATTGACAACGAACTGTACGAGTTCGCAAATGAAACTCAGTCATCCAAAAATGATAACTTTCACCACAAAAATCCAGAATTGAGGGAAATTCCAAAAAACGAACCAATGGACATCCCAGATGACGACAATTACGATATAGATCCTGATATCGTGCACAATGCAGATCAACATCAAATAGCTAAATATTTTGTCATGAAAAAATACAAACTCAACACTTCACAAGAATCAGCATTTGATCGTTTCATAGACCCACAAAATCACCATCTCGATGGAAGAAAACAAACGTTAATGTACGTGGGAGGTGCTGCCGGAACAGGAAAGACCGAAATAATTAAAGCAATCCAAACGTACTTCATAAAAACCAAGAGACAAAAAATCTTGAAAATCGGTGCTTACACAGCCAACGCCGCAACCCTCATAGGGGGATCAACCATCCACGTTTTATTGGGACTCAAAATCAACCAGAGCATCAATGAATCCGACACAAAAAGTTTCATAAACGAATGGTCGGGAACTGACTATTTGATTATAGACGAAGTATCTATGGTCGAATGCAACATGATCGCCGATATTCATCTGAAATTACATGAGAGGTACATGTACGTCAATGGTTGGGAATTTGTCACGAATCCTGTAAAAAAAATTATGCACTTAGTCCAGCAAGCAAGAGGAAATGGGAAGGCACCCTGCCATGTACAGAAGGGAAAAATATACTAGCATAAGGGTGGGTAGGGTACTGGGCAAGAATAGTGAGAAAGAGGACTGTGAGGGAGTGATTGTGGGCATGATGGCTACTTGGAGATCTGGGGGGCAGAGGGTGTGGAGTAGGAGTAGGAGATGAGGGGGGTGTGGAGTAGGAGATGGTGAGGGTGCTACATTGGCTGTATAATTAGGCAGGGCAGTGCAGTGCAACTGTGGGGGGGATAGTGTAGGAGTAGTGTTGTGGTTGAGGGACCTATTGAAGAAATTACTATGGCCATGGTTACAATTTGCAGAGTTGGCGGGCAGTGAGTATGTTGTTGAGTGTGGGAGCAAAGAGGCTGGATATGTAGCAGGGTACCAGCAAAGTAGCAACGCTGGCAGCGAGAACTTAGGCAGGCTAGGAAGGTTCAGTGTGTGACAATGGAATGTAAAATAGATGGTGTACATAGGAATTGGCAGTGGAAGTGAAGTGGGTTATGGTAGGGTGGGGGGCCTTGGATGGTGGCTGAGATATAGAAGGGGTAGGTGAATTAAGGGTGGGCCAGGCAGGTAGGATTGAGCACTGGAGTACTGAGGGATAAATTTTGGGAAGATAAGTAAATCCATGGGGTATAACACAGGGGTTATATTCACCCATGGGTCTAGAGTTGGAAAAACGTCCATCTCCAAAATGGAAATGCGGCACCGCATTTCCATGTCCACCATGTAAATAACGTGTTCGACCTCCACATGCGAGGTGACATTTCCATTTACCTCCATGGAAGGAGCTGGCAATCGGCAAAACTGCCGTGTCGAAAACGGAAATGCGGGACCGCATTTCCGTTCGGCCGAATAGTTTCTGATGTCCAAACCATGAAACGGAAAATTGTTTTTGCCCCGGTTTTGGAAATGCGGTGCTGCATTTCCAAACGAGGTTTTTGCAATTGCCACATTTCCGTTCCAACATGGAAATGCGGTGCCGCATTTCCGATTTTGGGAGGGACGTGGTTTGGGCGATGGTGTCGTTGAGAAGCACATGGGAGAGGGGACATGAAGGACGGGGAGAATTTCCTTTATATACTATGGAAGAGAATTTAAATGTATAGAGAGTTAATTAAAATTCTACCAATCTTGAAAATCATCACTATCGTCATCATGTCCTTGACTGTCTTGCTCCCCTTCCACCCCGTCATTGCCTTTCTCATGTCCAGCGAACTACTCGTTGGCGAGGCTTTCGAAAGTCCCATCTTTCCCTTGCGGAACCAACCATCTCACCTCCGTTGGGTTGTTGTCCTCCTTGTTTGCATCGCTCTCTTCCGCTGAATCACATATGAACTTTCGCATCCGTCTACCTGTCTCAGCTGCTGCCAACTCTTTCCTTATCCTTCTGTCCTCCCTAGCCCTCTCCAAATCTGCTCTACTTTACTGGGATTCTCACATCGTCTAATCGCTGTATTTGCGAGTTTAGCTGCATAACTAGGAAGGGAGTAGTCCTTCACCGGGCTCTTCATGAAGTCGGCCCTCGCAAAGAACGGGACATTCTTTTTGGCAAGAAGTGTAGGCCCTACATGTTTCGACCCGGATCCTGGAGTCCTGCACATAACAATCACCCACGAGACCAATGAGAACCACAGTCCGGAAATGCGTTTGACAAAAAATCACCCAGAAGGCTTTGCAAACTTACAATGTTTGCACTCACTCGTATTCCGGGTTCTCCTCGGCATCAATGTCCACTGTCTCTTCCTCCGAATCCGACGAATTCGAGGAATCTTTGGCTTCGATGGGAGCCTTCACATTCTGTTGAAGCCCTTCCAGATGGGATCCCCAGACGGATGTGTCCTCCTCGTAGGCAAAGAGGTGCCGGTCGGAAAATCGCCCAGCCCACATTGAGGCACCTGTTACAATGCCATCCACTCATGGAAAAATGACCCTTCACACATGGCGAATTTGAATAGAATGAGAATTCACAGAACAACATAGTATAAGAATTTGCATACCTGTTCCAGAGATGAGGTCCAGCACTCTGCCCTTCAAGTCAGTGCATGCCTCCATAATTGTCTAGATGAAGGCAGGGCTCCGAGTCCGTGAATACCGCAAAGGATCCATTGAGGTGAGACTATGGGGGAGGAGTTCCGTGGGAACGTTGTTAAACAGGACGTCGTAATCGATGGGATCGCAGTTCGAGTCAACCAACAATCCATCCTTCTGGAAAGCAAAGGTCGAGTTCTCCTTCACAAAGTAGTATGCATCGAACTGCTTCGTCTGCATACACAGTGGGGAACGATTAGAAATTGAATGCGGCACCGCATTTCAAAACAGGTTACAAAATGAAAGGACGATTGCTAATGTCCTCATTACCTTCTTCCCTTCCGACCGAAGGCCCAATGTGTTGATGCACGTCCACTTCTTCTTCAGAATTGGGACAGCGCTCTTGCGGGTCCACTTCGCAATTCCTGTCTCCGTGTTTTTCCCTCTGCTCGCCAGTACAATCACACGGCATCTGTCGTCCAACACCATGCGGGCGAGCCCGAATCCTTTTTTCCAAAAGTCCTCGGAGTACTTGTTCCAAGATGGCAAACCTTGCAGTCCTTCCACAGGCTCTCCGTCCGGAATATCCAAGATGATCATATCGCAAGACCACTCGGTGGCTTTTCCGCCCCTCCTGCAATCCTTCCATGCACACACCTTCTCAAATAAGGAGACCATCTTCAGAAACCTAGGGGTGTCGGAAGTGCTCTGCCCTTCAGACCCTTCATGGTCTTGATGTATGCCAACTTGGCTGCCCGTCCGTCCAAAGCCGCCAAGAAACTCTCATTGACACACTAAACTACTGTTTCTGGCTCCACTTTCGGCCTCTTCATTTCCACCGGCTCGAAAGGGTGCCCCCCCGGGGGTTTGAAGAGTGCCTTCTTGGCTGAGTCTGTTCTCGTCCCTCTCGTGACAACGATGGGCACAAGGGATTTCGGCTGCGTTTCGGGGGGTGGGCTGGTTGCAAAGTCTCCATCGGAGTCCTCTTCGTCACCCTCTTCCTGCTCTTTCTGTTTCTGCTTTTTCGTCTTCTTGGGTGTCACAACTGCTGCTCCTTGCTGGCGAGTCCTCTTCTTCGACCCCTTCTGTTGAACCTGCACAGCTACATCCACCGTCTTCTGTGCCATCTCAGCTGCATTTTTGGATTGTTTGAGAGCAGCAGCGTCATTTGCCGACTCAGGCCCAGCAGGGACACGTCTTTCCTTTCTCTTCTCCTCCGCTTTCCGTTCAGATCTTTCTCCGATTCGTCAACAAGTCCGCCAGACATGTCCAGGTACCACGGGCATCCAACGAGATGCGCGGCATGCCATTGTTTCTGCATCTCTGGTAGGTAGACACAGCTTGGTCCCGACATGATCCAAGCCATGAAAAACGGGGGTTCTTGCGCCAGGGCCCCTGTCTTAAGTAGCACGTATTTCATATACCTACAAGACAGTCAATAGGCGTGAGCACAAGTTATGAGAATGTACTCGCAGAGTGCAACCGAAACGATAAAGTGCGAATGCGGTGCCGCATTTCCCAGACAAACCTCATAACCCAGCTTTTGCATACAACGGGAGCTGGGCTTCACCTGTACACAATTCGCATTGTAGCTTTTCCCGCCCTCTCTTGATGTGTAAACTCCACGCTCCTTCTTGCTGTCTGTAGCTCCCTGGCGAAGAGGTTGTCTTTGTACGCACATTTGAAACGTGTCACGTAGTCTTCCAATGTCCGTGTTCCATCCCATTTGACGTACAAGCCGAACGAATCACTATGCATTACGACTTGCTCCTTCGCATTCGTCATTACCTGTTGCATGCATTGTCACGTAGGAGTTCACAGAATTCATTCCAGCAAAGCAAATCGGGGGAAGTACCCTGAATTACCTGGAACCACCAAGTCATGCGGTTGAGCCACACATCCACTGCAGGGTCGGAAACTTCGAGTGGAAAAGACCACATGGTCCTTATACTCTCCGATGCATTCCAGATCGACAGCCACCGTGTCTCCCATTTCCGATCTAATGTCAGGAGCAGGAAGAAGAGTGGCTATTGCTAGAAAGGAACTTCAGTGCTCATGGAGATTGTTTTGTTCAATCTCAATACTAAGCATGCTGTGACTGCTCCCTACAATCCCCAATGCAATGGCTTGACTGAGCGTTTTAACCAAACCATGTGTAGGATGCTGGAGAAAAATATGACCCTTATTGAAGAGTAGGACATTGCCCTTCCTATTTTGTTGTTTGCCTACCGTACTTCCATTCATGCTAGTACCAAGATATCTCCCTTTGAGTTATTATATGGTAGGAGATGTCGTAGCCCTTTGCATATTTCCTGGCTGCAAGTTTCTGCTACAGAGCTTGAAAACTGGGAAGAATTTCTGCTCTCCATGGATGCTAAACGGCGTCAATTGCGTGAAACTGCTAACTCTAATATTCGTTTTGCTCAAGCCTCCCAGGCTAAGCACTACAATCGCAAAGTAATGTATTCTGAATCTTTTAAAATTGGGCAATCTGTTTGTGTGAAACTTCAAGCTGGTAAGCAGGTTTCTAAGGCTAAGAAAAGAATTGATGGGCCCTATCTTATCACATAGATACTACCTGGTATGCAATATGTTCTACTCCCTCAACATGCATCTACTCCTGCTCTTACTAGTTCCATTCATGTGTCTTTGTTGGTCCCTTGTACTCTGACCTTTAATTTGACTTGTCTTAATGTTGAGAACAGACATGTGATTTACACCCCTAGAGGGGCTGCTCTCTCCCGATTGCAATCCTAGTCAGTTTTTTTTTTTTTTTTTTTTTCTTTTTCGTGGAATAATTGTGTATTGGTAAGGTTTATCATTGTGACAGATTCTATCCTATCTAGCAGGTCCCTGCCCTACTGTGCTACAACCCTCATATTGGTAATCCCGGACAAAAAGGGGAATATATCCCCGACCCCGAAATCTTGCTTCACAGACTCCCAGGTGTTTCCCTTTGCAAAAAAATGTATAAAATAAAAATGATATATAAAATAGCTTCTCATTGTTTGATAGTTGGGACTTGAATGCGGGCAGGTGTGGTTGTGGCGGGGCCCACGGGTGGCACATGGTTACGCGACCATGCGCAGGGTGGGGCGACCCCTACCCCGCGGGGTCAGTCCGCTCTAGTGAGCCGCCCCACGGCGCGTTTTGGGAAGCGAGTCTGTTGGGCCCACAAAACACTTGAAGATATGTAAATAAATAAATAATTATTTCAAGATATATATATTTATATATATAGTAACGGTTAGTGTGATGGTAAAAAGCAACTTGTGACTAACATGAGGTCTGCTGTTCAAATCCTGGCACGTGACATTGTGGTGGTAATGTGTGTTAATTATAAATATATATATTTTGTTTGAGGAGGGTCTGAAGGTTGGAGTTAGGCGCTTGCCAGTTGGAGTCCGTCGTCAGTCAGTCTGCTCGTCAATCGCCAGTCTGAGTCAGTCCGCTCGCCAATCTGCTGATTAGTCCGCTCGCCAGTTGGAGTCAGTCTGTTGAGAGTTTGGCCAGTCTGCTAGAAGGTCCGCCGCCGTTAAAAAACTAGGACTTAGAAAAATTTCAGAATCTAGATCCGGTGAATGCGGGGTGGGTTCATGAGCTCACCCCATGGGCCGTACTGGCAGGGCCCATAGGTGCATTCAAGTCCCAATTATTAAAAAATGAGAGGCTATAAAATATAATAATATATATTGGAGAAACAAACCAGGAAACAAAAACAAAAAAAATCCAAAATCGGAAGATATGGAGAAACTTATTGTGCTCCCCTGAGCACAAATTTGAACTACTTTCAACAGCCCTCATAGTAGTTCATCATTGTCAGATGGGTGTCCCATCCACATAATTGATTGCAATAATGTATGATGTGTGGTGTTGACAGTAAGAGGTAAGCTCCTGCCCAAGTGTTTTCTCGGATTTGAGGAGGCGACTTGAAAATCTGGGAAAACACATGGGCAGAAACTTCTGGGGCATGGAAAAGACATTGAAAGCCCTTGTAGAAGATGGCACTGTATTCCCTTGGATAATTTTCTCATGGCAAAATCAGGACTGCTACTCATCATGGAGGCAGTAGGCAGACTTCCCATTGTGCATGCTCTTCATCACCACAGCTGCCCTCCTCAAAAGCTCCTGATATCCACACTATGATGATTAGCTAGTTTTCTCAAAAACCAAGAATATACATTGAACCTCTAAACACTCAGCCAGGTGAAGTCTACCTGTGCTTAAACCGATTTTCATAGAAAGGTCTGTCTGAAATCTTACCCTCTTGAGATAAAATCAGCATCTTTCAGGGAGCATTCACCATGAGATGAACCTTGAAGTAATATAATGCTCGTCATTTTGTGTACAAGAAAAGAGGACGGCTGAATCCAGCGCTGCTGTTCGCTACTTCAGAGGTAATCTGTCCACAGGACTTGAATCCAATCTGCAGATAAAAATGAAGCATATATTGCATAGGAGGGTACAAAGGAAGAATTGGTAAGCACTTTTGTCAGACTCACCTACATGTGCAAATCTTTCAAATTCCTTACTTGTTGGAAACAGAACCTTGAGCAAGTAACTCCAGTCACGCATACAGCAGGAGATTCCATTCGGCCCCACATCAATCCCCCCTCTGTCCTCTGTCTCTCTCTCTGTAAATTAACATGCTCAAATGATAGAAGTGATCACCTTGTCAAGAAGAACGGCTGAAAAGTGCTCAGGCCGAATTAGGATCTTCTTGAAATTTTTCCGTGCTACCTGCAACATCCCAAAGATAAACCATTGTTCCAACCATAAATGGTTGCCCCAAATATCCTGGACACAACAAGTTATGTCGGCAGACATTAGAGACAAATCAAGCATTGAATAAAGCCATCAGCCATTCCTAAAAGAGTTGATGGCTGAGCCATATACAGTACCTCTGAGACTCTGTACTTTTTCTTGTATGATGTCCA
Organism: Takakia lepidozioides; assembly: GCA_030704615.1. Taxonomy (NCBI): domain Eukaryota; kingdom Viridiplantae; phylum Streptophyta; class Takakiopsida; order Takakiales; family Takakiaceae; genus Takakia; species Takakia lepidozioides. Next base: position 70,321,098 of record CM060733.1, on the reverse strand, counting down.
TGGTTGGGGCTCCAATACCAGCACTCCACCCTGAGGATCAACACACATTCATGCCCATTTACATTTCTCTTGTCCCTTACTGATCAAATAGAGTTCTCCACAGTTCCAGCGAAAGTCTACACTTCTGTGCCAACAGTCTGACTAGCTGACACCTAGTTGAGAGTGACAGGAACCCACACACGTACAGCCTAAATTGATCTGAAACGGCTAACGTAAAACGAGCCACAACTAACGCCCTCATTAGATGATCTGGACATGTTGGGTCTGTGTATGTAAAGTCAAGCAATAGCTAGTTGAAGCAAATACACAGACGTGCAGTAAGAACATTGAAGACCACCCTATATGAGATCAGATGAGGTGAAGTCCTCAAGAAGCCAATACCCAAAAGAATATCGGCAAGGAGGGACATTTTTCTGCACCAAATTGGATGACAGGGAGCCTTATTCAGTTCTATTGACTGCTACAACGTCTTCTACCAAAAAACTATCTGACATAGCAAGCCTGCCATTGGTCTCAGGGGAGCAATATCTCTCTCTTCAAGAACCTGGGGTACCATGCTAGCATACAAAATCGAGATCGCGGATAGAAGGAAGTAACATACAGGACGAAGAACACGGTAAATCTCAGCAAAGAGACGAATGAGCCCTTTGTCGCCCCAATTCAGGTGAATCCACTTGGCCACACTCAAACTGCAGGTATAACCAATATTAAAGGTCAGTTCAAGGATCCAGAGTAATGCTTTTGTGCCATCGGCTCGCATCCAGAGAAAGAGTTAGTGAGTAAAAAGAAGCGATGGAAAAGATAGGGAGTATCAAGACAGAGAGGCAACATAGGTAGCACAGATGCTTGCATCTACATAGCCATACTGATTACAACAAAGAAAATTGTGTTTGGCAGAGACTATGATTGGAAAACACAAAATCTGCCCGATACACCTGCGATGACAATCACTAAAAATGAGCTTGTGCAGGCACACTCTCTGTCCCTCTGTCCTTCCATCTTTCTAAATGTTCAATTCTCCTCTGGCCCCAAAGCAAGATTGACACTGGAACCACAATAGAAGCAAGATGCACAAGTCTAGTAAGTACAGTCATACGTACCAGAGCACAGTATCGAATCTTTGACTGTGCCATCTGCATTCAATAAAGTTGGCATTTATAAACTGTACTCTTTCCAGCAGTTCTTTACCACTTAGGCCGCAGTGAGAATCACTGTTGCTCGTTTCTTCATCCACCGCCACCACTGGCCTAGCCACACCTTCCTCATCCTCATCTGGCTCTCCATCCTCAAGTACATATTTGCTCCACACATCCTTTGTTGACACCATAATGCGAGGGGAAATCCCTGATTCATCTTGAACTTGATAACAGGCTGTTTCTATTAGGTCTGTTGTGAGAGGCAGTGCACAATGAGACATAAATTGGCAAATCCTCGTAAGAAAGTCTACATTTTCAAGCAAGTTCTGATCTTTTCCCCAACTGACACAACTTCCCTCCTCACCCAGTCAGTCTTTCCAGACATTATGTACAAATCCCTTACAGCAGTAAGAGAACTACAGCCACACTCCACTATATTGATTTGAGTATTGGACGCAAAAGGACACACCTCACTTCATCGTTGCAAAAATTAGGCAAATGGAGGTTGACTGACAAAGCAGAACACACCTGGATCGATGTCCACACCCAACATGCTTCGGACTCTGTACTTCTTGGCTGACACAGCACATGACAACGACATGATGTATCATCAATCCATGTAGCCCCCCGATGATCATGCTATTAACAACGTTCGAAGATCCCCAAGAAGACATGCAGGCAACCACATGCCAGAGTTACTGATGAATAGCCGCCTCAATGCTTAGTGACTCTTGGCATGCACGCTTTGACAAGGAAGTCCCACGGTCTGTCCTGCGTTATTCGTACTTTCCCCAGAACTCCAAATCACTTACCCATATACAATTCAAGCCTACTCCACGTAACTATCAAGCTCCACAGAAAGTCTAAGAACAAACACACGAAAAAAGCGAAATCACTCACATGTGCTCTCTCTGAAAGCACAAAGTACCTAGGGAAATGGTTACATGGCCTTCGTTGCACCCGACATCCAGCACACTCTTGTTTTCGAACCATTTCTTCTGTAACAGACTCAACCGTGGATCTTCTTGCAATGTTCTCCCAAGCTGCCATCCACCAACCAAGCATTTACGTTTTGGCTAAATGCACATCCTGAAAGGAAACGCATGCAGGGAAACAAACCCCATGAGACTTGCGAGAGAAATCGACAGAAAAACAGACCCGATAGCCATAGTAGCGGCAGTAATTGCCGAAGGGGAACACGAGCTTGCGCTTCTTGTAGGATTCACTGCCCGCAGGACGCTCCTCGTTGGCTGAATCGCGTTCGTCTGCATCCTCCTCATTCTTTTCCATCGCTGCCATGCTCCCTTGAAAGATCACCTCACAGCCTCAGGCGTCTAGAGACGATCCACAAAGACACAAATCCCCCGATCTCTAAACTCTAAACCCTTTTCGTAGGCCTCAATGATCATTCATGGAAAGTTGGTGGATTGTTTGTTTCATTCGTTACGAAGATAGGCAAGGGTCTGGGTTCAGGCTTGTTCTGGTTTCCTTGTCCTGGAATCATAGAATTGGCCTGGTACTCAATGACAACAATCCACCGTGATCCTTTTGTTTGAGGTTTTTTCGAGAAAACCTCGACCCCGCCAAGGAACCAGCACACATGTTGGCTGCTGTTGGTGAGGAGGACGGGGTTTAGGGCTTGGGGTTGCTGCAGGGGAGCGGGCAATAAGACGTGCTGTGCTGGCTTATTAGAACAACTTGATATAAGATTTATCAGTCATCAATGATGTTACTGCAGCAGAAGAGGAGGGGGGTGATTTTCGAATCGAAGATGGCAACCGTGTAGAGCCTTTCAAGAGCAAGAGATAGAGGAGCGCTATTTTGATGCAGAAGGAACTAGGTGGAATACAAAAAATGATCTAATGATCTCAAAGATGGATGGGTGAAGAGTGCAGTAAAGCGTTTGGCTGGAGAGCTTAAGCTGCAGGTGGAAGACGAAGATGCAGATCTGACAGAGGAGGAGATATGGACTATTCACCGACTCAGATGCCCTTCTGCCTAAAGAAACGGTTTCGCAAGAGTTGAGAAGGTTGAAGAGGACGGTCGTCATCTACGATAATGAGGGTGGGAAACCCAGCAAGCAAATCAAGTTTGATCGTCTTACAGAGGGTGCGATGCAGAGCCTGGACAATAGCAAATACAATAATGTGTATCGTAAGCAAAAGGAAAAATTCCAGTGTGAAGTTGAGGGCTGCCCTGACTAGAAACTGTGGGGAGTCAATGGGTGCAGGCTCAAGTTTGTTGCAGCCATATGATGGCAAACAGTGTGAGAGTGAAGTGATATTCTGGCAGTAGACAGATTGCACCTTGGCAAATCTAATTCTAACAGTTTGGGAGTCTGGATGCTTCTACCACACTGAAGTGAGCTACTGGCATAGAAACACAGGTCTCTTCTGTTGCCAACATCTGGCAGATGATTTAGGTCTTATGAAGGATGCGTCAAGCTTGCCACACAATTTCTGTAAAGTTATGGATTGTTGTTGCTCTCAGAATCCATACCAAAATCTCAAAAAAAACAACAGTACCACATCCAAAGCCCCTGGATGGAAGTGAATGAAATAGGAACCTGACACATAGACACCCCTTAAGGGCGGAAGAGGGGTGAGATGGAGTCAAGCATCCAACTGCAGACTATGATGAGAAGATTGGTCCCTCCAAAATAGATCAATACAACAGGCTATTGACTGCTAATACCATTAAAAGCAGAAATGCAAGCTTCTATCTTTTCAAGATGAAGCTCTGCATCTTCAGACCGAACCCACGTTATACAGAGGACCAATAAGCAACCTGCCATGGCAGTCACAACTCACGAAGCATACAAATGGCACAATAGCCAACCTACAACTTCGGTCACTGAAAAGAATACAACCTATGGTGAAAATTAAATTATGATTTTTTCTGTTTCATGTGCCTCATCCGCCTCATGCTGGCAGCCTCGTCAGACCTAGAGCCCCTTAGATCCCTGGTCCGTAGCCTTGTCAGCATGTCCCCTCCATCAACATCTTGCACACTGACCCTGTCTATCATAGACTCTTCTTTGCCATCAATATTAGTGGTGCTGACCACCTCTTCTTTGCTGCCCTCATCCTTGTCCTTCCAACCCATGGACCGCGCCCGCCGCTCCCATAGAGCCGTCCGTTTTCTCTCTGCTATCAAAGCAGCCTCAGCCTTCTCGCGTGCCTCCTCACTTGTTTCCATGCCCTATAAGCACAAAGGTATGTATGAAAGAGTGTATGAGAGAAAGTTACTCCAATCATGCAACGTAACTTTGGCACCAGTGCCTGCTAGTACTAACAGATGAGAGATTGCAATTCAGAAATCAGGACGTGAAGTTCAGTATTCACTTTCAGGAAATTTCTCTCCTCCTCATGAGAAGTCTCTGTCCATAAACACAGGAAGCTACTCTGCTCTCCCTCCTCAGCTTGAGGAGAATATGATCAATCAAAATGGAACCCCCCGGCAGCGCCTGGGTGTTCCATATTTGAGCCTCCTATTCCACCAAGACAAGCAATTTGGGCTTTAGTACACATCGTCTCCGATTTGTGTCATGGCTAACATTTTGAGGGAAATCTCAATGAGTACCTCTCTCATCAGGCCTGATATTTTCCTGAACTTGTTTCCAGTTTGTGACATGGGTGAGGACGTCAACGATGATCTGAAGGCACCCACGGCACTAGACTAATTTAAACTCGCGGCACAGAGTCTACCTTAGAACAATAAACAGTACAGAGTGGAAAGGGAGATTGCCAGTGCCCAAATAGTCCTTGCACCTCTGTTCACCAACTTTCAAAATCTCGAGGCTGCGCCTAAAGCCCTGGCCCTGTTGAAGTCTAATTGTTGGACAGCTCACACACTGCAGATTGATGCTTGTGTGAAGGGTTTCTAGAGGAAATCTGGAAAGCCCGAACCAATTTTATACACCAAGGCAAGTCCCACTACTGGAGCGAGCCCCTCACAGAGGTAGTGTCTGTTCTTGTTCTGCCCACACTGGGCACGGGGTCTATGGCCACAAGGCTACTGCAAACAAAGTGTCATAAGTACATTCTCTCTGTCTCTCTCCCCTTCCCCCCAAAATGCTGCTGCACATTAGTTTAGAAACTCATGCATTTTGCCCTAAGGACCCACAAATGCCTTTGCAAAGGAGGATAATGCCAAGCGAGGGTGATGAAGCCAAGGGTTCTGCAGAATATGATAACAGTCCAACAGCCAGCATGCTTCCAAGTACCAAAACAGGAGGGAGGAGCTAGCCACCGTGTTGCATTTCTCCGCCTCCTTCTGATACTGGGAGGCAATCTTCTTGGCATCAAGGAATGCAAGTTCTGCACGCTGCTGGTTCTCCTCACTCACGATTTGCTGCAATTTTATCTCCTCAGTGAGCAGCTGTATCTGAGTCTTGTCCAGCTCCTCGCGCATGTCCGGATCATCTTTTAGACAATCTGCAGCCCAAAGATCCTAGTCCTTCTTTCAACATGATTCCAAGGGCCAGACCACAAGAGGAGAGAGAGAAGCAGCAGCAGTGGTGGCAGTGGCAGCAGTCATTTGCCCATAGTCCCAACAGTCACTGCAGATACTTTTCAGCTTGACTGCCAAGAAGGCAAACTTCCAACTCTAAAAGCATGGACTCTTATGTACGGTGAGAGTGGTATGATCATCTACCCCAAAATCACTACTGGAACCCAGTAACTGCTAGAGCTGTGGCGCCAGAGACCACAGTCAATCACCTTTAGCATGCATTGAAAAAGTGGACACAACTCAAAAGGCTTTGGGCATCATCTGATCATCCCACAATTTTTGAGGGTGAGTCATTGTAGAAATTCGCCACAAGGGCAACCAGTCACTCAGGGAATACGTTATGGTGTCAAAATGATCGATTAAGTGACAACAACACAAGCAACAACTTGGAGGACTGTACAGTTAGGTACACCATCATCAAATGCCTTCGCATAATATGTACTGGTTTCAGCACGCCCATCTAATTGTATACCGTAGATCTTACATGCCAATACTTCTAGGGACAGAATTAGACATGTTGTTGCTTGAGCAGAAAACGCCAGGGATATTTGGAAAGGTGGGGGGTGTGGGGTGTGGGGGGGGGGGGTGGGTCATCGGTTTAGGTTAAACAAAAAGCCCAATAAGAAATAGCACAATTATAGTAACAGGGTATCCAAGGGACGCACCTGCCAGTGAAATGTTGCCCAAGCCTTTGCAAACCATGAGATCGGCACACCCACAATATAAAATATTCAAGGTCAGCCAATGGAAACTATTTTAAAGCATACTGGCTGGACCAATAGAATCTGAGGGCAAGCATTGCACAACTTCTTATAAAATGCTGCACTGTTTAGGTGCAGATCTCTTTCGATCTTATCTAGCTGGGAAGTGTGAGGACTCGGATGAGATGGAATATTTTGGAGCCTTGTAGCCATAGATCCACGGATATTGTACCCAACAATCTGAATAAGAAACTGGCAGCCCCATCTTACAACCCACTTGCGAAAATCAGCGTTTTTTCTAGCTGACGTCACCACACATGTGAGATCGCAACGACAGGGAAATATAATGACAAGCGTGTGGACACCTATGCTACGGGAGTACATCACAATGATGAGTTGTCTGTCACCAACATTTACAGACCCACATTGGCCACAAAGCCACGCATAGAAGAGGATGAGGAAACAACGCAGACTGACCTGAGATAGGAGTCGAGATGGCAGCCAGATCAGATGCGCAGTCACAGATGCAGGCAGGGCAAGATGGCCTAATGTCGATTGCGGCTTCTCTCCCGTCCACAAAATGCCAGTAGAGAGGGGGCCCAAGTATGTAGACTGAAACTCCGACTGCCATCACTATAGCTATCAATTTCACTCCAGACGCACTACACGAGCCCATCGTTTGCTGTGCAATTTTCATATGACCTAACTAAGCCAACCAATCCTTCCTTTCGGAAAGCTACACTACCTTGTCCTTCACTTCGACACTCAGATCACCATCAAACCTCCCACTACCCCAGTATCTGCTTCTTCCTTCTGCCTCGTTTTGATCCCTCAGCTGCAACATTGAGGTCACCTGCGTACGTCAACATTCTCTACCATTCTCCCTGCCCACAACTGAGAGGGAACTTGCCCCTCGCTCACACTTGGATCCCGCTGAAACGCTTGAAGATTTCATCACCTGACGCCTGGGCTCGCCGCAGGCAGGCCAGACGTTAGGTCTGAGAGAAGGAACCCAACTCACCTACAACAGGCCGGATGCCATAGCCAGGCAGCAAACAATATGCTCGTGCCCCCTCCGCCCACCCTCCCTGCCTCCTTCCTTAACCCAGGGAGCTTAGCATCTCATTATTGTTACTAATTCCCAATTAACATCTATCGTTAAAAGTACTATGGGTTCGTCCGGTGTGCATGCTATATGGCCCCATATGGCTTTATTTTTTCCCCTAAAATATCGGGGCTTTATTTTTTCCCCTAAAATATCGGGGCTGTGAGGGTGGGATTCCACCTCACCGGCTTATTCGGCCTGGATGAACGGAAGTAAGATGATTCCCAACCACGTCTCCTATCGCCTCTACCCCAACGCAATATAGACGCATTCGAACAAGAGGGTGGAGGCGCTCACTAGTTGCAACGTTGCAAACCAGGTTGCAGTGGGGGCTCCGAGCGGGATGGTCGTAGCATATGGAGTCATAGTGGGGGTGGCCTAAGACTCACCGCGGGGCAGAGGCCTTATAGTGGGAGTCGTGGGGAGTCTCGGAGCTCAATATGGTCCATTGGAACCGTGGTGGGTGGACCAAGAACCACCGTGATTTATCATAGGAGTTGAGATTCACGGTGGTGGTTCACCAAAAAGGACATGGGCTATTTGTGAGACCCACGCCAACAGTCATAGAAGTATACATAGGGAGTAATAACCCCGAAAATGGTGCAAGCCCGTGTCATGCACCTAAGCAACATGCCACAACATACATCGTTGTCCACCATACATTCTAAGCACACAATCTTAAAAAGCTATGTCACAATGATAAGAAATGAGAAATGAGAGAAGTGGAAGACAATGAAAACACTCCAAGCATGAAGGAAATCAAACTAAGAGCAAACCCTAGTCCTTCCAAGTTAAAATCCACTCTATCACTAAGTTAAGCCAAGGGCACCTTTGCTAAAGGAATCCACCCTACAAAGCCCTCAACACACTCCCTCTCAATACCTAGAGCTATGGAGGTGAGAGAGACTCATGGAGGCTCAACTACAAGAAGATGAGTCTTCCTGAGCCTCACGTGGAGATAAGCCTATCCACGTCCCAAGTGAGGTGCGTTACCTCACTTGACACATGGAATCAAATGAAGTCCCAATGCACAAAATACAAATATAAATATCCAAAATGTCTTAATTAGCTAGAAGTAGGTAATTCTAGTTAACCATGACTAACACCATGACAGTTGTCGTGCACCTAAACATCGTGCCACAGTTGACATACATCGCTGTCCACCACATATTCTAAGCACACCACCAATATGAATGGTGTCCGTTCCAACCGGAGTCTATGCGACTGGTGTCCAAAAACACTCATTCTGCGACTGGGGTCAATCTTCTGCCAGCGTGGCATTGAAGGAAGTGTCGTGCACGACTTCGGGTTCGGCAACGTTTTTCTGGCCGTTAAATCGAAAAATAAAAAATAATATTTTGAAATTCCGCAGAGTTGTTTATACCACTACGGTTGCGACTAGAAAATTACAATTTTGTGACTAAAGACTTGTTCAGCATAATATGATAGTGGGGCGAAAATGGCCCGTCGTTTGAAGCACTCCTTCTGCGACTACCATGAATGAAATATCCCCATTGCATGATTACATGGATGATTACGTGCATGATTACGTCACTGCTTCATGTACCTGCTGAAAAAGAACCAATATGTAACTATCACCTCATCAACGTGGTGACGCCAGTAAACGTTCAGTGGACGTTAAATAAACTTTATTCTTTATCCTTTAGGCTCATACTCTTTTGGTTCTTCTCTTTTGTTCCCTCGCGAGTATGCCTGACGCAACACTTCACTCGAAATCGTTTCCACTAAGCCATTATGTGCTTTGAACTGTCGTGACCATGAAAATCGCAGTGCTCCATGTCCTCCAAATCGTTTCCATGAAATCTGAGTGACCAAGGATGTGGTGTCTTTCATCACCCTTACAATACATCCTTCTGAGGGCCCCATTCATTTTCTGTTTCAAGTACATTCATACATGTATAGTTGAACTGCTAGAGCGTTTGGCCATGCCAATCGATTTGATTGAGGCTGTTTCGAAGTTGTTTTATCACCAGATCTATTAAAGTTGAAACCTGTGTCGATTTTGCATCGACATTTGCATTCGATTGACAATCGAGTTCAGAGTTCTGTCTGTGGAGGTTTCTTTGGAAGGCATAGTTTCTGATCATAGTGTGTGGATGGGTACAGGAGAGGACTTTCACCAGCGGATCATGAAATATTTCATCAAGGAGGCTGAGCGGGCAAAGAGAGCTTGATGCAACCAGCATCAAGTCCGTGTGGAGATTGAGACTTTATTTGAAAGCATTGACTTTCCGATGCCTCTAACTCGTGCCCGCTTTGAGGAGCTGTACAATGACCTCTTTAGAAAGACCATGGGGCCCGTGAAGTAGGCTATGGAGGACGCAAGGGCTTCAATCTATCTGAATTCATGAGATTGTTCGGTGTGAACATTGCATAATCGTGGCCTCGATAAGAGCAGTCCTCAGGACTACGGCGGCACGACATCCTTGCAAAAGAGTAGCGGAGGACGCTGCAGGAAGAGTACTGAGTCAAGAGATTGTATATGAAGATGAGGAAAAAAAAAAAAAATGGTTGCGTTGCCGAAGCAAGCGTAACTTATGGTGTCACTTGACCCCATAGGGCTACTGCCTTCCAGTGGGAAGGTGGACACCATAATGACTTCCAACAGGTGGATTGAACCCACAACCACTCGTGAGAGGGTATGTGCCCTTACCACTGGGCTACATGCTGGTTGTCAATGGAGATGAGAATGAGTTTGCAAACGCTGCCCTTCGTTACTTATACTCCAGTAGATATTTGAATTCCCCCCCTTACTGGAACATGCACGAATGAAGATTGGCGGCTCGATGAATGTAGCCGTTTTCAGTTTCCATCCGTGCCATGGAAACTATGCACCGCAATTCTCATCCGACTGCACCGGTGGAAATGCATTGCCGCAATTCCTTTCTAGGGTCCTATTACCGCGGGTAATTACCCTATTCCCGTTGGCGTGCATTTGTGTCAAACATTCCTGTTCATGAATTCCGTCGTGTGTTATTCCTCCGCTCATGCCGCTTATGGTTTTCGACTCATGAAATAGCATTCCCCCGCCACCCTGTCCGCTGAGAATACCACTCTGCATAACTGCTCTAAATGCAACTGCCCGATCGGGTTAACGCCCTTGTTTGGTTCTTTGCCATCACAGTAATCTTTCAATAACTGTTGAACCTTGGGAATGCGTGTGCTACCACCGACAAGAGAAATCGGGAGACATCATTGTCTTCCTCACCGTTTTCACTGACGCTTCTGGAGTGAAGCGGGAATCATTGACAGCAATGGAGTTTCTCGAAGACTATTACGGTTTGATGCGGGGTGAGGGTGACGGTCTATCCAATTCATGGGGCACCCAAAGGTCGTTCAGCCCCCATTCCTACTGCTGCCACTGCCCCCACCACAGGGGCAGCCCCTCTTCCGTCCCGATCCCCTGCCCTCAAGAGAGGGGTCGCGGCAGCCGCTGCCCCCACCACAGGGAGAGCCCCTCTTGTGTCCCGACCCCCTGCCCTCAAGGCAAAGGCCCGCAACATTAGATGTTTGTCTTAAATTAGACCAAGTGAACCTTAGGCCAGAAGAAGAATTGAATGAGGTACGGAAGAGCCCAACAACGAAGCAAGGCCTATCCCAAGATGTCTGCTCATCAGTTGACATACATTGAGCATTAGAAAACAGACGATCAGTTGAATTATCCACCATATTAAAGTCACATGCAAGGATCCAGTTCTGAATATCAGACTGATCCAAAACCTTATTAGTCATAAGGTTCCCTAGAGCAATTCGTTTGGGGGAAGATTGGGAGCATAGATATTCAGAAAGACAAGTGTGCCGAAACAAGAGGTTGAAACATTGATCATACATTGTACACAACCTTGCACCCAAGTCTAAGGAAGTAAGAGGGGGAAGTAAGAGATGGGGGAAACAAGGATGGCGGTGCCCCCGCGGGAGTCAGACACCGTCCGTTTTAACCAAGAAAACCAAGCGGCTTGTGCAAACTAGAAGGAAGAACCAAGAGAGAGAATTTTTTAATCATCTAACTTGTGCTCTTGTAGAAAGATAATATCAAACGATGATTGCAGAGTAGACAAATACCAGCTGTTCACAAACATCCCATCAACAAAATGAGAATTGCTACATTACTTTGATCTCTGATAATTGCCAAAAAAAATCATGGAAAAAAAAAAAATCATGATCAGTTTTTTCATAGAGAGATTGCAACCTATCATGAATTTTTCAAATCCCTAATTATGTTATGGGTGGATATGGCAATATGGTAACGCGACCTAATATTGCTCATCATCCAGCTGTGAAATCTTCTTGGCCTCGTTGAATCTCAACTTTTCTTACAAAGGGCTTTTCTTTTTGACAGTTGGCAACCCATAAATATTTTCATTCATTGAAATGGATAAATTTGAAAATAACCCATCAGATTTTCATCCAGTAGCTCCGGCTTTGGAAACGTAAGAAAATCCCTAATAATACAATATTACGCCTGGTAATTGCCTAGCTGGATAACATGTGGCCTGCAAACTGCACAATCAGGTGCGCAATCTTGGGGCTTGCTGCCCCAGGACATTCATAGCTTGTGCAAACTGCACACTATAGGGACTTTTTTCTATTTGGTGTTGAGCCTCATACAATCTCTCCACTTCGCAGTATCAGTCCCCCAACTTACAATGCCCCCATTCTCACTACAGCATTGACAGCTACCCACACTGCCACTCATGTCCCCCAGCCCCCAAAACAACTGACAATTTTTCTGATCAGAAATACCACACATTCATGCAAAGATACCCCTTCCACTTCAGTATGATGAAAGCCACAATTTTACGCAGATTGCAAGATAAGCCATGCATGTTTACTTGTGATCACAAGCATAAATGATTGTACAAAACCCATGTGTTTCAAAGAAGATGCATCTTCCTGGGACACAAGCCACTTTCAAGCAATATACATCTAAGTGGCAGTCCTGATTTCAGATGATCACACAACCTGTACCCGTAGACGGTTGTTCCACACCTCTTATAACCCCAGGCTGCAAACCAGTTATTGAGTGAGTGGTCTCCTCTGTAACTTCATCTTTCCAGTTAGATTGACTGCATCGGGTCACTCTCCCCAGACGCCTATGTGAACTCCTGCGTGACCAAGGAGGCTACGATCTGAGCTATCTGGTATGCCGGATCCTACAATAGAATGTTGTCGCGAGTGTTGGACCACTCACTTGCATTTTCTCTAGCAGGGGCTTGCCATTCTTCTCCTCATGCACGACCTTTGCAACCACGGCATGAGCCAGAGACAGGACAAAGAAGCTACAGATTAAGTACACGAAAAGAGGCACAAACCAAACACTCTGAAACAGTGTTCCAGAAAGACACAAGCTAAAACAAAACAACAGTTGCAAGATAACACCTTGATAACTTCTATTCGACAGAAGAGGTCATCTTCAATTCAGGCAAAGTTGTCTCCTTCAATGCCAACCCCATTCTTCACAGCATACAGGGCAGCATAAAAACAACACACATGCACTTTCTCCACTCCTGTATCACATTACATTTTGAACTTTTCACACTTTGTGCATAAAAAGTAAAAAGGCCAGAGGGAGCCTAACACCACCTTAGCACCTAACAACTGTGCATCACAACAAGATTCCATGGATTTACATATCAATTTCAGCCAACTTAGTTGATCAAGATATCCATCCACGTACTATGTTGTGAAAGTTTGTTATGTCAAAAATGCTTACCATATCCACAAGTCTTGGCAACTTGACATTGCTGGTACGAACGTTGAGGTAGATGTAACATATATCAATGTTGAGAGCCTAGTAAACTCTGAACTCGCATTTGAGAGATAACCAAAGATTAAAAGATAGTGTAAGACAAAACAGACCAGAAATGATGCCAACTGGCCAAACATACATGAACACTCTTCTGCATTGACACCAGCTGACGCCAAGTATCACCACAAGCCTCTTTCACCAATAAGAGCTAATGCCTCCTAAAGAAGATGGCACCTCCCAGGGGCCACTCAGTATGACCCAAGAGCATGGCAATTACACCAATCTTGTCAGGCAGCTGCCCCCGGGAACCCCTTTTTCCTAAAAGTACCTAATTCAATATATACAACTGGACTGGGGTCAGCTATGGAGTACCCAACCCTGTGGGTTTACTGCTTGAGTGATTTTTACTTTCAAGACTTCACTTTGGCCGGCCCCCTGCCTAACCACTGGGCTGACAAGCAGAAGTTGCAACTCTTTGAGTTTTTAATCCAAAGTGATGCCAAATCTGTCTTGAGGAGGTTACACAGCATTATCTCCACTCCTGAGGTAAGGATCCACAATAAACAACATTCCATACCTGTTGCTTCTTTTGTTCTGTGACCGCGCTAGACTTCGCACACAACTCGTCACTTTCGCCCACAAATTTGAAACACTTAATACGCTGCAACTAGAGATCACATGCATGTGAGAGTGTCCCTGCATGACGACTTAACCTCTATTTCTCTGGCAGCAAGAGAAACTGAATAGCATATTTCTTTCTTGACTACCTCTATGTTGAGAGCTTCCATGTGCTACTTGTATAATTGCGTCTGTGTTGCAAATCACCTTGTCTAGACAGTGGCAAGCCCAGTCAACACTGGTCCTACTTAATAGACTAGACATGGATAAAAACTACCATTCACCATCACCTAGATCCCACCCACCAGCAGTAACACATTTAACGGGGACAAACCCCTTCTCCATAGCTTATGTCTGAGGTCTGTTAGGAATACCTGCCGCAGCAGTGCAAATGCAGCACAAACCACGAGCCCGCACTTACCGCCAGCTTGGATGTAGAAAGATGAACACGTCACGCTGTCCCTTGTGAGCACAGATAGTGCTTCCTGCTGGGACGAGGGGCTGCTACAGTGTTGGGCACATGCATGTACATCCGTGGTTAGTAAGCTGACCATTTCAAAGCACAAGGGCCCAACAGGAGACACTACAGAACCTAATCAAAGCGCCAGGAGAAGGGCAGTAGGTCTGTTGCAGTGACTACAGCTAACTACATCGTATGTCCAAGTTTCAGATGTATATGAACAAAAGCTTACAAAAGAATTTTGGGATCTTTTTAGGTGTTTTGGTATTTGCTTCAAATCCCCTACTAATCCGGTAGTCTAAAATATATGCATGCAAACTCCCATTAACTCAAAAAGGGTTAGGCAAACCACATGTTTCAATGCAAAAGCCACCTGTTAATTGCCAGGACAGAAGGTTTATCCAATGACACAGACACTCTTCCATCATTGACAGTAAAGTCTTGCGTGTTACATAAAGCTAACTACAGTGTCCACGTCACTCTTCAGAAGGTAACATTAATGGTCCAATCATCAACAGATTTCAGAATCCTACTGAGCACCCATAGCTAGCGCTCCATAACACTGCACGTGAGTCCAGGAACCGACCGTGAAGTTGCCGACAGGTCCACAACAGCTTGCAGCCAGGTAATCCTCTCCTGCTTGTCCCATCTGTGTCAGGCCATTCTGCCAGATGACGCTGTTGGACATCAGTTGCTTCTACAAACAACTCTCAATGGAGATAAGGATAAAGCACAAGCTGGAACAGCATTCCAGCTACTTACCAACGCAGCAACATGAACTAAGGAGAGGACAAGAAGCATGCATGTATGCCTAACTCTAACTACAGGACCCTAAGTTCTGTAATCATACATCTTAACATCATCAGATGTCCTGCACGGTCCTCCATCACCCATTTGGACGATGATGATTACGATATCGATCCTTGTCTCTAACGGCTACCAGAGCTTCTCTATCTGCAAAGTACGAACCAACAAATACATGAGAACGGATAGTCCATGATGAATGTGTCATCAAAGCAAAAGCCTCTCACCAAAGGGTCATATCACTAGCCCAACCACAATCTGACCATGCAATCTGAAGACTTCAATTCAAATAGACAGCCATAGTACTAAGATACTGGTAACATTAAACACTTGCCTCGAGTCGATGAATATGGCCACAGCTTTTCAGAATGGCCTGCGAAATCCCCCCACCCCAAGAAGTCTGTTAAGATTTTCCCTCTATAGACAGTTATACGTACATGTAACATGTATGAGACGTAGAAATGAAGGTATTGACAGAACTGGGAAAATGGCAGGTGCTTGAACAAACACACTCTTAGCCAAGTCAACTCACAGGCTTACCGGGCAGACAGCTTGGGTATAAGCAAAGTCATCATCATGCAACCCAAATCCTCAACTAAGCAGCTGTTGAACGGCCTCAACCATGAGTCCCAAGTAAAAGTCAACATTTTCGCCAGGTTCAAATGCATCCATCACCTAAACTCCTGCACACACAAGCATGACCAAGCTCCTGCTCTGGCAGCCAAGACCGTTCAACAGCTGCTGGGGGGCGAGATCCACTGAAATCAGCCCACATGCTTATCATTAAGCAATTGACATATTGATCCTACCAAGAACATTATCAAGAAGAGAATACGTGGAATGTTACTACTTTGCACCTCCATGGATCCATGGTGGCAGTCACAGACCAGGAAACAGAGGGGCCTTCCAAGCTACCTAAAACACGGCACAAAACATGCAACCCAGTTTGTATAACACACCTAAGACCCTGCTTCTCTCTTTGTGCCGATAGTCCTTATCCTTAGCATTTTCTCGGTACCGCTCCCTCTCCTTTCCCCTAACCTTCTCTCTGTCCCTATCCCTTTCATGCCGTCCACGCTCTCTCTCGCGCTCCCCATCCCAATCTCGGCCAGTTTCCCATTCCCGAACCTTGAATCTATCCCTGTCCTTGTCCCCTGCTCCATCAGCAGAATGATTTAATGTTTCCTTGTTTTCTGCTGCAGCATCATCCCTTAGCTCACCGTTTGTAGAAGGCACTTGTACTTCTTCCAGATCCTTCCTCACATCCTTCACTGCAGAAATTTTCAAACTATCTAATGTCCCTGCTAAAGTAGCATCCTTAGCAACTCTGTCATCAGATCTTGGAGAGGTAGGTACTTGATCAATAGGGGTTGCTGCTCCATTAGCCATCAACTTCTTCACTCCTTCCTGCACACATGCAACTTCTGAGTATCTATAGTATTGAGGAAACGTGATTTCACCAAGCACCCTCTAAGATGCAGTCAAATCACCAAATCCCTTGGAGATACCTGCTGTAACATAAAAAATAGCAAGCACACATGGATAAGTGCACTTACCGGCATTTCTGCTGGGATATCCCAGGCTTTGCTGGTCAATACAAATGAATTGGAGCCTCTTCCAACTTCAGTGTACTGAGCCTTTGGCTGACAGTACAGACCTGCAAGAACTCTGCAGACCTCCTCAACGTCACTCCATTTAGCATCAAAGACTTCCCACCACTTGTCAGGGAGTGGCACTTTGGATCGTCGTCCTGCAGCGTACACAACTCCGCATGCCACTACCTCACTTCTGAAGCGGACACACAGTGTAGTACGCAAGCTGCAAAAATGATGACCATAGTTTAACATTAGGATCTCCTGCATATACATGAACGTGCACATGCTGCAAGATCGAAATAGAATGTACTCATAAGACGTTGTTTGCCGTAGCCTTGGGGCCATTGACCCCGTGCCCAGTTTGAGCGGAACACAAAGGGACAGAACCTACCTCTGTCAGGGGCTGAAGTTGGTAGTAAGACTTACCTTGGTATAGAGCATTGATCCGGGTTTTCCAGATATCCTCTAGAAATCCCTTCACACAAGCATCAATCTGCTGTGTGTGGTTTGCCCAGTAACTAGGCCCCAGAAGGGCCTGGGCTTTTGGCTCAGCCTCGAGACTTTCAAAGTTGGTAAACAGAGGTACAGGCACAATTCCCTTGATAGATTTGAGGAGAGGGTCTCTCTGGTAAGAGAACCCCGGACAGTGAATCAGGAAATGAATATTGTCTTCAGGTTGCCCACACAACGGGCATTTGCACTCTCCCTTTCCTCTCTGCTTCTGTTTGCTGTTCAAAGGTAGGCTTCCTGCCCTGAGTTTGAATTTCAGTCTAGTGCCGAGAGTGGGTAGATCCTTGAGGTCATCCATGATGTCCTCCCCCATGTCACAGACTGGAAACAAGTTCAGGGAAGTTTTCTGCCTAACTTCATTTTCATCAGACAATTTCATGGCAACAGACATGGCTTTGGACACTACAGCCTCTAAGTCAGATTTATCCAGCAGGGTCAAGACTTGCGGGTCCAGATCAAGATCCTTGAGAATCTCTTCTATTCTCTTCTGCCAGGACTTGGCCTGTTTGACGGGCAGTCCTGTTTCCAAGATATAGAGTCGATTAACTTAGGATATCTGGTGTTGGACATATGTTGCAGCTGACCCCACCACCTGACCTTGAATTCATCTCGTCGGGAGCTTAAGGACGGGATGCCAAGCTCACCCCGAACAGCCACATTGGCTGTTTCGGAGCATGCTGACATGCACTCCTTAAGCACCCCCACTTGAATGGATTCTAAAGACTTAGCCTGGTTGGAGTTATCGACCCATATTACAGATCCGTACTCCAAGGCAGGTCTAGTAACGCGACAAAGCATGGTTTTCTTAACCTCAGAGTTGACCCCTCTGCAGTGGAAAAATTTAGTGAGACCCAGCGCTTTGCCCTTGCCAGTTTGAACAACTTTCCGAATATGTGCATCTCAATGACAGTTGGAGGAAAACTCAACGCCCAGGTAAGTGTAGGAAGGGAGGACCGGAATCTCTTGGCTACCCCGCTGCAACTTGAGATCACTTCCTCCCTCTCCTCTGTCGTTAAATGCCACCACTGCACATTTACTGACATTAGCCTCTAGCCCCCAAAGATCAAAGTATCTCTTCGCGCAATCAATCAACTCCTGGAGGTTGGAAGGAGTCTCCCCTATGCCTGCGAAGTCATCCGCAAACATAAGGGCTGTGGTGGTATCACCCACCCTTAACCCAAATCCCTCACTTTCCACATCCTCGAGGAGTTGATTGATGAAAACATTTAAGAGCAGAGGGGAGAGGGTACATCCTTGAGCTACACCTTGGTCTATGTCAAAGAAGTTGACTTCTGTCCATTAACAGTGACCCAGCTTTTGGTGTGAGCATACAAGTTATGGACAACTCTCCACATCTTTCCCTTGATCCCAAGATGAAATAGAATTCAATCCTATGCATTTATACAACCACCTTATATCAAGGCATCAAACAACTGATGCAAGCTCAACACTATAACCTCAAGGTGCAAACTGGAACAATGGTGGAGCCTTCATAGCATTCAAGATAATTTTAGAATCCTCCCAGTTAAAGCCGAGCCTGCCAGAACGAAAAAGCAATTGTTCAACAGTCGAACTCCAAAGCCAAAGTAAATCCAAGAAAAGTAGACCAGTGCGGTATTCCACCTTCCATGGTGATGAAGTCTGTCTGGCATCTCTCACCTGTCATTTGCAAGATTCCAAGCCTCCTGCGAGAGCTCAACTGCTTCAAGCACCTTCAAATAGCTCAGAATAAACTTATGAGGGTGCTCAACATGACATATGAATCCCATTTCCTTCAACAGATGTCGTTCAGTTCTGATCAAGTCAGTCTTCATCTCCTCTTGCTTCTGCAATATGTACCAAAGCATCAGTTTTTGTCAATGAAGGCAATGTCCCACGCAGGCACAAAATAAAACTAAAAAGCCTGCTTGCTTGGAAAGCAATTGCATACCCTTGGATTGCAGGAAATACCTGGGACATGAGCTCCAAGAGCTCAAGAGGTAGGTTTTCACGCCGGCGCTCCATTCGGTGAAATACTTGTAGAACATCCCGAATCTTTCGAGGGCTCTCTTCAAGCTTTGCTGCTAACCAGACACAACTTCCTGCCACCCTCTGCACATAACGGGAGTCAGCATCAGAAATTTTAAGGGACACGACAAGGACGTGGAAACATGGAAATCACAGTAAACACAGACCAAGTCGAACGTGAACTTCCGAGTCTGCAGAACAACATACCTTAACATTGAAACGTGCGAAGGATTTCTTGCAATAGAAGCGATGGAAAAGTACTTGCCCTGTTGCCATAACTGCTTGAGGCCTGCAGAAGTCGGGTCAAGGATGGAAACCCCCAAAAAAACAAAACCCTAAATTTCGACCAGGGCAACTGACTACTGCATAGCAAAGCTGGGAAAGATTATTCAAACTAAGCAACTCAAACTCAGCATTGCACAACTACAGAACATCACAGCATTCATGAACATGAACATGCAGAGTGTCGCCAAACATCACTCGTGGAGTACGAGTGTAAGCAGTACTTTTGAGAGGATACAATCTCAACAAGATGCCACTCTCTTGTATCATGTCGCAGCCACAGTGCCGCAAGACGTCTTCAGTCTTCTCGTCGACGCCATCCTTCCTTGAAGGCGAATTAACAATTTGATCGCTGGAGACATAGAAAGTGTCTAGAACGGTATAAATCATTAGATAAAGCGTTCAAGCACCTGAGAAACCCGGTCAAGGTGAAACCAAAGACTTGTGTGTGATCCACAAGAGCACGCAGCAGAGCCACCCCCACAAGGCACAGCGAGCTCTCGTCTTCCTCGCGGAGAGCAAAGCTTCCGTCCCCCCGACTGTCCTCTCCGTGACCCTATAGGAATTAAAATTTAAACCGTTGGATTTACAATAATGGACGTCAAGATATATCTGAAAAGATCCAGAATCTCAGGGTTCAAATGTTTCGGGGTGGGCTTTTTTTTTTTATAAAATAAACAGGGAACAGTGGCCCTGAGAATTTTATTTATAAAAAGAGGAAAAAATAACCTCAAAAGATACACAATAGTACACATCATCATCTCAAGAATCCATTTTAAACTCATTTCAAAAACCAGATTGCAGGTTTGGTTTGAAGATGATGTTTTAGAACCAAGATATAAGCAAGATTCTTAAAAAGGAAGAAGAAACAATAGGGTAGAGCCCCCTTAAGCAGGTATAGGCCTAGAATGGTATTTTAAGGCCATGGAAGCTGAGAAAGCACCGGCCCGTGACCCAAAAACCGAAGGAGGCTGCAGAAGCTAAGGAGATGGTTCTGCAGCAATCAGGGAGGAGCTAGATCTTAAACTACATCATTTCTACGTGTAGAGGACTCGAAGGAAAGGTGAGCCTTAGATTTGCCCTTCCTAGAGGTGCGTTTGTGGCGCCAATTAACATCAGACTCCTCCGGCTCCTCAGTCTGCTGCGCACAGTTAAGGGGTGCCTATGCGACACGTGCATCGCCTGAAAATGGCACACGCAGTGCCTGAAAACGGATAATTCCGGGAAGTCTGTGCAGACTTCCCGGCTGATCTACCCCCAACGGGTGCCTACGCGACACGTGCA
Organism: Takakia lepidozioides; assembly: GCA_030704615.1. NCBI lineage: Eukaryota > Viridiplantae > Streptophyta > Takakiopsida > Takakiales > Takakiaceae > Takakia > Takakia lepidozioides. The sequence continues at coordinate 70,300,314 of CM060733.1, read as the reverse complement.
TCGCCTGAAAATGGCATACGCAGTGCCTGAAAACGGATAATTCCGGGAAGTCTGTGTAGATTTCCCGGCTCATCTACCCCCAACGGATACAACATCGCCTAAAAATGGCACATGTAATGCCTGAAAACGGATAATTCCAAGAAGTCTCTTCAGACTTCTCGGCTGATCTACCCCCAACGGCTGCCTACGCGAACGTGCATCGCCTGAAAATGGCACACGCAGTGCGTGAAAACGGATAATTCCAAGAAGTCTGTGCAGACTTCCCGGCTGATCTACCCCCAACGGGTGCCTACGCGACACGTACATCGCCTGAAAATGGCACACACAATGCCTGAAAACGGATAATTCCGGGAAGTCTGTGCAGACTTCCCGGCTGATCTACCCCCAACGGGTGCCTACGCGACACGTGCATCGCCTGAAAATGGCACACGCAGTGCCTGAAAACGGATAATTCCGGGAAGTTTGCTCCCCGGCTGATCTAACCCCAACGGGTGCCTACGCGACACGTGCATCGCCTGAAAATGGCACACGCAATGCCTGAAAACGGATAATTCCGAGAAGTCTGTGCAGACTTCCCGGCTGATCTACCCCCAACGGGTGCCTACGCGACACGTGCATCGCCTGAAAATGGCACACGCAGTGCCTGGAAACAGAGAATTTCGGAACGTCTGTGGAGACTCCCCGGCTGATCTACCCCCAACAGGTGCCTACGCGACATGTGCTTCGCCTGAAAATGGCACACACAGTGCCTGGAAACGGATAATTCTGGAAGTATGTGTAGATTTCCCGGCTGATCTACCCCCAACGCGTGCCTACGCGACACGTGCATCGCTTGAAAATGACACACGCAATGCCTGAAAATGGATAAGTCCGGGGAAGTCTGTGCAGACTTCTCGGCTGATCTACCCTCAACGGGTGCAGCATTGCCTGAAAAACCCAATTTTTGCAAATAAGAAATTGCATGAGTACTAGTTTTGTCCTCATGACATTCAACAGTGTGTTCATGGGGGAGTCCATCAAGATACGAAGGACAAACCAGAGCCACCACAGGTATGGCCTCGCTATTTTTTTTTTAATTTCGAAAAACAAAGCAACCGCCATAATTGGCAGTCGCGTTTATTTTGTTAATTTTCAAAAATGTATTTGCCACCATGCGACCGCCAATACGGCAGTCGCTTGTTTTCTTTTTTAAATTAGGCGACCGCCAATACAACCGCCAATCTTGTTTTTTTTAAACAATAAATTGAAGCGACCGCCAGCATAGTGGTCGCTATTTGTTTTTTTAATTCAAAAAATAAGGCGACCACCAGTGCGACCGCCAATCTTGCTTTAAAAATAAATAAAAATTCAAGCGACCGCCAATACGGCGGTTGCTATTTCTTTTTTAATTTTGAAAAACAAAGCGACCGCCATAATTGGCAGTCGCGTTCATTTTGTTAATTTTCAAAAATATATTTGCCACCGTGCGACCGTCAATACGGCAGTCGCTTGTTTTCTTTTTTAAATTAGGCGACCGCCAATACGACTGTCAATCTTGTTTTTTCTTAAAAATAAATTGAAGCGACCGCAAACATAGCGGTTGCTATTTGTTTTTTTAATTCGAAAAATAAGGCGACTGCCAGTGCGACCACCAATCTTGCTTTGAAAAAAAACACATTTGAAGCGACCGCCAATATGACGGTCGCTATTTCTTTTTCTATTTCAAAAAATAAGGCGACCGCCAATCTTGCTTTAAAAAAAATAAAAATTGAAGCGACCGCCAATACGGCGGTCGCTATTTCTTTTTTAATTTCGAAAAACAAAGTGAATTGGCGGTCGTGTTCATTTTGTTAATTTTCAAAATGTATTTGTCACTGCCGCCGTGTCGGCGACGTGGCTGCTTAAGTGGCAGTATTTTACTTGATACTATTTTTACCAGAATATTCCCCGAACTTGACGTGACGGAGGTCCTGTCAGCATCAGGTCTGACGTGACCTGACGCTGACGGACGGACGTGACGCTGATAACCGGGATTCTCTATGAGCAATGAGCACATTTAAGCATGAGCAGAAGCAAAAATAAACATGAGCAGAGCATATTTGGGGGAATATTCCCTCATTTCAGACCTTGTGGAGCTGCATTTCGGCATTTTTTGCAGTTAAAATATCCAAGATGTCCCCGGATAATAGGATATTGGAGGCAGGTTCAGATGCGTACGTAGGTTCGGGGGTTCTCTAAATCTGGAAGTTGGTGTCGACTTCCACAATACTCTGGTCTTCCAAACAAGTCATGGGGCTACCACAGGATTAGGCCTTCCTTGTATAACCGTGGACAAATTTGACTATTTCATGATGACGGACAGTCCATTTCCGAGAAATCGGCACAGACTTCGGCTGCCTATTTTATACCTGCTATCTATTATGTAAGTTTAATATGTATGTATTTAATGTTATGAGCTTTTTAATTTTTCAGAAGTTGCAGTTGAGAAGTCTGCACAGACTTGTCGGATGTCATACTGTTATATACTATAAAGTCTGCACAGACTTACCGATTCCCATCCCACCATGAAATGCGTTTGGCATGACTTTCCAGCTTCAAGCACACTACCTCGGTGAACGTCATAAAATATGAAAATACCAAAAAAAAAAATTGATCTTGCAATTTCTGAACAAGGAGCAAAAACAAACTAGAAGAACATTCGGAAAGTCAGAGACCGCTCATCGGTAAGTCGGCACAAACTTGCAAAATAGTACAAGATCCTTTCTGACAAGTGGCAATAGACGTATGGAATGAATTTTACTGTTTTTTAAAGAATGATCATTGGAACGAAAAGCGGTGCATCCAGAACATAAGGTGATATCGCAGGCAAATGCTCCTCATCTTCCCTCGCAAAAGGACACCTCTAATCATGTTATTTCAACCAAACACAGGGATCATTACGAAGGATTGCACTGACCTCGTTCATACTCAAAGTAGGATAATTAATTGTGGGGCTGTCAGCACTACAGCGGAGATGCCGAAGAAAAATCTAGTATATGTGATTGCAGTAGGTGTACCCTTCCTTGCAGATTACGCATCTTCACAAAGTCGGGACATGTGCACTCCGGGTAAATGCCAATTGAGACATAATAAACCATCCCATTGGTTGTTGAGCCTGAAGTACTGATGGTATACACTCTTCCCATCCCCGGTCGAGGAACATCACGGAAGTTCTGAACGATACCTTGCAGTGACATCGCCAATCTCACCTTCGTCGAAGGTGTTTTTTTCGGTTATATTGTTTGCCCCATCTGCTCTTGGGGTAATAGTCCCGATTCTGATGAGCTCCGGGTTGTTGGGCACCAACGTCCTCCTCCATGTGAAAACATGGGATATCATCCCTCGGGACCAGGCAAAACCCGGCTGCATCAAATGAGTTAACTTCCCTGAGTCAAATAAGTTCTTGGCTGCCGTATTGGCGGTCGTTTCAATTGTTTTTTTTTTAAAGCAAGATTGGCGGTCGCACTGGCGGTCGCTTTATTTTTCGAAATAGAAAAAGAAATAGCGACCACCATATTGGTGGTCGCTTCAAATTTGTTTTCAATAAAAGCAAGATTGGCGGTCGCACTGGCGGTCGCTTTATTTTTCGATTAAAAAAAGAAATAACGACCGCTATCTTGGCGGTCGCTTAAATTTAAAAATATACAAAATAGAAGTTACCGCAACATTGCACAAAATGAAAGGAAATAAAAGCAACCGCAGTAGTGGCGGTCGCTTGTTTTTCATAAAAAATAAAAATACGGACCGTAGTATTAGTGGTTGTTTAATTTCAAAATTACAACAAATATGGTTATATAGCCTTTTTTGGGTGGGCGCTATTGTTTTGTCATTTATTCATTTCACTTTCATCTCACTTTCATCCCTCTTGGATCATATATAAGGGAGGAGGGTCACCAAGCTCTTCACTTCTTTTGGCGCAAACACTTGAGGTTGCTTTGGATGTTATCTTCCATTGAACAAGAGTGTAGCCCAAGAGCAGGGTGTGCACCTTTTGCCGTTGTGGCTTCCACCAAAGCTACTTCAGCAGATTGTGTATAAGCTCAACACTACAACCCACATCGACCCACTTGGGTTGCTGACAGGTGTAGAAGTGTTGGGCTATCGCATTGCACTCTACATTCACAACACGTTCATTTATAGATGACTATTTTTTGTTGTTTGCATCGCTAGGTCCCAGGGGAGTGGATATTGGGTGAAGATGAGGGAGGAATGGAGCCCTTGGTATACGACAATCCCGAACACTATCAGTGCCACTGGTAGTGTTGAGTGCAACCTATGTGGATTAAAGCTTTCTTATCGTAAGGATCGGTTGCTCGCTCATCTCGGCTATAAAGGTGTGAAGAGCGTTGGGGTGGGTTTATGCCCCAAAGCATCTATACGGGTAAAATGCCACTTTGCCCAGTGTGGAGGCAATATTCCAATGTCTTTGGATGTGGACATGACCTCTGAGCAGAACACTCCATCTTCCCGTCAGGATGCCCCGATTAGTACCCAGGGCGACTCTTGTGAGGCTTCGGGTGTCCTTGGACAAGTGGGTTGTGCCGGAGCAACACCTGCTTCAACACCTATTTGTACCCCTACACTTCAACGGAGTAGAGGATTACGGCAGCAATCCATGCAAGAATGTCTTAACTTGTCTGCGAAAAGACAGTTGGATAAAAAATGGGCGCAGTTTTTCTTCGAGGCCAACATACCATTTAATGTGGCAAGGCTTCCGGCATTTGTTTCTGCTGTTAGAGCAACCTCGGAGTCCAGATCCACGTACGTGCCTCCGACTTATCACAATCTCCGCACAGGATTGCTAGAAGACGCCATGACCGAGCTTACCCAAAAGGTCAACGATAAGACGGGCAAGTGCATCAGAAAATGTGGAAGCACTATATGTGCCGATGGTTGGAGTTCTGTCACAAACAAATCGTTGTTCAATGTCATGCTCGTATGTCTAGCTGGGGAACAATTCTTGGGATCGGTCGACACTAGCGGCGAGAATAAAGATGGACGTTATCAATGCCAACTATTGACGGACTTCATCGAACAGGTCGGAAGTGATAGAATCGTGCAAATATGCACAGACAATGCCGCTAACATGAGAAACACTGCAAACATGTTATTGGCACGTTATCCCCATATGTACTATCAAGGTTGTGCTGCTCATATCCTTGACCTCCTTTTGGAAGATTGGGGAAAAGAATAGTGGGTGAAACAACTCGTCAAGCGAGCGAAGACTATTGTGTCGTTTATCCGCACACGCCACATCCCTTTGGCAATATATAGGAGACACGAACCCAAATACAGCCTCCGCAATCCAGGCGAAACTCGTTTTGCCACTAACTTCTTGATGGTGGATCGGTTGGTGAAGAGCAGTCTGGAGCACACCATCATCGATCCTCAATGAGATGCGTACACACGGACATTGTGGAATTCCAGAAAAGCCAAGTCATTGGGCAAAAGTCGAAAAATTCGAAATAGCATTCGCAGCAATGATTTCTGGAATAAATATGAAAACTTTGTTTATATGGTTGAGCCGGTGTTAATCGTCTTGCGGGAGTTTGATGGAAAGCAACCAGTAATGGGCAAGACATGGTTACTAATGCAAAATCTTGATAAGCACGTCCAATCCTTGAGGCATCCTCCCTTCTCCTTGGAACCTGAACTTGCGGACAGTGCTGAGGATGCATTTTACGATCGTCATTCGATGGTTCGAACGGACTTGCATTATGCGGGGGCTTTGCTCAATCCATTCTTACTCGACAATATCATGCTCCGAGACGACGCTGATGTCAAGGCCGGTCTCGTGCGAGTGCTTATGCGACTGGCTCCGCCGAACTGTGCAAAGAGAGCTATATCCGAGTACCAATGCTTCTCAGATCGCCGCGACCCTTTTGAGGACATGTCGGATCCAAAAGAGCTCAATATGCTGCCACATGAATGGTGGGATCTGATTGGAGCTGGAACAAGAACATTGGCTCCCATTGCGAAGCGTGTTCTTGCTCAAGTGTGCTCTGCCTCATCTTGCGAACGCAATTGGAGCAGTTACTCATTTGTTCACAACAAGATTCGCAACAGGTTGAATCTCGCGAGGGCTGACAAATTGGTGTATGTATATACCAATTGCCGACTGCTACGTGAGAGGGCAGCGGATGATGCTGCAGCATGGTATGAGAGGAATTTGCATTCCGAAGACTCTTCTTCTGAGGTTGATTCGATGAGTGACGATACTGAGCCTCAGAGAGAATCATCTCAGAGGGAATCATCTGCCTCGGATAGTGAAGATGGATCGGATGATGCTCCCGAAAATGCGTATGACCCGTTTACATTCACAGAGGATGATGTTTATATTTAGCTGACCTCTGATGACCTTCTTGAAGAAGTGCGTATCGCAGATGCACGTGAAGCTGCAATTGTGTCATCCCCAGAACATGGTCCTCAAAATGAAGTTGGGGTCAACCCTCGCCCCCCACTACACACTGAAGCCACCGGTAGTGCCCCAATGGAGCTTAGGGGTGATGTACTGGCAGGACCAATCGACGTACGCAACCCTGTTCATACAAATGATGGTGTCGAACCCATTGTAAAGTCGACAGGACGGGATCATGCCTCACCGATACGACCAGCTCCACCACAATGCCAAAACCGATCCAGCTCCCCATCAACACAGCGGGCATTAAGGAGCAACAGGGTTTGATTTGTTTTCCCACACGCATGCATCATTCTGCTGCATTGGACCGGGCGGAAATTGAAGCCTCGGATGATGACAACCTGCCAGTACAATTCCACCTTAACCGACGTGTTGCATAGCAGACCCGTGGTTCCTCACATGCTGGACCATCTAATGTCGGTTCATCTCGGGCAGTCCCCACTCCGGTACCGCCTTCGAGACCACCTTCGATTGCGTCCCAAGTCCATAAACGACAGAGAACAGTCCAACCTTTTTAGGCGATCGGCCCACAAACAGGTCATACCGTGGATGGTATTCAAGACCGGAGCGGGAGTCGACCTCAGAGAGAACTAAATGTGGTTCGAGGTCGCTTGCAGATTCAAAGGCCTGGACATATGAGGTCGGATAGGGAGGACGATTCCAGCACTGATCATGGCAACGGTGGTGAAGTCGAGGGTGACCCGGATTTTCAACCCATCGGAGCATTAGGATTAAGATCTTCTTCGTCCCGCCATCGAAGCAGTAGAAGGAATTGAAGCAAAACAGCTGTAGGCATGCATCAGCACTTTTTTAGTGGACATGTTTATATTTCTGTACTGAAGTAATACCAATGTAATCATTGTCACTATGAGTATTTGTATTGGTGTTGTGTATGTGTTGGAAAATAAAAGATGTTGCCCATGTGTATACCAGCCAAAATGTCGGCCAAATGCACCATCACTTGCTCATGTTTGTGTTCGGTGATTTGCTTGTGAAATGGAGAACAATTGTGCCACGCTTCCAACTGTGCATTCATTTTTATTTAAATGGAGCGACCGCCAAGGTGGCGGTCGCTTCTACGAAGTATGACCTGCACATAGAGCGAGGAGTGAGGCGGGGGGAAGGGGGCATATAAGCTCCGGGACATTCTCCCCTCACTTCGCTTGAAGTTTTTTTTTGTTTTTATAATGCAGCGAACGCCATTACTGGCGGTCGTTTTTTTTGTTTTTAAGTGGAGCGACCGCCATGGTGCCGGTCGCTTCTACGAGGTCTGCCCTGCGCGTGGAGCAAGGAATGAGGCCGGGGGGGGGGGCATATAAGCCCCAAGTCATTCTCCCCTCACTTCCATTACTGGCAGTTTTTGTTTTTACAAAATGCAGCGACCGCCATTACTGACGGTCGATTTGTTTTAATTATTTTGGAAATGAAGCGACCGCCCATGTTGGCGGTCGCTTATTTTTTTTTAAGTTTTTTGAAAAAATGAAGCGACCGCCTATGTTGGCGGTCGCTTATTTATTTAAAATGTTTTGAAAATGAAGCGACCGCCTATGCTGGCAGTCGCTTATTTATTTAAAATGTTTTGAAAATGAAGCGACCGCCTATGCTGGCAGTCGCTTATTTATATTAATAAATAAATAAATGAAGCGACCGCCTATGTTGGCGGCCGCTTATTTATTTTAAATGCTTTGAAAATGAAGCGACCGCCTATGCTGGGGGTCGCTTATTTATTTAAAATGGTTTGAAAATGAAGCGACCGCCTATGCTAGCGGTCGTTTTTTTTTTTTTTTTTTTTTTTTTGTAGTGAAGCCACCGCCTATGTTGGCAATCGCTTATTTATTTTAAAGTTTTTGAAAATGAAAGGACCGCCTATGTTGGCAGTCGCTTTTTTTTTTAAAAAAAAATTTAAATGAAGCGACCGCCTATGCTGGCGGTCGCTTATTTATTTAAAATGTTTTGAAAATGAAGCGAGCGCCTATGCTGGCGGTCGCTAATTTTTTTTAAATGAAGCGACAGCCTATGTTGGCGGTCGCTTATTTTTTTTAAAGTTTTTGAAAATGAAGCGACCGCCTATGTGGCGTCGCATTTATTTTAAATGTTATGAAAATGAAGCGACGCGCGGTCGTTTATTTTTTTAAATTTGAAAATGAAGCGCTATTGGCAGTCGCTTATTTTTTTTAAACTTTTTTTAAATGAAGCGACCGCCTATATTGGCGGTCGCATATTTTTTTATAAGTTTTTGAAAATGAAACAACCGCCTATATTGGCAGTCGCTTATTTATTTTAAATGTTTTGAAAATGAAGCGACCGCCTATGCTGGCGGTCGCTTATTTATTTTTAATTTTTTCTCAATGAAACGACCGCCTATGTTGGCGGTCGCTTATTTATTTTAAATGTTTTGAAAATGAAGCGACCGCCTATGCTGGCGGTCGCTTATTTATTTAAAATGTTTTGAAAATGAAACGACCGCCTATGCTGGCGGTCGCGTATTTATTTAAAATATTTTGAAAATGAAGCGGGCGCCTATGTTGGAACGCTTATTTTTTTTTTAACTTTTTTTAAATGAAGCGACCGCCTATGTTGGCGGTCGCTTATTTATTTTAAATTTTGAAAATGCGACCGCCTATTGGCGGTCGCTTATTTATTTTAAATGTTTTGAAAATGAAGCGACCGCCTATGCTAGCGGTCGCTTATGAAGCGACGGCCTATGTTTGCGGTACCCACTGTTAGCTTCCAAACCTTGCCAACACATTCCAGACACCCTCTCACAGGTCTCGGATTAATATGAGATCAATCGAAATTCATTCGATGGCTCAACGGATGGTTGGTTGGCAAAAGAGGGCCTTCAACCACATCCGTTCAATGGGTGCAATAGTTGCGCACGCATTGCAGGATTTCTTTTTCGCATTGAACAAAAACCAGATGACAAGTGAACGCCTCATTGGACAATCGAACGATTTTCGATTGATCTCGTATTACACTGGGACGTATCATAGGGTACATTGGACACACTGGCCAAGTTTCAAAGCGAACGAAAATCATTTGGATGGGCAACCATCCGTTGGCCCATTGAACGAATTTCGATTGATCTCATATTACTCTGGGGCCTCTTACATGGCACATTGAACATAGTAGCCAAGTCTCAAAGCAAACCAAAATCATTTTGATGGCCAACCATCCGTTGAGCCATCGAATGAATTTCGATTGATCTCATATTAGTCCGGGACCTGTGAGAGGGTGTCTGGAACGTGCTGGCAAAGTTTGGAAGCTAACAGTGGGTACCGCTCCCCTGTTAGTCCGCTGCTCTTCTCATCGCTAAGCTGCTAATTATGACTTATTTTTTAGGGTCTCACTATATGATTAGCTATTCTTTGTTATATTTCCTTATTTTATGTCGGCTCGGCTACTCTTGCCTTGACTACCGCCCGACCGCCGCTCCTCCCCGCCGCCATAGCCCGTCCCCTCACTCTTTGGCGCGGCAAGGAGGCCTGCTCCACAGATGGAGTAGCATGCACCCTCCTTCTCTGTATTCAACAGGAGACCACGATTCGAATGGTCCCCCTAGAGCGGCATTTCTTCACCATCGTCCTATTCAGGCACCTGCCGATTCTCACGACGCTCTCTGGGAGATCTCGGCTTCCGAGGCTTCTGTGCCATATGTTGTTTGCAAGCCCCCACGCCTCCCACCACTGCCATGGCCACTCCCTACTGGAGGCGCGACATTGACTTACCAAAGAGGTTATCTACGCCACTACACACAATCGCTCGATCCGAGCTCCGGCAGATGAAGCTGATTAGTGCACAATGCAACGACAGAGTTCCCCCGCCATTTTGCGAGCTCCTCCATGACCAACACCAGCACGATAGACAGCCTATGGTCACTTTCGTTGAGAAAGGGAAAGAAATTCTTTTTTCGACCCCCAGCTCTCGTAACAGCCCTTTCTTTGAGGTTGGAGCACGGATCGAATGGAAATGGCAACTGATGCGTATGTTACCAGCAGCCAGCAACGCGATAGGCCGCCACCGGATGGCTCCAGCGACAACAGCCCAATGCCCCCCACCCCACCTCGACCTAAGCTACGGCCCCTCCCTTGTGTACCAGCATCAGACTGTCACTTGTTCCCTTCAAGGTCAGGGAACCTGTATCAGGTGCCATACTTCCACTTTCTCTATCTGGCTGAGCACAAGCACAAAAGGTACTTTATCCCCCATCACATCCCCCCTTCTGTTTCGCCCCACGTTTCCAGGCACTCTTCATCCTTACACTTACCCCATCCCACCCTGCTCATTTCCACTTCCACACTACTCAATCATTTACCTTCATAAGAGAATCCAAATCACCCATATCACAGATATAAGATTCTTGCAATGTATGGTCAATTATCCGTTTGTCTCATTCCCAACTTTATTTACATTAAGGAGATGCTGCAATTTCCGCTTTCATCTGTCTCTCTCTCACTGTCACACCCATCCCCCAACAGCCAGCTCTATGTACCATGCTCCTACTTTTAAAGTGCATAGCTCTCCCTGCTCTGGGCTCTTGCCCCACACCCCCACTCTCACCTGCCACCATACCCCTCGACACTTGAATTACCCTCTCTATACTGTCGCTACTATGCTGTCGTGTACTACCAGGTCACACTCAGATCCTCCGTCTCCCCTTTGCAGTCCCAAGGTTTTCTCATGTAGTGGGCACTGGCAGGATATCTCATACGCGCTACGCAGCTTCAGATCCCATCAACCCTCCCAAACCGACATCCCAACGACCCCCCCTCACCAGGGCCACCACAAGCTGCACTGCTCCCTCCCCACTGGCCGTTGCGGGAGACCCTACGGGCAGTTACCACCCTCCCTATTTTTCCTCAAGTGACTGGACCAACAGTGCAGGCTCTGGAACGCTGGTTTGGCCCTATGCCCCGTCGGACTCACCAGGTGCCTCCTTTCCTTTCTTGGTCTATGTGTGCGCACGAGTACACCAAGTACCTCTCTTTCTCATCACAACCTGTTTTTAATCTCTCGCAAATGGCATAAAACTTGCTTCTTCCAACCGCTGGCCTGCAAGGTCATGCCCACCTCACTTGCAAGCCACCCCAACACCCCACAAATTAGCTACAAGGGCGTCCAACTAATTCTCCTTATCAGACCACTTCTCTGTACTCCTCAGTTACCTCCCCCTCTCCACCATCTACTCCCTTCCCCCTTCAATTACCTTGCCACTATGTACCACTCTATACCCCATTACTGCTCCTGTTACTATATCTGTGGGGATCCCACCTACACAAGGCTTAAGAACCAACACATATACCACTTCAGTTACCGATATCAGCCCCAGCTCTTTGCTACGGACCGCTGCTCATTCACCAAACGCCCACCCACACACTGCTGCCCACTCTCTGGCACCCCTCCATCCTCTCTCCCCCCTTTCCCATACCCACCTCTTTTTTCAGCTGATTGTGCTGCTCTCTCACTTCAATTACCTGTGCAGGAACTCACTCAGGCTGCTCTCATCACCAAATGCACGCCAAGCCCCGATACACTACATGCCAGCTCCATCAACATAAGCGGCAGCCCTCCCCACATGAAGCAACTATGCTGCCATCAACAAGGTCCCCCCCCAGGCCCCCGCTATGCCGTCTTAGCCCAACAATTATATCAAGTTCACACTCTTCCAGCTTCTCGGTCTCGCTGGTTTGCCACCCTCAACCAAAGGTCATTGCCCCACGACTCTATCACAGCTCCATCTGGACTGTCCAAGCCAACGGAGTCCACGGGTGCCGGCACCAACATGCCAAATCTGATCAGGACTTATCTAATTCAACAGCTAACACCATTTTTGCTCTCTCATCTCTCCGAACAGCTCTATGTACTTAGATATAGTTGTGTCATTGACTTAAGTTCCCGCTTCAGCCCATTGGTACCCAAGCCCCCAGCGTGGGGCTGCTCTAACAGGATAGCTTACTCTAACTTCATACCCCTCTATTGGAACCAATTGGCTACACCTCTCCCTTTTGTAGGCTTCACTGTGTATTTGCGATTAACCTCATATACAATCCCTACGTACCAATTCTACTCCACCTCCTTCCACCACTTTCCATGTAGACACTCCGTCAATGTTGGACACCCGTTATATACTTCTGCCCCTTCACACAACATGACCCACTCCCTGCTGACGTGGGAACTGACTTCCTCTATGTACCACTACCACGCTCACCACACCGCAATCACTTGGAATCAATCAGGCTCTTTCTATGTACCATTTTTCATTATAATTCTTTCACATAGTCCATCGGCCATCGCTGGTCACCCCCTGCTCCACCTGTTCTCACTTCAGCCTGCTGCGCAGGTCACCAACATATGGACACACCATTACACCCATGCTCAGTGTGCAGCCTGTAAGCTACTCACCTCAATATACCAAGCCCCTATTATGTTAAAAATCCATGCCGACATGGGCCTCACTCTACCTAGCACAAGGCTGGTTTACCAACGTACGATCCTCTCCAAATCTTTCTATAGACACCCCCTCAGCCTGGGCTATCTACCGCTACACATTAAAAGTCATCAATTCCTTGCCATAATACCCCCACCACGCCATTATACAAGTAATCCTCAACCTCATCCTGTTCTCTCTGCCACACTCGCTATCTCCCTCGCATCTTACTCACTCTCTCTCATTTGTAAAAATCTATCTTGCTGCCATTTTGCGTTCATCCGCACCCATACCTCGCCAAGGTGTCTGGCCCAGCCTGCCCCCCCATCACCACACAAGACACCCCCCGTCACACAACATAGCTCATTAACACTCCGATTCAATCAACCCCCCAACGTTCCAAAAGCTGACGTAATCCCTTCCCTGCCCCCTATTCACTACTCTATTCCCCAAGTCCATTACTCTACTCCTCTCATCTCCCAAATATTCATACACAACACAAGCCCGCAGAAGAGTAACTTTCCTAATACCCGTGCGAATTCACAACACATCCTTAATTTCCAACTAGAGACACAATGAGTAAATTCTCAACAAGCATCCTATCTCCTCCCAGCCACTCTTGTGCGGGCCCTCTATTTGTATTCATGCCCCATTAATGCTGGCGCCCCCCCCCTTCAGAGTCATATCTGCCAAAATCGAATGCTTCGATCTCAATCCATCACAGCGCCACCACATTCCCACATGCGATCTCCCTCCCCGCCGCCTGCCCCTGGCAACATACTCTCGCCAACCTCCAATATAACCAAAAACCTTAATGCCTCCTCGCCCAGCCGCAGCACAAGATCGCCGCTTTGCAGTTATACACGGACTGTCACAGTTATGGCTCCCCCCTGCCCGCGCTGCTCATTCAATATACCAAGCCGTCACCCCTCTACAACAACAATCTCTCCTCGAAACCCAGCCATCATATCTGGTACGCCCCCTCCTAACCCAACCCGTAACTGTCTCCCTCACCTCAACCTCTGCCACCCACTCCTTCACCACCCTTACTACACTCACTCATGCACCACCCACTTAGCCTCTTCTTCTGCCATTCCACTCTCTTTATACCACCCCCTACTTCGCCCCCTCTATAATCCACACACTCACCTTTGCCCTCTCCTCCTCTCAAACACAACGTACAGTTTATTCCCATTCTGCTTCATACTCTACCACTCCCCCTCTCCACGCATGACTAGCGCATGTTCAGGTAGCATCCAAAAACAGTCTCACACCCTCCATAAGCAATCCCGCTCCATAGACAAAAAAAACTCACAGTCGAAGGTCACCTATTAGCCCCAGCCGTGCCCGCAACCCCTCTGCCATAATGAAGCAGCACCTCGATGGCGACGAAGACATGCTGCTCCACAATGACACTGATGTCAGCGAAATGCATCTCTCTGACGAAAAATTCTTCGCCAACCCTCAAGCATACCAAACACGCTCAGCTCACAAACAAACGGCCTCCCATATGGAGCACACATCAGGTCACCCCCTCAACACACCAAGTCCACAATAGCCAACGCAACAATTAGCACTGTGTACCCCAGCAAAGATGCACAACAGCAGCCCACGCCACAAGCGTTCTCCGAGCAATTACAACAACGATGCGGGGAGTTCCCACTCGGATCCGAAAAAATCCAGGGGCCATTCCCCCATCATGGAGATCTCAAGCTACCAGGTTGACCCCCCACTCTGGATGGGCTACTACGCCTTGGAGAAACATGCAAGTGATACCAAGCTCCCCTACATCAAGGAGACCCGCCCCACGTTAGCTCACCAAGCCCTGGGCCTCTTGAACAGTGAAATCTACGAGATGAGGCACAGTCTCAAAGCCTATCCTCACGTCCCTCAATTATTCTATCCCGCGGTCCGTCCAGATGGGAGAGAAGGGCAACTCTACCCGCTCACGCAACTACCAAAAGGGACCGTAATCGACCTAGTCTCATGTCTGCCTGCAACGCCATACCACATCATCATACGATTTGACTCCGACACTGACATGCCCAAGGAACAGGCTCTGTTCAGGGCTCGCAAGAGATTTGAAGTTATGAATATCCCTCTCGGCAAAGTCCTGTTAGCACCAATCACAGCATATACAACGCACACAAGCTAACTCTGGGCAGGTTTTTTCAAAGTTGAGCTCCTACACCCCGCCACTGACGGTGTGGCCCTCTTGAAAGGCGACCGTGCCTTTGTAATGGAGATGGCCTCTGGCCTACAGGTCCAAGGAAAAATAGAGAAGGCATTTGATCTGCCTGCCTCCCCCAAGTATCTCTCTCTTTACTTGACCAACGAATCCTTACTGGGAGCTCTCAGCTACACCCTCACCAGGCAGTTCATCCTGGAGTCATATTCGCATGAAGACGAATTCGAAATCCTTCATGTGCACAAGCCAGGCCCAGAGTCAAAATTCTGCTTTGTCTACTTGGCCTCAGAGGACACCAAGCAACGTATGTTGATGCATGGAATCCGCTACGAGCATACGCTCCTCAGGCCACAGCTACGGGTCAAAAAGACAAGTATGACTGGACTCAAAGCTACCCCGCAAGAATTGGTTGCAGAACGTGATGCCCTTACACTGGTGGTCAAGAATCTCAACTCCCTTCACTCTCAGACTGCTACCACGAACGCCTTCCACTCCCTCTTTGGCAAAGACAACATTGCACAACTGCACTACAACTCGGTGGCTCCCACGGAAAAAACAAGACATACTGGTATGGTCCTAATCACCTGTAAGACCCCAGTATCTACACTCAGTGGTGTCACAAGCCTGACATTATGGTCATTGATTGACGGATCAAATTTGAGCCACTTGCACACAGTCTCAACGGCTCGTCCCCTCCACCCAAAGAGATACTTGACCGGATGCAGGTGGCGAACATTAATCAGGCGCTAGCTGACACTGTTAATTCCATCAGCATTCAACCAAATGCTGGTCCCAGTCGGAACCACGACCAGATGATGTCAGAAATCGACCAACGGCTTACCGACCATGCTATTTCCATACGCAAGGACATCCGCGGAGATCTTGCAGCCATGGAAGGCAGAGTTGCTTCCACCATTCAAGCACAACAGGAAGTCCACCATACGTATCTGGTCTTGCTACAAGAGTCAACCAGAATCTGGGAGACAATCTGGCCAGCTTTTACAGACATGCTAACCTGGTTCTGAACAAATTACCACCCCCCTCCAGTATGGCTACTCCTTCTGCAGGAACGGGAGAGGTCAAGGATGGGACGGAGGCTCTAACAGGTGGGTATCGGCCAGCAGTTGCGGTCGAACTGCACCATACATTCCCTCCGCGTTTCAACATTGCAGATTCCCCCTTTGCCCAAACTGCAGCTGGCTCTCCGTACCAGCAATTGGCCACGAACGGCCACACCCTGCGTATCACCAGCTCCCCCGACGGAAGTGCAATTCCAGTAGATACCACCATTGACAATGTGTGAACACATCGAGAAATCTCTGGCTACGCACCCATGACACAGTCTCCCTTCGCCGCGCAATCTCTATGGTACCTCAATCTCATCTATCAAAGGACTCATAGCTCTCTTCTGCTCAACTTACTTCATATGCTATATACTCCTTTTTTCTACAACTTCAATTCATGACTCTACACTCGCTAAGTTCAGATCCTCTTTTTACTTACTCTGCACCCCCACACTACACCCTCTACACTCTCAAGATCGCCCCATCTCACGCCATCACAAGCCCGATCCCCCCTGGATTGCCAATCGAAGACACCACTTTTGCACTCTCTCCCCTCCCTGCCACATGTGTCACAATCGCACCAATTCCACCATTACATCTTGCCACGCCCTACAGTGCCACGTAACCCCCCCCCCCCCCCCCCCACCAATGCCACAAATTCAAATCCTACCAGCCCGCCGCAATTCCCACGGGTTGCTATCACCGTAATTACAACATCCAGGCCGCCCCAAAAGCGCGTCCTACCCGCTCAATTGCCCTACCCGCCGTATACACCCCGTACCATATCTACCATACCTATCCCTCGTACCATATCTAACCCCCACGCCAGTCCTCAAAAAACCACACACTCTCTATTATTATATAACTAGTCGCCACCCAATCATGTCCAGGCCTGGGTGGTTACCCCTATATTTTTCACCCCCACAAAACTACCTCCATCCCATTCCCATGTTACGTACAAAAATCAACCTATACACCCCCGCCACCTGCCTATACCCCGGTACACGGACTCCCCATGCATACCTACACCCTGTCACCCGCTTTCCCACTCCCTACATACCTACCATAAATAGCCAATACATGTACATCTCCCGCATTCAACATAACTCCTCGCCGACCCACTCATCCATCCTCCCGCCACCACTCTCATCCATCCCCACCCTCCCAATATACTCCTATGGATTCCACCCATCCTACCCTATCCCCATCCCCTCCCAGCACAGTGGCTGCATCCAACTATATCACAATACATTAACCGCCTACGTCATTTTCTTCTATCACGCCCTTTTTCAACCGAGCTCCCTATCGACGCCATCCGCCCGCTGTACTTCACATCCTCTTTTACTTCCCAATCTACATATCCCATACCCACCCTCCTTCAAAACCCCCTGTCACATATTTCTCAACCTCCAATTATGTACTACTATAATATTTACCCTCTCTCGTACTGCTGCGCCAGTAGACCTAGCAAACGGACCCCCACATCCAAATCCCGTCTACCTCAACATCTCATATACAGAAGCATCACCTCCCATAAACCAAATACTATCCCGCGTACTTACCCAGCCCGCACTCGCCAAATGCCCCAATCTATCATATGTTGCCTAACCCCCTCTATCCTGAGCCCCCAAACTCACCCCCCAACCACCCACGACCGTTACTTAACCCACTTGAAAGTACCCATACTTGCACCTATGCCCAACTCAATCCATCTCCGCGACCCACCCACCTCTCTCTCTTTCTCCCATCTAATACCCACACCCACCGCTAAACACAAAACCCTACGGCGCCACTCCCGCGGACACCTAATGGTACCCCGCCCGAATCTAATCACAATACTACCACCCGTACACACACTCACAACTAGCTCCACTCATACCCATTATGACGACACCAAATCCCCTTCCAACATACATTTCCCTACCAACTATCTTCCCTGCACCCCTACTCCCTAGCCCCTTGAGAACCACCTCATAACCCACTGCCCCCATGGGAGATACCACCAAAAACCATTGGCCTCCAAGCACTCCTTTCACCATCCACCCTCCCACTTTGCGTCCTATAAACTTATACTCCTACGTGGTGGTGACATTCACCCAAACCCGGGCCCCTCTACCATCACTAGCATCATTAACAATCTCCCCAAGGACCATCTCTATCCAACACCTCCTATTCTCATTAATCATTATCATCTCCCCAATATCCTCCATATGCAACGACTACTTCAGGAATCAACCAGACAGTAGCGTCAGCTCACTACTACATCAACTGCATAATCTACTCACACTACCCCATAACTACCTAGCACCCCCACACTACCTCCATGACCTCCACGAATCTCTCAACCTGCTACAATCCAAGCCCGGAGGAGTCCACAAACTACTAGGTGAATACCTGGCCCACCCAACTGGTACCACACAAACACTAGATGATATCGCCAACAAATTCCCATTTCTCTCCCGAGACATTCTCACTACCACCCTGCAAGCCAATACAACCATCTCTAGATACCAACCCCAGACCACGCCATTCCCACCTACCCCCCCCACCCAATGCACACAACCCCCTCAGTAGCCTGCCTCCAGAACCCCCTAGATCCCCATAAACCTCCCCCTCCCAACAAACACATTTCACTCAACATCACCACTTGGAATGTAGGATCACTTGCCACCAGCATTCAAAGCCTAATCCACCTCACAGACTCTACATCCCCACACATCATCCTATTACAAGAAACTAAACTCAACACACACAACCCCAATAGTTCTTATATCAACAAGCTCTTTCCAGCCTATTATATGTTGTATGGTAGCTCATTCACAGCAGCACAGTGCCTAACTAGACGCTCTGTACCATACCATCCTACCCGGGGCGGTGTGGCTTTTGGTATTCTCCGCACACATCACTCCCCTAGCACCACGGTCAAAATACCTGTCGCTCTCCCCCTCCGATCATACCTTCAAATCATCAAACTCCACCTCCCCGCGCTCCTCCCCATTATCCTTATACACTTGTACATGCCCACACACGCCGAAGACCTCCCCCTGATCCCTGATATCCTATTTACCATCTCCAACACACTTACCCAAACCTCCACCGACTCCCAACACTACATTCTAGCAGGTGATTTCAACAGGGACATTGCCCTGATGGGTCACACATACAACGGTATACGCAAAACTCCATCCCCCGCAGACCAGGAATGGGCCAAATTTACTCAATCACATCACCTTCGTTATATACCCGCCGACCACCATTATTCTAGACAAGGTGGACTCAACTACTCATCCTTAAGCCTTCTTGATGGCTTCTACCTCAAGACACATAACGACCTCCCAACATACCTCAACAGTCATGTGCACATTAATAGTCTATGCAACTCAGACCATTACCCCGTTTCAGTAACCATCCCACCATCCCTCATCCCCTTTAGACCCATTCCACCCACACATGTTCCACCGCTGCAATCTAGAAATTTATCCCCATTCCCCCACAATAACATAGTCACCTTTCTAAAGCACTTCCAACCAACATCTTCACACCTTTTGCTAAAACTCTCCGACACACTCTCCGAAGCAAACCTCGCGCAATCCCCTGACAAAGCCTGGATCGAAGCCGAGATCATACTCACAACTTCAATAAAAGAAATGACCAAATGTGTCATTGCCACCTGCTCTGCCCCTCCTGAAATCCCACAAACTCCACGCTCAAAGCAAAATGGTGGCTACCTTTCCCGTACTCAAAAACGTACATGGACAACACATCTTAACACATACCACACGATCAGACGCGCCCTTACTATTATACCTACCACTACCCCCATACACCCGAGGAATAACTGGACATCGGATCCACGTATCACTTGCCTAAATACTTTAATAACATGCCAAGCACTTATGCCTCCACCTGCCAATCCCCAAGATATTCCTAACTGGATAGCTGCTCTCTCCAAAGGTGGAAGAGATGCCAAAAAAGCCGCTTACAGTATTACCAAACAAAAAGCCACCGCCAATCACAAAAAATTTGTCTCATCTTTTAACCAACTGCTGCGCGACCACCCCAAAAAAGCTCACAAAGCCATCTTTAACCCTGCCCTCAACCCACCAATCGATTGTCTCAAACATAGGCATGGCCACCTTCTAACCAATCCAACGGACATCAACCACGAAATATGGCTACAAGCATCCTCGACATACACTCCCACAGTTACAAACTGTCTCCACCCTAATCTTCACATTGCCAACTGTATGTGTAAAGCTAAACACTACCCATGGCATGATATAGCTGGCTTCTCGATTGACAACAAAGGATCCCCAATGGACCGCGTTCTAGACTTATTCACAATAGATCTCTACGAATCATGTCTCAAAAAACTATCTAAATCTAAAGCCCCGGGCCCTGATCTTATCCCAAATGCCATACTTCAAGCACTGGACCCTCAACTTCATCACCTCTTCTTTAAAAAATTTCAACTATGTTACAAACTGAAACGAATTCCACACTCTTGGAAGCAAAGCCGCACCATTTTACTCTTTAAAAAAGGTGACCCTACAGTTCTTAGTAACTACAGGCCCATAGCACTGGCCAACACCATATATAAGCTATTCACCAGCACGCTCACCACAATGTTCTCAAGCTATGGCGAACAACACCAAATTCTAAGTGACCCCCAAGAAGGATTCCGAGCTACGCGTAGTACAACAAGACAAATACAATATGTACTATCCGCCCTCAAAGACGCTAAACTTACAAAGCAAGACATATATCTCTTATATATTGACTTTAAAAATGCCTTCGGCTCCTTAGATCATGCTAGGCTACTCGCTATCATGCTTGATCTTGGGTACCCCACTGATGCCGTCCAACTTATAGGAAACATCTACACAAACAGTGCCACTGAATACTTGGTGCCTACTATGGCTCCACCCCGCCTGTCTCCATCCTTCGAGGCACCATCCAAGGAGACACCTTAAGTCCTTACCTATTTATTATCTTCCTATAACCCCTACTCCGCTGGTTCGCCCGTGGAAAACTTGGGTATCAATACAAAACCTCCTCAAGTGACATCTCAGCTGCAGCATATGCAGACGATCTCGCCATCCTGGCACACAAACCACAACACCTAAACCGACAAGTTAACAAACTATGTCAATTCAATCTATGGTCAGGCATGGAACTTAGCTTACACAAATGCGCCATCACTGCTGCCACACATCACAGTCGGCTCACTAAAGCAGCCATAGCCTCACATTGCAAACTATATGTACACTACCAAAACACACCCTTCCCCTTCCTGGGACCAGATGAGCCATACACCTACCTGGGTATCCAATTAGTACCCTCCCTCACTTGGCACATCCAAAAAGACTCTACATCATCCAAACTAGCTACCAAAAGTCTTGCCCTGCTCAAATCCCCAATTGCCATCCATCCGAAACTATCTATCATTCAATCCGTACTACAAACACAAATTCAATACTCATTTCACGCCGCACCCTTCTCATTACCAGACATCAAAAAGCTTGATAAAAGCATTATTCAACTCACAAAGCGCGTATGTGGCTTACCAACTAGTTACCCTAATGCCCTCACACAACTCCCAACTGACAGCTACGGAATCGGTTCTAACCCCTTAATCATATCATATGCTCGCACATTAGGCACACATTTAAAAGAAGCACTCAATGACCCTGGACATCTTGGTATCATCTATCAGGGCCTCCTCAAACACCTCGCATTAAGACACAATGGCCTTTACTCACTACCATCACTGCACCCACGAGCCTGCCTACACTCCCCTACTGCCCGCACACTACTCATCCTACGCCAAATGAAAATTAGCATACAAACCAACCTGCCAGATTACCCTAACACCTCGTCACCCCTAGAACGCGCATGGCTCACAAGCCCTTTCTTATCGCAATTCGACATCTCTCATCCGAAACTAAAAACCCCCATCCTCAACTATTTCAAAGAACGTCAAATTACCACCCTCACCCAACTTACCACCGCCTCTGGCCATCGACTTTTAAAACCAAGCGAATTCACTCTTAAATTCTCCCGAGCTACAACCAAAACCACTTGATACCTGCACCATCTCCGAACCCTCTTCTGCCATCCCTCAGCATCCTGCACCCTCCACTGCGATGTTCCATGTCTATACTATCCCCATACGGTTCAAGACCTGCTCCCCCGGTACCGATCCTCCCCTACTGCCTCCATCTACCAAACACTTAGAACGGCATATGCCACCAATACCCCCACAGCCACCGAACCCGGCCCCCCCTCTCATATACCTAACACACACCATACCGAACCTGACCACAACCCGAATGTGCCAGTCAACCTCTCACGTAATATGTAAGGCCCCCCCACCCACTCCCAACCACTCACCACAGCGCCCCCCCATCTTCTCCACACAACGATGACAATAGTAATGCATACATCATTGAAGCCATACTAGGAATCAAAACCCAAACATCACTCGATGCCTTCGGTGCCACCTGTATTGATACCTACTACCACTGTAAATGGGCTGGTTACTCCTCAGAATACAACACATGGCAGATAGAAGATGACCTATTTGGCCCACATGACGATTGTGACCCCGAGCATAATCTTGCCCTTCTCACCTCCTTCCATAAACATACCAACACGGACTATTTAGCACACACTCACCAACAACACATTACCCCCGCCCAACTTACCGATAATCGATACGTTCATCAGCCGATCTCTGCCCCTAACGTGCACATCTGCA
This sequence comes from Takakia lepidozioides, assembly GCA_030704615.1. Lineage (NCBI taxonomy): Eukaryota > Viridiplantae > Streptophyta > Takakiopsida > Takakiales > Takakiaceae > Takakia > Takakia lepidozioides. The sequence goes on along the minus strand of CM060733.1, from coordinate 70,277,439 downwards.
TAACTGAGTGTAACCCCGACAAAGATGTCAAGCATGACCAACCTCTAATTCACATGGGCCCCCGCCTTTCCCATATTTACGCTCAACACGGCCGCTTCATTGGACTCATTCCTAATACCCGATTAACATGGTTGTGGGAGAAGTACTCTGCTGCAAACTCATACCCACAATCTTTACAACCCCCAAAACAAGATTTCGCAACCGAATTATATTGGCTCGTAGACCGCTACCTCAAAGACACCCCCCCCAAGAAGCCACGATCCCTCACCCGACTAGAAATGGCATGCACACACCATGCCATACCCCCAGATATTACCGCCTTGCTTACCCATATATTCCAGCTTACTCACTCATATTACTCCAATCCACTGACATGTCCTATGGACCTGCACACATTTTCCAGCCCACACCACAGGGATTATCTCTTTGGAGCTACCGGTAACGCTACCCAACATATCTGGGAGGGTAGGGGCTTTGCCCATTCCCCCTCAGGCCCTCTCGCTCATGAAGCTCTCCAATGGGCAAGATTTGCAGCACACTCCTCTCCTCTTGCCTCCACAATCCTCATCCTCACACAGCAAAATACACCTAGCACCCTCCACCCTCTTCTACGACTCCCAGAAGGGGTCAATCTATTCGCCACAATTGACCCAAATCAGCTTAAGTACGCTCATACGCCCCCTCTTCCCAAGTACCTCAAAAGGGATGAACCTACCCTAACTCTGATTCTACATGTCCAAAACCCCCTTCATACAAACATACCGCCACATTTTTTCCACCAGCTAGACCAGTTGCTGACCATAACTCATAACATGAAGGCCACCATCCATTATCCAGCTACACCCCCCCACACCCACACAACCACCACATTTACCCGGATCAAAACAAACAAAGCCTGGGGTATAGCACAGCCGCGCCCAGCAACCCCCCCTCCCCCACTCCCCGCAATATATTACCAAAACACCATCCTCAAATATCCCCCGACAAACTCATACTACACTGATGGATCCCTTACCAAACCTAATGCAGGCTATGGTATTTATCACGCCGGCAGCGGTCGGGGTGTTGCCCTCCGGCTCCCCGGCCCTGCCACCATTCTAAGGGCCGAGCTCATGGCCATCCACGACGCTCTATCTCTAATTGACGCTTTCCCCCCCTCATACTACATCTTCACTGATAGCCTCACCTCTCTATTTCTTATTCAAAACCACATCTCCCGCCCTTCTTCCCATCATCATCACCCCAACCGCAACCTCATTACCGCCATTGTCCAAAGAGCCACTTCCAAAAACCACCCAGTCCATTTCCTCAAAGTCGGCTCGCACACTGGCATTCATGGTAATGAGGAAGCAGACCTACTCACTCAACTCGGCGCCTCTCAACCCACAATCGAACCCACAGCCGACCCTATTCACATCACCCATACCCACCCCTTCTGGTTCATCCACCCCGTCCCGGACCCCCCTGCACCCAGACCAATCCGAAACCTTCTGACCACTCTGACCAGAGAAGCACACAAGCAAGCTACAGCCTCCATCAGTCACACCAAACTCCACATCCAAAAATGGACTCAATCAAATGTATTGCACCATAAACTCTCAAATTATTTCTGGCTAACCAATGCTACCACTGATGCACAAATCCGACAAACACTCAAATTCAGATACGCCCAATACATGGGTCACCAGCGCAAACACATCTTTTGGCCGCATATGTTCCCATCTCCATACTGTCCATTATGCTCAACCACTCACCAAGCTCGTGACACCTGGCCACATCTTCTCAGCCAAAATACACACCTGACCATACATGGCCTTCACATCACGCGACACAATCAGGCAGTTTGGCATCTCCATAAGCTCTTTCTAAACCGTGCTGAAACCAGATGGTTCTCGCTCATAAACGCTGGCACCTACCAAGGTCAGCCACCCGACCATACTGTGCCACCCTGGCTGCTACCGTGCATATGTACCTGATCACCATGCTCATGCCCTGCTAGGCTTTGCCCGGACATACTCCTTGTACAAGGCCTACCCATTAACACCCTACCCCCCACCTCACCATCCCCACAATTCACCATTCATTTTATTGAATTCACATTTTGCCACGATCGCTACCCCACGGACTCGATTTTGGGAAAACGTCAAAAATATGCCCCGCTTATCCTTGCAATCAGACGATATGGCTGGAAAACTGGGCCATTAACCGTCATCACCGCCGGTACTCGAGGCAGCATTCATAATGCCAATATCACCGACATACATGATAACTTCAAAATTCCCACTCTTCCCATTCACAAATGCTTCAAAGCAATTCACCTCACAGCACTCCGTTCGCTTACAGCTCTCCGTTCGCTTACAGCTATTATCACCAACAAACGCGTTGGAATCCAGCACCTCAATTGCACCCTCGGTTCCCCAGGGTACCTAGGGGTACCACAGGCTACTTTCTACGCTCACTTGGTGTCCCACATGACACCTTGCTTTTATAGGACCCACCCTCGAAAAAGGGCAGTAGCCGCAAGGCGAAGAGGCTCTTAGTTACGTCGGCTTCGGCCGGAGTCTTCTCTCTCTCTCTGGAAGCTAACAAAAATGATTTGGATGGGAAACCATCCGTTCACCCGTTGAATGTATTCCGTTGGAGCTGTTATTGCTTTGGGACCTGTTGGACTGTGTTTCGCGTGCTTACGATTATTTTCACATTCCGTTTTTGAATGGGGCGTGTAATGTAGCCATATGCAGCAGCGTGCGTGCCAAATTTGGGAGCGATCAAAATTCATTTGGACCCAAAACCACAGTTTCTTCCCTGTTTTGCACTCCAAACTTGATTTGTGTTCTACTTCATGCACTCTTCATAGCAATAGTGAGCGAAGAGAACACTTTTTTTTGGGGGCATTTTTTATTGGTCCAAATTTTGGCGGGGGAGTAGCCGTGGGATGCTGGAAGCCGCAGAACAAAATTGATACGTGCCAGAAACCCCCACTGAAAGGCAGTGCAAACCTATTTATTGGCTTAAAATAAATTTAAACTCGATTAAATTGTGGAATGGCTTGAGGGGGGAGCGCGACAATGGGGAGGCAAATGATTTATTCGTCTGTCGTGTCCTGCACATGTGTCGCACACATGTTCAAGCACATGCGGGCAAAAGAGGGGCTTCAACCACATCCGTTCAATGGGTGCAATAGCCGTGCACGCATTGCAGGATTTCTTTTTCGCATTGAACAAAAACCAGATGACAAGTGAACGCCTCGTTGGACAATTGAACGATTTTCGATTGATCTCGTATTACACTAGGACGTATCAAAGGGTACATTGAACACACTGGCCGAGTTTCAAAGCGAACGAAAATCATTTGGATGGGCAACCATCCGTTGGCCCATTGAACGAATTTCGATTGATCTCATGTTACTCTGGGGCCTCTTACATGGCACATTGAACATAGTGGCCAAGTCTCAAAGCGAACCAAAATCATTTCGATGGCCAACCATCTGTTGAGCCATCGAATGAATTTCGATTGATCTCATATTAGTCCGGGACCTGATACATGGTATGTTGAACATAGTGGCAAAGATTGAAAGCAAACGAAAATCATTTGGATGGGAAACCATTCAATCGCCCATTGAATGAATGGGATTTCGTCTTCGATTATACTGGGACCTGTTACATGGTATGCCCTTTGAAGCTCTTTTTGTAGTGTCTCCTGCCTCGTAATGCGGTGCTTCTCCATGTCTACTTTATCCAATATGTTAATATTCTCCACCTGGAACAGATCCACATATGTGTGCAGAAATCCTTAAAAAAACAAATGACCATCTCAACTTTTATAAGCCTCATCCCCAGCTTCCAATTTTGATGGTCATTTGTTTTTTTAGATGAAAAACATCGGGGGTTTATACATGTCTTGCCCCATATTTAGGTCCTGTCAGATGAAGTCCTTTTTTCATCCAGGTTGGATTGACTGACGGGAGTTTTGCACCTCATAGGTATTTAGTGAAGAAATGTTTCACTAGGGAAAGATTTGTATTTTGGATGAAAAAACATCCAAAATTCCCTGCAACCCAATTTTTCAATTTTTTCAATTTTCTCAAAGATGGAAGTCGGGACGACAATTCCATAAACCCAGTTTCCAGAGGGAGAGAGAGGGAGACATCAGGGGGCAACAAAGAAAAGAAAAGAATGTAGGGGGGGGGGGAGTGACTGAGCAGCTGCTACTGCTCAGTCACTCCCCCCCCCCCCCCCTCATTTTTTTTTTTTCCTTTGTTGCCCCCTCTCTTGGGGAAACAAAAGGGACAGATCCTACCTCTGTCAGGGGCTGACGTTGGTAGTAAAACTTACCTTCACATATAGAATTAATCCGGGTTTTCCAGATATCCTCTACAAATCCCTTCACATAAGCATCAATTTGCTGTGTGTGAGTTGCCCAAAAACTAGGCCTCAGAAGGGGCTAACTTTTGGCTCAGCCTCGATTTTTTCAAAGTTAATAAACAGAGGTACATGCACAATTCCCTTGATAGATTTGAAGAGAGCGTCTCTTTGGTGAGAGAACCCCGGAAAGTGTATCAGAAAATGAATAATGTCTTCAGGTTGCCCACAGACATGGTTGGACACTACAGCCTCTAAGTCAGATTTATCCAGCAGGGTGAAGACTTGCGGTTCCAGGTCCAGGTCCTTGAGAATCTCTTCTACTGTCTTCTACCAGGACTTAGCCTGTTTGACAGGTCGGTGGGCGGTCCTGTTTCCAAGATATAGAGTCGATTAACTTAGGATATCTGGTGTTGGACATATGTTGCAGCTAAACCCACCATTTGACCTTGAATTTATCTCGTTGGGAGCTTAAAAGAGAGCAGCACAGAAGAGAGGGAAGATATTCATGTCATGTCAAGACATGGACAAGACCCACTAGGGTCATTGTCAATTAAAGACATAAACAACCCAAAACAGGGCACCATCTAACATTTCCATTCTTGTCATAGCTTCCCATGAATTGACATCACCCAATCAGTCATGATAAAACAGGGTGGGAGGGCGGGGTTTGTTCATGTAGGGGATGCAAGCATCTTGAACACCCGAGATCCGGCCATCTTGGCCAATGAATCATGTGTTCATGTGTGGGACAAGATAAGATATTGCTGCCCTGTGCAGGTTGCAAGGCCTCTTGGTTCAGCCTGCACACATATCTTACCAAGTAGGTCATGTATTGAAGGAGCATAAAAATGCTGAGGTCATGCAAAGGGCAAGGTACCATGGTCCAGCTTGCCCTATTACCATTTCAAGACACATTTTCACACATACATCTTGGATATGACCCACAAGTTGCAGCATCTTACTTTTTTCAGCCATTAATTATGGCAGGTCATGCATCAGCCAAGGCATAAGGACCAGCCTGCAATTTGTCAGAATCACAATATGTCACCAAGCAGTCCTCCTTGGGCATGATGAAATAAATTCCATATCATTTGTATTCACCCCGAGACATGTGATCATACAAGGTGTCAAGGGAATGTGAACTCAGCCTGTCAAATTGCAGGTTCAAGACTTGTACATACAAGCAGCTTGAACAGCCGAGATCCAGCCTCTTTTGCATATAAAAAACCAGATTGCAGGTCATAGGCCTGATGTCATGACAAAGCCAAAACTATAGGTAGGATCCCATTGCAGCTTACCATCCTCATCCTTCAAGAGTTCCATGCTAAAGCATGCAAAGAACAGCCTTCCAGTTGTAAGGGAAGCACAACCAGGGGACATCGACCGACTGAAGCACAACTTCAGAGAGGGGTACAGACGGGGGTCGGCAACATTCTACATTTCCATTGAGAATGACCAGGGGTGTCACAAGGGGCCCCACTGCAGAGGAGCTTCAGAATTGGAGCCCCCACTGGCACACTATAAATGCCGAGTTTGAAGCCTCTCTGAAGACTAATCCCACATTCGCATACATGGCAGGGAAGATGTTCTTCGTCTGAGACGGAAACCACAAGATGCTTGCCTGGACATAGTACATTGCTGAAATGCATCCGCAAGATATCAATTGGCATTACATGGTGGACTGCATTGTCGTGAAGGTGGACGTGAGGGACAGAGGATTGCTGAAGGGTGCCATGGCGGATATAAATCTGTAAGTATAGTACTACATCCTTGTGTAGTGCCTATTGCGGCGCCAAAATAGGCAATGTTCTTGACTGTCATCCACTCTATGAACTGGAAATTGGATTGTTGTGCCGAAATATGGTTATTTTTGTATCATATTTTCATGTTGTTCAATTTTTTTTCCTCCATGGCAGGGTAACAGAGAGGGCCTTCGTGGAAACTCACTTGACACATACACTCTACAGAGTACAAGAAGTGGGCACAACACCGCTGACGGACTTCCAAAAATCCCTCGATCCCGAGCTGGACAGGAAGTCCCTTGCAAAAGCGGATCGCACCTGGTACCGACCAACACTGGACGCCATGGTGGAGATCCTCTATTCGGTGAGGTTCATCTCAAATTTCCCGATTTAATGCTATTTGTTGCAGGGATCAGTGGCCTGACTGTATCCGCTAGGTATGGGAATGCAGACAAACATCAGGGATGACTTGGCCTATGCCAAAAGGCAGTTCTTTGAGAGTGATGCCCCCAACAAGGCGGACGTGTCAATAGAGAGTCACATTGTGCAGGCAGGGAGGCAATCACGGACCAAGTACAAGTCCAAACTTATGAAGCAAGTTGCAATTGCTGACCCTGGTCTTGGTACCGAGTTCCTGGCGGAGATAGGACTGCATTACTCCAGACCCATGAAACCGGAAATGTCCATGGAGAAACTTCATCACATCGCAGTGTCCGGTGTTGAGCCGGCGGAGAAGGTTAGCATGTGTTTGTTCTTGTTTTGTGTCTTCTCGTGATTCTCATGATGAGGTTCTTTTGTCTGACCGATGTTAGGCCATGCAGACAAGGTGGCTGCAAATCTGGAACGGCCATACAAACACGAAGCTATTGTACCACTTTCCCATCGAGCCAATAGACAACAAAATGAACGACTGGCTCAATGTGATGACTTGGTGGCTTCAGGTATAATTTCCTCCTCTTCAAATTCATGAATGTTTTGGAGACCTGCAATGCTGCAAGTACTGACCCACTCCCAGGAGCAATTGGATTGCAACACCACCACTTTCAAGTTACAGATCGACTGGACGAAACCAGAGACAATGGAGAACTACGTGCAGTCCTGGCGAGGGCGCTTCGCAAACCTCTTTTTCAGAGAAATTGCAAAGGCAAGACGTAGCGTATACATCGAAGAGCAAGAGGGTGCTGACAAAGCGGCAATGCGAGTCCTCTTCAGGTAATCTGCTACCAATGCATCCCCCTATTTGCAGTTTTGAGAATTTAGCCAAGCAGCGGTGGGTATTGCGGCGCCGAAATATCCCTCTGCAAGATGTGAATGCTGGGTAATTGGGGCACGGTCCATTGCGTATTTTGGTGCCGAAATACCTTCTGCATTCAGAACTTCCTCTTGCATGATGCATCAGTAGCATGATTTTTGTTGAACTGGCTCGTGATTGCAGGTACATAAATTTTGCTCTCATTCCGTCTGGAGCCATTCAAAGGGTTCCACCATTCTTCCAGGCGTGGAGGACACCTGGAGGTTGTGGTACGATGTACACAGAAGTAATGGCGAAGGAGTGGCATGCCGAGCATTTGGTAGACTGTCCCTGGTATGTGGATCTCCCAAGTGGGACCGTTGACCTCTCGGAGGTTAACTTAAAGAAGGAAGCGAATGCCCAGGCTATGAAGGCGCATTTGGATCCCCAACCAGAGGACGCGGAAAATTTGAAAGCAGAGGAGGCAGCAAAGCAGAAAGCACTGAGAAAGTCAGCCAAGGCGACAGCGGTGGCGAAGGAGCAGATGGAGAAGCAGGCAGCTGAGCAGCCCAAGGACAGGAAGAAAAGAACGCGCAAACAAGGGCAAGAGACGAAGAGCCCCACACCCAAGAAGAAGAAGCAGCAACATAGTCAGCTAGATGACGAGGATTCCGACGACGATTTTCAGCAGGATAACACCCAGGGGGCCACACCTCGTCCAAAAATTCACAAGGGCCAGCGCTCCGGGGGTTCAGCTGCGAAGAGATCACTATACGAGGATGCACCTGGAAGACCCTACCGTGCGGTGCACATTGTGGGCAGGGAAGTCCTCAAAACACCCACAATTGTGGAGTGTGTTAATGAAAATTTCCTAACTGCTCTGACCAGAAGGATGGAGAAAACGAGATTGAGGAAGGTGATCGAGGCCCACCAGGGGAAGGAGAAGAGGAAGGCCACTGGCAATGATATTGAGGACACTCCCGGCTTCACAAAAATGATGGAGTATTTTGTGGCGATGAGCCACGACAAAAAGAGCACAGTCGGGGGCAGGGCGGTGAAAGCCTCCATCGACATGATCCTTGTGGATATCCCGGATGGGCAGGAACTACAGGGGCTGGGCTAACTACCGTGGTGGAACAAGTATGATGAAAGATACTGGAGCCACACATTCGGGTTCGCAGCCAACATGTTGGATGACGACGGCTGTGTTGTTGTGCTAGCAGCCGATGGAGAAGTCACTGAGAATGATATCAAAGTATGGATGGGGAGAAGTGCAACACCCATCCTGAAGAAGATCTGGACTTGCATCAACACGCAGGGTCTTGTCAACGATGGTCAGAAGGTATGTTGCGGTTTTCCTCTGTTCTGCCAATTTCTGCGCCGAAATTGCCCATGTACGTGTAGGCCACCTCTCACGTTCTCATTTCCTTCTTTGTAGACTCTTATCTTTCAGGCATTCTGCTTCGTGAAGGAACATTCGCTGATCCCTTCTTTTCCCATTGTATCAGCTCCTCGGCATCATCTTCCAGTACCTCAATCATTTTAGTATTGAATTCCTGGAGCTTCTCCAGGTACCTGCCATTCTTATTTGCCATGATGCCAAGTGCAACCCAATTTTCCAAAGCCAAGGTTTCAAGTAATAACACGGGGTTTTCATCACCTGAATTTTCCAAGGCCTCAGTATCCATCTTTTGCAATGCAGCATGGAAGTCACTTGGTGTGACTTGTGCGAGGGTTGCCTGCACAGCAGGAATTGGAGGAGGTAGTGGGGACTGATACCCCAGGGCTATGAGGTCCTCATTCCAGCTAGGACCTCCTTTGGTGACTTTTTGTCAAGGCCCCCCGAGAACAATTGTCAATATATCAAAATGAGAAGGTGAAAAGGAGAAGGGTAAGGGTAGATGGTGTGTACAAAAACCACTAAGTACACTGATCAGATAAAGAGAGGGAAGATATACATGTCATGTCAAGACATGGACAAGACCGCTAAGGTCATTGTCATTGAAAGACAAAACAGCCCCTTTACAGGACACCATCTAACATTCCCTTTCATGTTTACAGTCTCATTTGAATACCCCATTACATTTCAGGGTCTCTGAAAAAACAGGGTGGGAGGGTGGGATTCCAGGTCATTCATATCATGAAAGCACCATGGTATGCATCATCATCTCAAAAATTCATTTCAAACTCATTTCAAAAACCAGATTGCAGTTTGGTTTGAAGTTGATGTTTTTAGAACCAAGATACAAGCAAGATTCTTAAAAAGGAAGAAGAAACAACAGGGTTGAGCCCCCTCAAGCAGGTATAGGCCTGGAATGGTATTTTAAGGCCTCATAAAATAGCTCTGCCAAGGTGAAAGAGCAGCTCAGAATCCCCTGTTTGTTATCAAGCCATGAGACCAAAATGATATGAGGGCCTTGAAGAATGTGTGTTATCTATCAAAGCCTATCCTTTTGATCCATCAGAGTCATACCAAGAAGTTTCATTTCAGAGCCAAGTATCAAAGCAGTCAGAGTAATAACTGCTATTTTGTATCCTTGTACCCTTCATAGTTTAACTCCTACACATGCAAATGTGGTTGTAAAAAACCAAAAACAGGGGTAAGGAGAGAAGCAGATCCTCATTGGAGCCATCTTGGAGCAGGTCTGAAGCGGCATGGTGGCAGTTTGAAACAGCAAATGGTATCAGCAGCATAGGCAGCAGCAGAATCCACATTTGCAAGAACAGGAGCTGCAAGCTTCAAGAAATCAAGACCCTCACCTGTGCCCGTCCCAAAAACCACCACATAGCGATGTGTGTTAGTGAGGATGCAGCAGGTGAGTGGCAGGTCTTCACAGTTGTTATCCATGTCAGTGTTGAATTCTAAAGCATGTACAGATCATAATTCAAGCAAGGGTAAACTCAAAAAACCTTGAGTGTTTGTGGTATGCCCTGCGCCATGGCGTCCAATAGATCGTCTCCAACAGAACGCAATCAGAGTAGAAGCGTTCACAGATAGAGAATGGCTCATACACAAAGAGAGAGCAACATGTAATCTGTAGATAAATAGGGATAGAGTACTTCCCAACAAGCAGTAAAAGCGCCACTGCAAAATAAAGAACCATGAGTTTCTTATCAAAGCGATCACCGCTTTGTCGTCTGCCAGAGAGGAATCTGCCTAACCACCAATGCGCATCCCAAGAGCCAGCCATCACGAGTACCATGTAGCAGCAGAGGAGCAGGTTTATACGGCGCATCATCAAGGTTCACTGAAGCACGAGTTCAGTGCTGTGAAATGTGTCGGCCTGCTTAGGGCACAACTTCCCGATTTCTCATCCAGGGTGGATGAAAAATCACATTTTATCAAGAGAAGCACTTTGTCAATGGATGACATCCAATAGAAATGTATCTTTTAGGGTTATGGTATAGGCTTAGGTTTAATAACTACCATCATTTATGATGGTAGTTTTATTATTCTCTTGGATTTTAAAATAGGTAACCATTATTCATGTAGTTCATCCAGTTTAGATGAAAGAAATAGATGGTAAATCAAGCTTTCTGTACATTAAGTTTCATCATCCTATAATAATATCATCCAGATTTGGATGAAAAAGGTTGGGATGAAAATTTAAATAACCTCAAAAGGTTAAGGCCAGATGAAATCCAAAGAGTTATAGAGGGAGAGGGAGAGAGGGAGAGAGAGGGACCCACCAGCCAATCCCTGGCATGGCAGAACCTTACGGAGTGAGTGTGGTATGCACTCACCCCGTAAGGGAGTGCATACCAGACCTCTTCTCATAAGGTTTTCCCTCTTCCATGTAGTTCTATCCTCATATTATATTATCCAAAAGAATAGAATCCTACATCCTCACTTCCTCGGATCAAGAATGAAACGTTGGCATAAAATGTATCATAGCAAAACTAGTATAGTATCACTAGAAAAGAACGGAGAGTTCAATGGTATAACTTAGCTCTGTATAAGTTTTTAGAAAGTACCTTTTCAGTTTCTCAATAAGCTCTTGTACAGGGAAGAGCAGGCCAGGGAATGAACCACGTTCAAGGAATTTTGTCAAGATACGAGCAAGTTTTCTGGTCTTGAAACCATTCCTCCCAAGAGTGTTAATCAGAATGCTACACTCCTTCCCAGCCAAATCAGCATTGCTGGAAATGTATAGAATAGGCACAACTTGTGAAATCACAATGTTATAAGATTGATTCACAGGCCTATTGGATAAGAACTGGATATATTGAGTGTAAGAGAAAGGGAGTAGTCTTCTCTTGTCATATTTCTGGAAATGGAACTGAGGTTTACTATTTCATGAGCAGAAACCATGAGCCATGAGCCATGAGCCGCATGAGCCGCATGAGCGGTGAGCCGAAGTCTAAGATACGCGGATTTCATGAGCGGACTCCTCCAAATTTGGAAATGCGGTAGATTAAACAAGTATTAAAATAATAGTTTTTTTTATTTGACCTTGCCGTTTTTGGACGTTCCAGATCATGTAATGCGGCGAAGATATGTCGTCAGTAACAAGTCCGCTCATGGTTTTTTAGATCCGCTCATGGAAATAAGTGACCGTGCAACGGGAAATCCAGTATACCACGGCAAAAGGACGTCGCATACTGGCCTGTATAGAGTATTCCGCAGTTTTACATGCCTTAACATTGGAATGAAGCTGACCCTTTTGCCGCGATTTAACCAATGGAGTCTGCACCAATAGAGTCTGCAGTACTTCACAATTCTGTCTTCTTCGGGTATTCGGCGGGAAAGGTTTGCAACTGAACTGGGAAATAAGGTGCCGCATTAGGGTTCGCACGTGCGAAATTTTGGAGCGGTTTGGTGTTGGCGAAGGCCGCCTCTACCAGTACCTACGACGATACTTAGAAATGCGGCGCCGGGCATTTCCTTGTCGGAGGTCGAATGAGGAAAGCAAGTTTTCGGAAAGCAGAAAAACATGAACCCTCCAACATACAAAAATACATGCACGTGGAAACAAGTGACTGATATAGTAATATCTTAGTTCGAGCAAAACAGGTTACTGGTAGGCAAGACATATGTCGGACCTTTCTGTGGCCAGAGTCTGAGGTACTGGCAGCATACAGTTCTACTATCCGAAAGGATGGGCGTACCATTGTATTGGACCGCAAGCCAAGCTCACTGGTCCCCTGGATCCATATTCAGAAGAGTGTGAACCTCTGGGGGCTCAACCCTGGTGCATGTATGAAGTGATGAGTTGTGGATTACAACGGAGTCTCTTTAGGTACACGTAGTACAAATGCTTGCAAGGGCAGTATGATGCCCCCTTGTTCGCCATGATCTGGAAGTCGGTGCAATTGCTGGTGGGTAATTCTGAAATGGTGATGGTGTACACCTCATTTCGAACAGCTGAGCCTGCGTGGCCATCTGATACACACGCCCGAATCCTGGTGGGGGCACTTCTGTCGAGCTCTGGATTGTACAGTTCATCCGAAGTGCCCATCCTTGTCTCGTTCACTTTTGAGGGAGGTCGCCGCCATCTTCGGTTTCCCAACGGTGTGTAGGATGCTTAGAGCTGTCGTGTCCCAATTGTTCTTGCTCTCACAGGGGTCGGTGGTGGAGGCTGTGGAAGCGGAAATGGTTGTCTGGGGGGTCAGTGCGCTGCACCATCCGAAATCCTGCGGCGGTAAGGGCGTCGGCCTCAAACCTGACTCAGATCGCAGCCTGGTTCCACCGGCCACACCGGGGGAGCCTCTGGCAATTGTTTGTATGCCGTACTTGGGCTTTCCATACACGCAAGTCATAATGTCGTGCCTGCAGAACCAGAACTGGGTGGTTGTCGCCTCTGCAACGGTTTGCATGGACAAATCTTCCTGTAAAAGTAGGAGCAGGGACAGCCCATCTGGGATTCCTCCTTATCATCTCTAAACAACGTTGCGTGTATCCACACGAATTGCGGAACACCTTCCTCGAAACGACGGCTTTGTGCGAGCAATTCTCCACTGTGATGCAGACACAGTCGTCTCCACAATGGCTTGGCCATACTGCATTACAGCGGGCGAATCTGGGGCAAGGGAGCGGTGGGAATTTCTCGCACGAAATCCCCGGTTGAAGGCGACGGCGATCTGGAATTTCTTGGGCTTCCACTGCTGGAAGACACATTGTGCGGCAACATGACGGGACCTCGAGGTGCTGTCCGAAATGTTCCTGTCGGATCTCCAGGAATCCTCTTCGCACCCGGGTTTCCTCTTCAATCCTCCGCCTCACAGGGCGAGTCCGGACGTCCCCCTCTAGGTGTTCACCTCTGCGGTGCAGAGGCGTCCCTTTGATCTTCTCTCGCAATGATGTCGCCATTCAGTGTGGATTCTTGGACCTCGAAGCTGTTCGTACCAACAATTCCTCCCTGTCCGGCCCAAAGCCCCATTGTTTGCCGCTCAGGAACTTGTAGTACGTGGCTTGCTGCATGATTGCTCTGTCGATGTCCTCCGTTGTGGCCGTCACTACGTCCACCAGATGTGCGGCAGAAGACGCTCGCCAGGAGGAGTGGACCGATTCTGCCATATTCGTGTTCGGCATGTCCGTGTCGGAATCCAAGCACCGCTCCTAGAAGGACACAAACAATGGTGAGGGACCAATCGAAATGTCCGTAACAGAAAGACAAATGAACGAAAATGACAGCAGCCTACCTCCCGCATGTACTGTCCGAACTGTCGATACCGAAAATGCCACCACCCCAACCAGCTGTGCAATGCTCCCAGATTGGTTGTCTCCACTGCACCTGACGTGTTCCACCAAGCCTCGATGATAGCAAACTTAACCTCCGCGTCATCAAATGTGGGTGCATCCTTCCACGCCGTACAAAGGACACGGTGTTCAGCCTGGAATGAGCTAGCAACAAATTTGGTATGTAGTGGGATAGACTCGCAACAAATTTGGTATGTAGTGGGATAGACTCTGCATCCAATGGAATCCACAGGATCTCTCTTTCCCCTCCATTGGCACATTGGGTTCCTCACCGTACACACGCCGGCACCGCTCCCCAATTGCCTGAGCGTTGTCTGCCATGAATCCCTTGAAATTGGCTCTGGCATCCCCCCTTGGCATCTGCTCGTTTATGCCCTCCCCGATGAATCTCATACTGTGTGCCTCCCCTTCATCTCGCAGATTGCACTTGTAATGAGCCTCTTGGAGTGATAGTCATAAACATGCGCACCCATAGTCACCCCAACGATTGGTTTATAATTCTCTTGATGTGATCAAACATCACCCAAGCATATCGACAAGTTTCCAGTTGTCATGCGAGTGACCAAGTCGACTCCACTCCCAGGCCCACACGTCGACATTTTGAAATGTAACAACGTAGTATTCGCTGCCTTGCCCTGGAAACCTGCTACCTTGGCATGTAGTCATATACATCTTTGTTTCACCTCCAGGATTGAGTACATTCCGACCCCCTGCGAACTCCTGCTTGCAAGATACGATGTGATTCCGCACATTCGGACTACAAACAGTGCGAGACGGACTCCAAGAGGTCACGCATCCGTCTTCGGTAAAGGGCTCTCGGGTCGGAACCATCTTCAACATGATTTTGCCAAGCCGAATCTTGTGGCTGCCTTCCCTGAATCTGCTTTGGTCTGGCTCCGGGGCCTCAATTCACCTCCTCTTGTTATGTCTGTGCTTCCTGCACAGCCTCACGCATGTTTGCCTCTCGCCAAGGGGTGGCAGTGACCCCAACGTGTATGCAGCTCTAGTCAATTCCGGGAGCAAATGGATAACTTAATATGCTTGCTCTGCACATGGACATGCACGTCGGTGGTTCTTTGCAATGTGCACACTTGAAAGAACCCTCAGGAGCTTGGCTGGAGACAATGAATGGATGATGCATTGTGCCATCCAATCTGTCTCGTTTCTTCTCCGCCCTCCTTTGGAGAGAAATGGAAGCAGGTGGGATTGGAGGCACCTCAGCTTTCCCCGCACATAGGACATATCGTACACGAACACCATCATCAATTTTCGTGCTACTGGTCTTCGTCACACCACCAGGGTTGTCCGTCATGCTTTCGATCCATGTTTTTTTAACAATCCCGATGCTTTGTTTGACCGAAGAAACAGGTGGAAACTCGAGATGACAGTGCCATCGACTTCGGGAGGCAGGAACTTATCTTTTTGACTGGGAATTTGGCATAGTCGGAGCAGCCAGCTCGGAGCGAGAATCTCGAGGTGATGTTGTCGTATGAGCTGCACATGACCGGGTTGGAGTTATGCTCGAGGGCACGATGCGTAGCACCTACAGAGACGTCCATAGCCGGATTTGAACTCCTTGTGAAGGACTGGGTACCTCAATTCAATCATCTTCCTCGTCGGAAATGTTGAATACGTCCACACGAGAAGCTATGGAGGGTCTTGACGGTCAAGGGTCGGGAATGATTTCGTTGCATACCATCTCTGTTGGCAGTGCCGCCTGTCGGTTCCGGAATTCGAAAAGGGAATGGGCATTCCCAAGCTCGGTACAGGATGGTGTCTGATGGGGGTACGTGCCATTCGATTCCGCAACCTCCGTCGTTACCTAGCACGGACAATGGTCTCGTCAACCTGTCCAGGAACATCCTTCCTTTCTTCTTCCAAATAAATGTGCCGGTTTGAGCTTGAATTTGGAACAAGGGAGTTTCAGTCATTCTGCAAAGTCCTCCCTCGTTTGGGATCCAGGCTCTCCCAAGTGCGGAGGACAGCAAACTATAGCGTAGGAATTGGAGCCATCGAACACTGCACGAAGTTGGCAAAGTGCGAGGTTCAGTATAGCGACAGACCAAGGCTCACAGCCACCATGCGGAGTCCATCGACGATTGGAAGTCGCACATTAAGTGGAAAGTATTGTTTCAAGCTACATGCATGAAGGTGGGAGGTGTGATTCCATAGCCAGTAAGTATGACCAATGATGGCCGATTCGGCGACGAAATAACATCTCTGACAGTTCTCCTGAGGGTGGATCCAGCAGTATTCTCGGTGCAGACAGGAACGTTCGCACTGACAAGTGCCAGTACTGTTAGTTAAAACGGTTAGACAACCAAGTTGTGCTCATCAAGACTGGCCGCAATTGTGTTGTTTCGAAACAATGCAACCTATTCAGGTTCCAGATTCCCGTCCCGAGTGATTCTTTCGATTGCTGGTGGACGGAAATTCGGCGCCGCATTTCCGTATGCATCTTGGTCATGCACCAGAGCGACGGAAATGCGGACCGAGTTTCCGTCCGGGGGAAACCTTATACTCCCAGAACGGAAATGCGGTAACGCATTTCCATCCAGCAAGCACGGTATGTGAAGGTGGTACGGAAATGCGGTAGGTAAGCTTTCCATCCAGGCAAGCACGGTATGTGAAGGTGGGAACGGAAATGCGGTACGGCATTTCCGTTCTGATTGAGAATCATGAACAAAGGGAACAGAATGCGGCACCGCATTTTCGTCGAGTCGCACTTTCCGACATTCCAGAACGGAAATGCGGCACCGCATTCCGCCGGGTGAGACCTTAACACTCTCAGAACGGAAAAATGCTGGGTAAAGCATTTCCCATCCAGCAAGCACGGTAGTGAAGGTGTGGAACGGAAATGCGGTACGCATTTCCGTTCTGATTCAGATTATGAACAACCGGGAACAGAAATGCGGGCACCGCATTTTCCGTCCGAGTCGCACTTCCGACATTCCAGAACGGAAATTGCGGCGCCGCACTTTCCATGATGGCATGGAGCCGAGTGCAATTCCGACCGCGTGGACATTCATTACTATCCAGAAACGAAATTGGTGGTACCGCATTTCCGTTCTGACTGAAAATCGTGAACCATCGGAACTGAAATGCGGCAGCGCATTTCCATACGAGTCGCACCTCCCAACATTCCAGAACGCAAATGCGGCACGCATTTCCGTTCTGATGAAAAAATCGTGAACAACGGGAACAGAAATGCGGGCACCGCATTTCCGTCCGAGTCGCACTTCCGACATCTAGAACGGAATGCAGCGCCGAATTTCCGTTTTGTATATGAGGCCTGGTTGTGGGATCGGAAAGTGGTGCCGCATTTCCATCCATTGTGAGACCTTCAAACTTTCCAGAAACGGAAATGCGGCACCACATTTCTGTTCAGTGAGACCTCTATACTTTCCCGAACGGAAATGTGGCACGGCATTTCCGTTCATCAACTAAGGTATGTGAAGGGGAACGGAATGCGGTAATGTCGTGTACCGTATTTCGATTGAGATTGAAAATCATGAACCACGGGAACTGAAATGTTGCTGTGCCGCATTTCCGTCGAATCGCACCTTTCGACACATTCCAGAACGGAAATGTGGCGCCGCATTTCCCTTTTGATTCATACATGGAGCTGTGGGACGGAAATGCGGCACCATATTTCGTTTCAACAACTAAGGTATGTGAAGGTGGAATGGAAATGCGGTGCCGCATTTTCTTCCAACAAGTACGGATGTGTAGCTTCGTGATGGTACTTAACGGAAATGCGGCGCCGCATTCGCATTTTCACTCAACTCATCAGACGCTGGGACGGAAAATGCCTTGAAATGTGAACACGTGGAGCAACGGAATTGCGGTACATGTCTGCACTCTATCTGACTGAAGGGGCATGAGGCGGCGCGGCCTGACCGTGGATAATGATGTTTGTTTTTCGGACGGCAGGCGTACCCTGAACATTCGAATTTTCGTTATGACGCGAAGTCCACGGGAGACACTTTCGTCCAACCCTTTTGAACCCAAGTGGTGCATCACCGCCGTTTCATCTACTTTTGTCGTGTCTCCTCAGTCACCCCTCTCGCGCCCTTCCATCTGCACTCTTTCCTTTTTTCCCTGTCTCTGTTCTTATATGCTCGAACCTGAGAGGGGGGGAGTTCGTCACCATACAGGAGACCTCCGTCGCAAGCTCTGAAAATTATACTTCGGACGTAGGCCAATGCCGAAGGGAGGAAGCAAAGCAGATGCGTCTACAGGGGAGATTTGCCATCTCCGAGCAGCAGGCCACTCAGGCAACCCAGCCACCAGTGAGAGCTCCATGCGATCGGGCTGCGCGCAGCTGATCGAGCACCGAACCCCCCATTTTGCTTCTGTAATTCTTAGACTGAATGCTAGGAGACTTGAATGCAGAACATGTTTGCATGCCTAACAGGAAAGGTGGACGTGCTGGAGGGATCGCAGAATCCGAAGAGCCGCAAGAAGAGTCCGAGGAGCTAGCTGCAGCACGTACACCCACCCGATCCCCGAGCGCGGGTATTCCTGCCGGGCCTAGCCCTGTGCGTTTCAAAGACGCGGCTTCGAAGGGCAAGTTTCAAAGCCCAGAGATCGACTCGCGTTCTTTGGTCATGGAGAATCGCCAGCAGGGGTCGGGCCCTTCTCCAGCAAAGTCGAAGAAGAAGCAGCCCGTCCCTCTACTGGTTTCTGAACCGGCTCAGCCGTTTCACCCCCACCAACGCGAATGAAGCAGCAGGGTAAAAGACAGATTCATTGCAGAGACACCTTCACCTGCAAGGATGAGGAAGCAGAAGGCAATCAGGGCGACGACCGAACAATCTCCCGCAAAAAACCGCTTCCACGAGCTGAAGCTCAGTTCCTGGAGGATTTCCCGCCTGCAGATGTTGGGGCCGACTCTGCTGCAGCGAAGGCAATGGGATCGACCATTTCTGTCGATTTGGTACGCAGGAGGGTGCTGCCGCTCAACGTTCACAAGCAGCAAGACCTCACCACCGATGAGCAAGCAGGCTCGGAGGGAGCCTCTGCAATGGCAGAATTGCCCGCAGACAGGCCCCAGAGTGCAGCTCCAGTTGAGGATGCTCCAGCTGCTCAGCCACTACCGGCACCTACAGACATGTCTCCGGAGGATTTCAAAAGTGCAGCGGATAAAAATGTGGAGGAGACACACAGTAGCATTGGCAGAGTTCTGGGCAGCAGGGTATTCCAGCGGACTCTTTGAATCCCACTCTGTCGCATGGTCTCCCTTCCCATCGTCAGGCAGGCCCTTCCCGGAGATGTGGATAAGCTCAAGTTCGCATTTCGAGAAGGGTACCGTCTGGGATCGGCAGCGTTTACGTTTTTCCATTGAGAATGAGGACGGCGAAACTCGTGGACCCACTGCCGATGAATTGTCAACGTGGGATACCCACTGGCACCACTCGCAACAACGAATTCGAGGCGACGCTGAAGGTGATCCAGACTTCGGCCATATGTCGGGTAAAATGTTCTTTGTGTGGGACGGGAATCACCGACTTCTTGCCTGGTGGAAGTACATCAAGCAGAACCATGCCAAGCACATTGGCTGGCATTACATGGTGGAGTGTGTCATCCTCAAGGTGAAGGCGGCAGACTCCTCCCTGCTCAAGAATGCCATGGCGGACCTCAACTCGTAAGATACTCATACCCTCCCTAGCACGTTTGAAATGCGGTGCCGCATTTCGGTTTCCATTCTGGTTTGTTTCCGTGCTTCCGTGTACTGAACTGGAGAGTGTGCCTTGCAGGGTCACTGAGAATGCGTACGTGCATACCACATGGCACATATGCTGTACAGGGTGAGGAAAACTGGTCTCACTGATCCGCAGATGTTTGCGGAAATGCTGGAGCCCGAGCTCATTCAGAAAGCCGTTGCAAAACAGACCGGACATGGTATCGTCTCACTATGGATGGAATGGTGGAGGTGATATACGAAGTAAGTCGTCCTCCGATTTCCCTCTGCTCATCCTTCCCCAATTTCCAGTAATCTTTCCACATGAATCGAATGTAACGCTTCTGCATGTTTTTTGTGGCAGTCAAACATCAAGCTGGATTTGGCCCATGCCAAACGCTTCTTCATGGAAAGTGAGGGCAGGTCAAAACGTTGCAGTCATTGACTGAGCACTTGAAGGAAGCCGGTGTCAAGTCCAGAACCAAATACAAGTCAAAGCTTGTGAAGCTGGTGGCAATTGCAGATCCGGCACTTGGAAAGGACTTCATCCCCGAGATTGCAAAACACTATTCTCGGGCCATGCAGCCGACCATGCAATTGGAGAAACTGCATCACCTCTCAACGGCATGTGTTGAGGCGAAAGAGAAGGTGAGGTTTCAATGCACTGAAGTTCCTTCCTAGCAATAGCCACTCTCTTCCAGCTCCTGACATTGGATCGGAAATGGCAGACACGGTGGCTGTCGATCTGGAATGCATCCGAGAGCATAAGGACAATGTGGTCTTTTCCACTCGAAGTTTCCGACCCTGCAGTGGATGTGTGGCTCAACCGCATGACTTGGTGGTTCCAGGTAATTCAAGGTACTTCCCCATATTTCCCACCATGAAATGAATTCCCTGAACTGCTACGTGACAATGCATTTGGGAATCGCAGGTAATGTCGAATGCAAAGGAGCAAGTCGTAATGCACACAAATTCGTTCGGCTTGTACGTCAAATGGGATGGAACACAGACATTGGAAGACTACGTGACACGTTTCAGATGTGCGTACAAGGACAACCTTTTGCCAGAGAGCTACAGACAGCAAGAAGGAGCGTGGAGTTTACACATCAGGAGGGAGCGGGGAAAGCTGCAATGCGAATTGTTTACAGGTGAAGCACAGCTGCCCTTGTATGCGAAGCCTGATTACGAGGTTTGTCTCGGAAATGCGGCACCGCATTCGCATTTTATGTTTTTGGTGGCACTCTGCGAGTAGGTTCGTCCAATCTTATGCTCACGCATGCTGATTGCCTTGCAGGTATATGAAATACGTGCTCCTTCAGACAGGGGCCCTGGCTCAAGAGCCCCCGTTCTTCATGGCTTGGACCGTGGCGGGCCCAAGCTGTGTCTACACACCCGAGATGCAGAAACAATGGCATCCCGCGCATCTCGTTGGATGCCCTGGTACCTGGATATGTCTGGCGGTATTGTTGACGAGTCTGAGAAAGATCTGCATGCCTTGGCAGAAGAAGAGAAGAGAAAGGAAAGACGTGTCCCTACTGGGCCAAAGTCGGCAAAGGAATCTGCTGCTCTGGAAGAATCCAGAAAGGCAGCTGAGATGGCACAAAAGACGGTGGATGCAGCTGTGCAGGCCCAACAGAAGGGTCGAAGAAGAGGGACTCGCCAGCAAGGAGCAGCTGTTGTGACACCCGCCAAAACGAAAGAAGCAAAAACAGCCTGTTCAGGAAGAGGGTGAGGAAGAGGACTCCGATGGAGACTTTGCAACCAGCCCACCCCCCCAAACGCAGGCTGCCTCCCCTGTGCCCACCGTTGTCACGAGAGGCACGAGAACTGGCTCGGCAAAGAAGGCACTCTTCAACCCCCAGGGGGGCACCCTTTCGAGCCGGTGGAAATGAAGAGGCCGAAAGTGGCTCCCGAAACAGTAGTCCAGTGTGTAAATGAGAGTTTCTTGGCGGCTTTGGATGGACGGGCAGCCAAGTTGGCATACATGAAGACCATGGAGGGTCTGAAGGGCAGAGCACTGAAGAAGGCGACTGCCAAAGAGCCTTCCGACACCCCCAGGATTTCAGAATATGGTCTCGTTCTTTGAGAGGGTGTGTGCAGACAAGGATTGTAGGAGGGCGGAAATGCCACCGAGTGGTCTTGCGATATGATCATCTTGGATATTCCGGACGGAGAGCCTGTGGAAGGACTGCAAGCTTTGCCATCTTGGAACAGGTACTCGGAGGACTTTTGGAAGAAAGGATTCGGGCTTGCCCGCATGGTGTTGGACGACAGAGGCTGTGTGGTTGTCCTGGCGAGCAGAGGAAAAAACACTCAGACAGGAATTGCGAAGTGGACCCGCAAGAGCGCCGTCCCAATTCTGAAAAAGAAGTGGACGTGCATCAACACTTGGGCCTTCGGTCGGAAGGGAAGAAGGTGATTACGACACTGGCACTCGTCCATTCATTTGCTTGGGTGTTTTCAAATGCGGTGCCGCATTCGGTTTCTAATCGTTCCCCCTGTGTATGCAGACGAAGCAGTTCAATGCATACTGCTTTGTGAAGGAGAACTCCACCTTTGCTTTCCGGAAGGAGGGAGGAAAGGTTGACCCGAACTGCGACCCCTCGATTACGACGTTCTGTTCAACAACGTTCCCAAGGAACTTCTCCCTCATAGCCTCACTTCAACGGAACCCCTGCGGTACTCACGGACTCGGAGCCCTGCCTTCATTCAGACAATTATGGAGACATGCACAGACGTGGAGGGCACAGTGCTCGACCTCATCTGTGGGACAGGTATGCAGAATCTTGATCTATGCTGTTCTGCAAATTCTCGTTAGGATGTAGTTCGCAACATCTGAAGCGCCATGTTGTAATGTGTGGATGGCATTGTAACAGGTGCCTCAATGTGGGCTGGGCGGTTTTCCGACCGGCACCTCTTTGCCTACGAGGAGGATTCATCCGTGTGGGGATCCCATCTGGAAGGGCTGCAACGGAATGTTAAGGCTCCCAACAGAGCGGAAGTCTCCTCGGATTCGTCGGAGTCCGAGGAAGACACATAGTGGACATTGATGCGGAGGAGAACCCGGAATACGAGTGAGTGAAAACATTGTAAGTTTGCAAAGCCTTCTGGGTCATTTTTGTCAAACGAATTTCCGGACTGTGGTTCTCATTAGTCTCGTTGATGATTGTCATGTGCAGGATTGCAGGGTCCGGGTCAAAACATGTAGGGCCTACACTTCCTGCCAGGAAGAATGTCCCGTTCTTTGCGAGGGCCGACTTTATGACGAGCCCGGTGAGGGACTACTCCCTTCCTAGTTATGCAGCTAAACTCGCAAATACAGCGATTAGAAGAAGTGAGAATCCCAGTAAAGTAGAGCAGATTTTGGAGAGGGCTAGGGAGGACAGAAGGATAAGGAAAGAGTTGGCAGCAGCTCAGACAGGTAGACGGGTACGAAAGTACATATGTGATTCAGCGGATGAGAGCGACGCAGACAGGGAGGAAGACGACCCAACGGAGGTGAGATGGACAGTTCCGCAAGGGGAAGATGGGATTTTCGAAAGCCTGGCCAACGAGCAGTCCGCTGGAGATGAGAAAGGCAATGAGGGGGTGGAGGCGGAGCAGGACAGTCTAGAACAGGATGAGGATTCGGATGATTTTCAAGATTAATAGAATTTTAATGAAGTCTCTGTAAATGTAAATTCTCTTCCAGAGTATATAAAGGAAATTCTCCCCGACATTCGTGACCCTCTCTAGTGTGCATTCCAGCCACACAATCGCCCAAACCACGACGCTCCCAAAATCAGAAATGGGGCCCGCATTTCCAAAATTTTGGCAACTCTAAAAACCTCTTTTGGAAATGCGGCACCGCATTTCCAAAATAGGGGAGGGACTAAATTTTCCATTTCAATGTTGGCATAGTAAAAAGTAATCGGCCGATTGGAAATGCGGTGCCGCATTTCCAAAATTTCCTTTGTCCACACGCCAGTTTTGGCCTCTCCCGCTCATTCATGGATGCCACCACGCTTACAGAGGTCGAACAAGGAGGTCGAACAAGGAGGTCGAGATGGCGGAATTGGAAATGCGGTGCCGCATTTCCATATTGGGGATGGTCGTTGTTCGAGATGCAGGCCCATCAGCAAAAATTGGCACCGCATTCCATTGTAAAAAAAAAGTCGATGACGGACATGGAAATGCGGCGCCGCATTTCCAGAACGGACATCGCAATTTGTCCATTTGCAGACCCTCTCACGGAAATGCGGTAACGCATTCCATCGCGCTGGTCGGAAATGTCACACTTTCCGAAGTGTTGGACGGAAATGCGGCACCGCATTCCCTTGTCCAAAAAGAAGTTTCCATTGCCAAGCTGGAAATGCGTCGCCGCATTTGCAATGCCAACCTCGTTGTCTGTCCAATTTATAGACCCGTGTTGGTATTTCGTGTACCTGGACGGAAATGATGCACCGCATTCCATTGTCCGACACTGAAATGCGGTTCATACATTTCGATGCCGACATGGAAATGCGGTGCCGCATTTCAATGTCCGACATGGCGTTACTCTGGTATATTCTTTGTCACATGACTCTCATACCGGTTACTCTGGTATATTCATCCGGATAGACAAATTGTAGAAATGAGACATCAAATTGTAAACAGTGGTCCAATTCCGACAGTTATTCAACAGAATGAAACACAATCACACAGAAGTGAGGTACGATGGGTTTATTGATCGGACACGATGTCTCACATTTACCAACTGCAGACAAAACTAAGCCCTTCCTCCTTCTACATGGGCTTCACCAAGTCGACGGAACTTCGATACCCCTCAAAACAAGCTCATTACTGCTGCGGCACCTCGAGGTAAACTGCAATTCAGTCGTTCTGCTGCCCTTGCTGGAGCCGACGACAATGTCATGTCCATCAATGATACCACCATCATACATTGACAAGGTCACTGTGGGCCTCATGTGCCCGTGCGATTCGTCTTCGCAACTCAACCGAATGTCTCCATACACTGGAAGAGCGGAGTGATCTGCACGTATATAGTTTTCCCCGGTGCCGTCCTCCCTGGTCCACTGGCAGCAGTTCCAGCGCCAAAGCGAGGCCGTGCGTGATCTGTCCGGCATCCCTTTCCAGCTTGGTATATCGAGGTCAACAATTTCAGGACCCACGGACCGCATTGACCCTCGCCCTCACCTCGCTCAAAGCGGTAATAGCTCTCCAGATACTCCATTGCGCGCAAAGACTCTTGCTTGATTCCAGCAACGTCTGTGAAAACAGAGAGCCAGACAATGATGTCTCCTGATTCTGGTTTGAACATAGCATAATCGTGGCCATGATAAGGGCAGTCGGCTGGATTTCGGCGGCACGGCATCCTTGAAAAAGAGTAGCGGAGTACGCTCAATGACAGCAGCTCCCGGATGGAGGAGGAGCAGTGCGGTGGCTGGAAAAAGTTCAAGCTAACGCTGCAATTCCTCACAAACACTCCAGGGCACATTTAAATTTCCCCCCTACAGGATCCTGGACCGATGAAGATTGGCTGCTGCATGAATGTAGCCGTTTCAGTTTCCTACCCTGCCATGCAAACTATGGCAGTCACTGCCAGGTGGGCCGATAGCCACTGGACACGACGAAGTCCATCCCCTCTTCGATGTAAATGCGGCGCCGAATTTCCATCCGGGGGGATGGACTTCGGTGGCAGATCTCAAACTATAACTTGTTGATGAGAAAGATGTATGGGTTCATCCACCGCTGGCGTGATGAACACGTTCCACCTCCGTCGGTGGGTACGTGGGACCCAGATGCTCCATTATTGGAGGCCGGACTGCTCTTCCGCTTTGCATCATTTCCAAAATCTAAGGGCTTCGTAGCTGTCCGCAAGGTCATTGTCATCGGCATCCAAGTCGTCCTCAGGTCCTCCTTTGCAAGGATGCCGTGCTTCCGGAACCGGGATGACTGCCCATTTGGAGGCATCGATTATGCAATGTATTCGGCCACATCGGGAGACATTGTTATCCGGTACACAGATTACAGAGAAGATACTGGTTCGATTGTGGAAACATTGGTGGCTTTTGAGTATATCCTAGGCCACTACGCCTTCGAGCGGGGTGACGATCTTGGTCTGAGGAGTCCATGGCTCCTGCGCATCCTCGATTCCGATTTTCCCAGCTACGACGGTCACCCATGCAGAAGAAGGCGCACTGCTATGCTGTTGCGGTGGAACTGCTGCCACTGGACGTGGGTGGACTCCATCGGAGAGACCTATTCTCCTGAAGGAGTGCGCTCCTCTTCTCCATTGTATGGGGACATTCGCATTGGTGTGGACGACGAAAACGTGAATATTTCCATATTCGATGGTGGTATGATTGAAGGGCAGGACATTGTGGTGAACATCACTAGGGGCGGTACAACGGCTGCAATCGACTTTACCTGGAGGAGCCCCATGACTCATGAGCTAGTTCTGAGAGCAGTCGAAGTCCCATTGACAACGTGACTTGTATTCAGTAGGCACAGGGCTAAAGATTTGATTGCACAATCAGCACAGTAGACGTGCTTCAAATGCAATTCATGTGGATCAATAAAAACCTCATTGTGCCTTCTTTTTATTCTATTCTGTGTCCATCGTTCCGAGAATGCGTCATTGCTCATTTCGTTTGGGATTGGGAGTGTGGGTGGATTTTGCAAGTGGCTGGTAGGCTGAAATGGGCCCCCATTGTACAGAGCAGTACCACCCTTCCATTCGCGAAACATTGCCTTTCAATATATAATTCTAAATAACATTGCCGAACCTCCTTCATCGGGAGGTCCTTCTCCCCCTATGACCGTGGCACCCTAAACCCTATTCCCGCGGACACTCATTTCCGGAAAATAGTGCTGCTCAGGTTTTTTTCCACACTTACGACTCTGCTCATGGCACATGCCGCTCATGGCTCATGGCTCATGAAATAGCAGCCCCCATGGAACTCACCTGTGTCATTGTTTGAGACTGTAATCTGGAACTTTGCACTACGAACCAGATTTAGATTTTACAGAAGGGATTCATGCCCTTTCTTTTCACACTACACTACTCCCTACGTTTCTAGCCTTTCTAGTCATCTTCATCTAGATTAATTACTTCGTTGTCGTCATCTCCAGGTGTTGAAGAAGATGCTTCGGGTGTAGAGGACGTGCCTCCACCAGTACGGAGAGCTCGAGCCTGGGCTCGAGTGGTCAAGGAGGGACCCAGTGTTGTCTGGTCCACCCTTGCCATCATGCGTAGCGTTCTAGGCGAGTGCTGACTCTCTTCCACATCTGCCAGAGCCGGGTTTGTCGCTCTTGCTACGGTTTCATGCAATTTTTCAATTAAATCCGGTATGTTTGGAAGTGGCAAGAATAAGGGCAACTTGGTCACGCCATGTCTTCTGCCAATACCAAACAACACTCCTGATGGCAGCCTTGAAATTGTCCAACACCTCCTCCTGCTGGGGGTCTCTGCGCAACTCTGGAGGAAATGGCCCTTCATCTCGACAAGGCACCTAGTACCTCTCATTCATATCATCCCAACGGATGCTAACGTCCCCCAACTCCCTAAAAAATAGGTCTCTCCCAATCGGTTGGCGATTGTATGGGTCGTTTTCCACTGACACCCACGGATCCTCAGGCAGTCGGAAGAATAGTCTTTTCATTCATGTCAAGCAGAAGACCTGCACAACCATGAGTTTAAGTGATGAACAAAAGACTGAGATAGGGATGGATAGCCAGATAGATGCCAAGGGGGTGACAGTTATACTGAAGTGTGGAGCCTGTTGGTTGTGGTGGCACATTATGCAGACACTGTTCTTTTTTATTGTGGTCGACCGTGTGCTCTATCTTAGCTCTTTTGCCACCGGCAAGGTGGCCTATTACTTTCTCAGCCTCTGTCTCTACATATCCTATGTGTCACAGTTTGTGTGGGGGATGGAGTACAGTGATACCAACTACCATTTTCAGCTGTTGCCATTACGATTTTTCTACATGATGAAGGCGTTATCACTGGCACTGCAAGCCTTGCAAATAAAGTTTGATCCCCTCCACAAGAGTGCCCTGTATGGCCAGTTTCTAGCAAGACGTGTCAATGCTCTTAGCTGGGTGGGTTTCCATTTGTACCGGGCACTGCCTTTTTCTGTTTGAGCTGCGCTGCGTGTTGGACTGGTCGTGCACCACCACTGCGCTCAACATGTATGACTGGCTCAAGGTGAGCTTTCATTATCTCTTCAGCAGCAATGTCACCGTGATACACCCTTGTGGGCATAGGCCCCGTGGGGTGCTAACCCTCCGATTGTGGGGTCTTAGCTCACTAGGGGTTGTCAGACTTGACCCAAATTACATCTTATATAAGACTTTGTACTTGCTGGTGTGGCTCTACCATGTGGAACAGCTGGAGGACATATATGGGAGTTTATTTCTCGTGCAATGTGATATCAAGCTTGTGAGGGAGAGGCATCGGTTGGGGCAAAAGCAGGGAATGTGGATCAAGTTCGGCAGTGGTGTACTCGTCTTTGCAATTCTCATCGCTGTCATATGGGCTCCCATGCTGGTGTGTGTTACCCCACACCTTTCATTTGAATGAAGTTTTCTAAAGCTGTGCATTGTTTACAATGCCACCCTCATTGCATCTCTTGCAGTGTTCTGTGTGTGTGGTATTGTAGCTTCTGTTTGGATTGCAGAGAGATATCTCGAACCAGCTGATACTTTGGGCTGAGTTTTGCACGACTCTTAAGCACCACACCACACTAACTGGGATCTATGCCAATATGTGAACAAATAATATAGGAAGCGTTGTGCTCATAGGAGCACACAGGAGTGCAATACTCCTCTGCCACTGTCATAGATGTAAAATATGTCGATATGTCATAGCATATACTGAGCCCATATGACAGCTGTGTTCATAGGATCACAACATACTGACTTGATTCAGTATGAGGCATAGGCTCCTTGTAGATTTTCTGATGAAGGATTCCTGTGCTTTTGGGTGGCTACACAGATCTATAGCAACGACGCAATGGCGTGAGCGCGCGAGCGTACGCTCACGCAGGAGTGACGTGGCGTGAGCGTCATGTCAGCATGCTGATGTGGCGGTAAATGATGACATGGCACTGTCCGTCATCTGCCACGTCACCATTAACATGCGCCGCCTATAACCGTGGATGGTCCTATGACCGTGGAATTAATGCATGGAATCTTGCCTAAATAGAATCAAGACGAGCATTGAGGCCTACAATTGCAGCATCCAACATTGTGCAATTACAAATGCTTGTTTCACTTTTACAATTACGAGGACGACAAAATATCCTCACAAAGTGTGCGCCATAAAGGCTGCCACGGGAAGACCTTCCTCCCTCCTCAAATAACAATGAGAGTTAGGATCATCTTCAAAAGATGATTGTAGTGCATAGCGATAGCAAGACATGTAGACTTCGAACGGTGCAATGACAAATGTGCACTACCTAAAAGTTGTCACTCAGAGCTGACTCCGTATAGTTGGAGGCCATATCATTGCACAGCCGACGAATTGATGTGAATTACACATTTCAAATCATGGTCATCCACATACCACATTACATAGTTCATGCTACCCATGTGTTGTATCCCGCTGCAAAAGAGTATCGACCTCGTTGAAACTCATAGTGGCCTGGTGAATGAAGTTGTCACGTTTGGGATCGCAAACCATCCTCCTCAAAAATATGAAATACAAATGTTTGCAGGGTATGAATTTACCTCTCTTGCCCAAACTGGTTGATAGCATATTCACAAAATCAGGACATGTGCAATTGGGGAAATTGGAAACCGTGATGTCGTAGGTCCTGTCATGAACAGCAGATGTGGAAGTGATGATTGTGAATACCCGACCATATCCTGGATCGGGTACTTCCGTGGTGCTTCCAACACGAGCTTGGAGCATTCTTGCGGACTCCACTTTGCCAAAGTGTTCAGCAGTTGGAGGGAAACGCCGAACGAGCTTTCCATCTCGTTTGGTTGGCCACAAGTCAGGATTTGCCGGGGGGACCCGGGAGGACGCAGAAGTAGTAGCACATGCATGGAGTTGGGGTTGTCTCGCAAGGGAAAAACCTGCCTCCTCCAGCATTTCAATCTCCTGAAAGCTGAGATGTGTTCCCACCTTCACGGGCCAAATGGTTGGAGGAGTTGGCTTCATCACTACGGAAGGACGCACAGTTCCATGCACACATTTGGCACAATCATCTGCGCAGAACCAGAACTTGTGGTTCTTGGCTTCTGGTTGACCGTATGGACGCATCAAGCCCGTGAAAGTCGGAGCAGGAGTTCGGGCACCACCTCTGGATATAGATGAAGTGCATTTCTCGAAATTAGTTGCCCTGATCGCTGTACATTTCACACGAGACCCTACACTTGTGCGTTCTATGTGCCAAACGTGGTCGGGACATGCGGACTCAAGCACATCAAGGGGGTTGTTTCTCTCCTGCACCATTTCAGTGGCACTGTTTGATGCTGGAGCTTGCCGTCGTGTTGGAGGTTCCTCCACAATGGAGGTTCCGGACATGGAGCTGTCATGCAGGGGAACACAAGGCTTCGAGAAGTTATCACGGTCTGCCCTGTGGGAATCTGAATCCGAACCAGGTGGAGTGTTCAATTTCCTCTTACAGGAGCCGAATCTCTCCTCCCCTTCAAGATGTGGAACTCTAGAAACAAGTGGCGTTCCCTGGGCATACATGCTCACCGCCCGTGCTATCTTGATTGGATCCCCAGATCTGTTTGCAGCACGCAACATCAACTCCCATTTGTCCGGACCCTTGCCACCAACCCCACCTCGTAAGAAATCACGGTATCGGGTTTGTTGTTGCAAGGCACGTATCAAATCATCTGTTGTTGCCACATACAAATCCCGACCTCGTTTCCCAGACTGCTGCAACCATGCGTTGTGCACAGTTTCTGCCAAATTGCAAGATGGCATGTCCGCCATTTCCTCAATGGACATGTTCTGCAAAGAGGATAACCACACTTCAGAACAGTTGTCAAGTTAAATAAGCACAGTGTGAAAACAGCTAGAATAAAACTAGTTATTTGTATTTAACACTTGGATTTAGGTCAAGTGTTAAATCAGGTGTCAAGTTTAGTTTGACACCTGGTCCGTCTTATCTTCACGAGAGCGGCAGTCGCGCGGCTCATCTTTCTCGAGTTGAGCCTGCGCGACCGAGCTCCTGCATGTGTTTAGATTTGAGTGTGCTTATGTAGGGGTACAGGTTGTTGTGGGGTGGAGTCCCCATAGCTTGGGGTGCCCCTGGCTCGACTACTATTTTCTAAGAGTGATGGTTTGGTTTTCATGTTTTGTGTCACAGTGTGTTCGTTGGACTTCTATCACTCGAGAAAGATGCTCTCTTACCTGTGAGTGCAAGGTAGGAGTTGAGGGTTAGCACTTGCAAGATTACCTGCGTATAAGTAGTGATTAGTTTGAGAAGCATATCATTGAATGTGACCACAAGATTCAGCGTGCCCTGAAACGCCTGGAGGATGACGATGCCAGAGCCGCCATTGTTATTGCAGTCGCTGAAGCTACCAAGTCACTAGAGGCTTTGGGGTACACAAGGAGATACTTAAAAATGCAGCAGCAAATGCTAGTTGGCACCTATGCATGATCCTTGAAGCTGGATGATCGTTTCACCAGTAAGCTTATAGAGGAGCTCTTCTGGTCTTGTGTGTCATGTCTGAAGGCTTCATTGCATACCACTGATCCTCTTTCAAAGGAACAACCGCTTGACTGTCCAGGCTTTGCAGAATCAGAAGCTTGAAGTCACAACGAACGATGATGATGATGTGGAACAGTGGGTGGAAGCTTGTCTTCCAAATTTTTGGCAGCAGATGACACTGCAGCGCGGAAAAGAATGCCTTGCTCGGAAGAAGGCTCTGATCCAACTAGTTGTGTGTATCTGTGACTTGGCAGAGGACTGGGCATAAATGACATTTGGTGGGTCTCAAAAGTGGGTCCACATCTGAACGTTGTCACTTGGGGCTGCAAGTTATCGTGATTCAGGGGTGACTCTAACTGAATCACCATTGACAAGGACAGTAGTGGCAAGTGCAGTTTAGGGAAGACACCACTGTGGACGACTTGATTCATGTGATAGAAGGCTAAATACAGCAGTGGTGGGACTAGCCAACAACCGACAAGGCAATCCAGCATGCAGTACCTGGACAGTTTCTTTTTTTTTTCAAAATGGATTGCAGGGATATCAGCAGATGAGAAGGCAAGACTGCTACACTGTGTTGTTGTAGGTGGTGGTCCTACAGGGGTGGAACTCAGTGGTGAGCTCAGTGACTCATCAGGAGAGACGTCTACGGCTAGTTCGGCCATGTGAAAGATTTTATCCATGTCACACTTATTGAGGCAAAGGAGATTTTTTTTCATCTTTCGATGTTCGACTCCGGGAGTACGCGACCAGGCACCTGATCAAGGGTTTGGAGGGATAAGCTGGAGGGTCTTAAATGCATAACTGTTTTCAGACTGGGGTAAAGCTGATGCAAGATGTAGTCAAGGATGTTCTGCCAGACAAATTAGTGCTTACGGATGGGACGGAGGTGCCATACGGGCTGCTGGTTTGATCAATGGGTGTTGGATCTTCTTCCTTTGTCCACTCCTTACCTGTGAAGAAGTGCCCTGGTGGAAGCTTGGCAGTTGATCCAGTTACTAATGGAAGCCCTACCGCAAACAAAGAGTGTTGCTGAGAGACAAGGAAAGTACCTGGGCAAATCTTTGAACAAGCTGGCACAAGCAGGTGGTGGTCAGGCTGGGGTCCTTTTGTAGATATTCTGTGGGCCTTTAATGAGCAAGTGATCCAACCATACTCTAAGCTCAGGCGTTGAGCAGCCTTACAGGTGAATCTATAGGGTCCCGTGGGAACAATTTCTGCAGCTACACAGGGTGTGTTAGTGGCCTAAGAACAGCTTAGAAATGCTTCAGTGCAAGCCCTGGAAATTGTGGGCGTCAATGCCCGTTGCAGGAAAACATGAGAGATGCGAATTAGACCAAGTTGATGGAACTTCAAGCTGGTCTTGGCTTTGGATTCCATGCAAAGACGGCCACATCACAGCAGGCCGCCTGTCCATAAGCCATGAAGGTGCTGCGCAGTGCATCTGCTCTTGAAATCGCCCCAATTCCTGGTTTGTAGTCTCTAGGTCTCGAGGAGGCAGGCCCACGCGCAGAGAAAAGCAAATCGTGATACCCCACCCAACTGAGGTCGAGTGTTGGAATTAACGAGCTCTTGGTGCCTGGAGAATCCTGGAGGGGAACGACCTCGGGAACTCGTAGATAACCTGGGAACAGGTTGTAATGGCAAAAGCGTTTTGGTGTTAAAAAAAAAAAAAAAAAACAAAGCCTTTTTGATCTAATTTAAATGTTTAAAGAGCCTGGTTGGTCATATCTTTGTCAAATGAGCTCCGTTTGACTCAGTTTTTGAGGGGATAGCTGCAGAAAGGGGAAATCTACCTATCTAGACCTGGTTTCTGTTTTTGGGACTCTGCTAAAAATCTATGGAATTTTTAGAGTGTGAGTGTGCCATGAAAGATCCACAATCCTGTCTCTAGAACCTGTGCTGGTCTATATTAGAGACAAATCTGTGGATGTACTCCTTGTATGGCTGGGGGAAATGAGGACGTCGTTGAAGGGCAGGTCTCTTCTCTTAGCCTGTGCACCAAAGGGGACAAGATTTATGTTTCCCAAGGAACTCAGACTGATTTGAGTGGAGAACAGTTGGACGAGTTGATTGCATACTGGGAGTCAGGCATTAGCAGTAGACAACAGACTGCTGTAGTTGGCATTGAGGGCCTCAATATCGCCTTGGACAGTCAGAACTCTGTTGGAGCCAGCAGTTCTGCAGCTGTAGGTGAAATACCAAAGTGGGTGAAAGCTAGGCTTGGAACACAGCCAAAGACAGCCCCGGGGACCAAGGTGTTCAGTCACAAGGCCGTGGTGTACTGGAGCAGAGGAGCAGGAGCTACACAAGTTTGTGCAATTAGACAGTGTTGCAGTCGGACACGCTCTGCACAAGGCAACCACGAGCGGGGGTTCATTAGCGAGGACAAGTTTGTTCTGTTTGAAGGCGATGCAGTCATTCGCAATGAAGACACCCGCA
This sequence comes from Takakia lepidozioides, assembly GCA_030704615.1. Lineage (NCBI taxonomy): Eukaryota > Viridiplantae > Streptophyta > Takakiopsida > Takakiales > Takakiaceae > Takakia > Takakia lepidozioides. The sequence continues at coordinate 70,243,617 of CM060733.1, read as the reverse complement.
ACCGTCTCAAAGCTTTCGAGTTGAGAGACTATCAGACCCTACCTTTGTTTTCTTTAGTGTTCAGTGAGCGGGAGATAGGGGAGTATTGCTTTGTCTCTACCTGGCAGAAAGAGGAGGAGGGTTGGTTAGAGCGAGCTACTGTAGCTTGGGACAAGGTTAGTGGCAGGTTTCTGGACATAGATATACCTCCTACACCTTACCATCACGCAGAGCGAGGCACTTTGAGAGAAGTCTGGAAGTTGATAGCATAGATCAGGATTAGATCTTGCTTGGGCGAACTTCTATTCTTCCCCTCCATCTCTGTACTATTTTCATTATCTTGTACTCGTAGTTGCCAAAGCCTCTCTTGGTGGAGGCCAGTCAGTCCGGGGTTTTGGGCTGGGATATTCTGCAGGATCAGCATTGCAGCTGGATTTTGGTGTGGGGGTGTTGATGTTTTGATTTCTTGTGTTTGGATCCCCCCCAACACCTGCATGCTTGACTGTGCGCCATGTTGGTTTTGTGTGGGCGCTTGCTTTCATAGGGATTAGGCCGGATTTGATCACCGGTCAATCCTAGAGTATGCTGTCGGTGGTGAGGCTGGAGTGATGACCAGCAAGACCACCAGTGTTTCTTCTATGGTGAGGCTGGGTTGATGACCAGCCAACCATAGGAGTTCTTGCGGTGGATGCAGGTGCAGGTGCCCTGAGCCATTGTGATACGACCCTTAAACTGCAACAGGTGCCCACCCGTGTCACTATTAGATTAGTACTAGAGCCTTATAGTGTCACGTGGAGGAGGTGCACATTGTGAGTGTCATTACGGAGTTACCCAAGGGTTTTGAGGGGAGTACGGCTACAGGCAGTAACAGTGAGAGTGGGTTCACAAGACGAGGTATTCGGTTCAGACCACCTTCACCGCCACCTTCAATTACTGTAGAGTCAGACACAGACTCGGAGGCTTCATCAACAAGTGTGCACTTTCATTCGCCATTGTTGTGGGACGACATGGAGGAGATGTATGGAGCTACCAAGGGGCCTCGTAGGTACTCTGGAGCTGTGGGCACAATTGAGTTGGATGACTTTATCCAGGAGTTTGACAGCTGGTGTGATTTGCAGCAGATGCGCAATCCACAGCTATTCACCCCATTCATGGCGTGGAAGGGACTGTTCCAGCATTTGGAAGGCCCGCCTATGGACGATTACCACGAGTTCAGGCGAGGACATGAAGCAGAGATTGAGGAGTGGAGGATGTATTGGTCACCTGACTACGTCTCCATTACTCGAGGCACGACGCGACCAGTAGCTGCATCAGTACCAATAGCTCCCACTGCCAGCACTAGTAGTGGAGCAAGTAGTGCTGGTACTTCTGCAGGTGGTACCAGTTCAAAAGGTGCTACTACTCCTCCTGCCACGACTACAACACATGTGCCTAGATTCAACCCGGTGGTGGAGTTCTTCCAGGATTTGCGGAGGAACTACCAAGGTGTACGGACAGAGAAGCTGCGAAGTTTGCAAGACTTCCAGCGCAAACCCAGTGAGAGCCTGCGAGAGGCGTACACTCGTATGAGGCGCTTGATAAGTGTGACCCAAGGGGTTACTGAAGCTCAGGCAATCCAGTTTTGGTATGGAATTCTGGACAAGGAGCTCAAGAGAAGGGTGCGAGATGCAACCCTGTTACAAGCAGCCCAACCCACATTAACAGATGTGTTTCTACTGGCTGAGCGGATTGAGCTCAACATGGTGGAGGAGCGAGTTGTTACAATTGGATTTGGCAAGGACATGCCTGTACGGGGCACAACTGTCAGCCCACAGGCACAAGGGACTGCCCAACAGCGTGGTCAGGGGGGCAAGGTTGCCCAGCCCAAGTTCCATGGAGCTTACAGGGGACCTCAGGTGCAGAGGCCCGTGGCATCTTTTGCAGGCCAACAGCAACCAGGGGTGATATGTTGGACATGTGGAGGACCCCATGTCAAGAGAGATTGCCCAGAGAGTGGCAGAAGGCCAGCACAAGCACAGCCTGCACAGTTGCAGTGTGTGCATTGTGGCAAGTATGGGCATGGAGATGCCCAGTGTTATGACTTGCATCCTGAGTTGCGCCCAGGCCAGTTCCAAGGGAACAATGGTGGCCGGGGGCGAGGTGGACCAGCCCAGAGAGGACGAGGTGGTCGGGCACGAGGTGCAGGCCAAGGGCAAGCTCAACATGGCCAAGGACGCGGTGGTCAGGGCGTTGATCAAGGCATGGCCAACCGGCTTCAGCAGCTAGAGCAGAGGCTCGCTGCCATGGCTATAGCTCAGGCGGTACCGGCTCCCAGGCGGGATGGTCCACCTCCTGCTCCTGAGGGAGGAGATATGGGAGGCATGGGATTTATGTGCGGAGCAGCACTACCACTAGAGCAGGTGGAGTCTGCTGCAGCCGTGACTCGAGGAGCAGCACGAGTTCCTGAGCCACGAGGTGCAGAGGTGGAATTGGATCCACAGCGTGGGGAGGCAAGCCGTCAGGCAAGGCTTCCTCAGTCATTCACATTGGCGGAGACTGTGTCGACGCCATCCATGGCACCTAGTTCTCGCCCGACTGTTACCGAGGCGGAGGTTACTATGCCATTGGGGAGAGCTACACGTGCAGCATTGACTCCTGCTGCCAAGGCTAGTGCGGCCGGTGTGTTATTGGGGGCAGCCACCTCTGTGTGTCAGGCCCCACTGTTCTCGGCAACAATGATTGCGACGCCGGGGGTGAGACCAGCTGCAGTGTTCAGACTAGCAGCAACACTCTGTGAGAGTGGGGAGGTCACTTCATCTTCTGCGGAGTTAGTGGAAGGTGTAGTGGCAGAGGGATCCTCGGATTTGAGGGTCAAGACTGCCACGGCTGCGCCATGGCAAGTTGCAGCTGCCAGGTTGACGGAGCTGCCAGCTAGGCCAGCCATTGAGCGCGCCATGGTGACACCTGGAGTTGTCTTGTTAGACAACCAGGGAGGCATTTTCACTTTGAGTGGACCGGCAGGCAAGAAGTACCGGCCACTGCGGGTCTTGTTGGACTCAGGAGCTCAGCCACTGATGTTGGGCAGAGCTGCTATTGCAGGTTTGGGCCTCATGGAGGCGGATATGGAGCCTTGTCCTTTCCAGATACAGACATCTCTGGGAGGATCAGAGCAGGCTCGCGGCATGACACGACATCAGTTGGCTATTAGACTGCAGCCGGATCATCCTGTAGATGGCTCAGTGATGCGAGCCAAGGCCATTGTGACAGACGCGGTCTCTTACGATGTCCTCGTTGGTGGGGCAGTGTTATACCCCATGGGCTTCACCCTGGATTTCTGGGAGGAGTCAGCATCCTACAGGCCTGGATGGCAGTCAGGGGATGGTCGCCGTGCACAGCTCCCTGTGACATTCATTGGGGGTATTGCAGCTGCCCAGCGGGGCAAGATGCCAACACTAGCCGCCTTCACAGCTGCCGTTAGTTGGCCTGGAGAGTTGCTGGAAGGCAATGCCCATGCAGAGGATGTGCCACCTCCAGCAGAGCAGGATGACATGCATGGTACGGCGGAGTTGCCTGCCATGGTTGCTCACACTCCGTTGTGGGGTACGAGCAAGGATTTGCAGCAAGCTGCTGATGGACGGGTGCAACAAGCTTGGGAAGAAGCTTTTGTACCGTCAGAGAGGAGGAGAGTGCGGTGATTGCACCAGGGCCACCTCAGTTGTCGCCATTGGACACCACACCTCTTGTGTGGCAGCGGCCGGATGAAGGCATTTGCCTTCTGGACTTGTTTGGCGGGATCAGCACCGGATTGGCTGCTGTGCTACAGGCAGGTGTGCGGGTAAGGCGTTACCTGTATGTGGAGAGGGATGAGACTGCACGACGCGTCTCACTGCGCCATGTGGCTCAGTTGGTACAGCAGTACCCTGACTTGTTGCCTGTGTCTGCAGTTCGTGGATACCAACAAGCCTTGCCAGCAGACATTTCCTTGTTGGGGGCGCAAGATTTGGAGCAGGTTGGCTCCATTGATCTGATAGTGGCAGGTTGGCCCTGCCAAGGGCATTCATCAGCCGGGCATGGCAATGGATTGCGAGACTCGAGGACGGGTCTGTTTTGGGAGATGGTGCGGATTTTGCGCTGCTTGCAGCTTCATCAAGCTGTATCTCCAGCATACATCTTGGAGAATGTACCACTGATGGGTGATTCTCGGGCCAGGGTGATGGCCAGTGTGCATCAAGTCCGGTCGTGGCTTGGGTCAGCAGTGTTGCTGGATGCAGCTGCAGTGGGGTCACGGGCTCATCGTCCACGACTATGGTGGACTAACTTGATGCCACCCGCACTGCTCAAGCGTGCATTTGATGGGGTGCAGCGGCCAGCACACCTCACCGTGGATGGCATTTTGGACACAGGAAGGCAGTCTCAACGTGTGAGACACGATGACCGTTCGCCTTTGGCAGTGGTCAACAGGGTGGGTCAACCACGAGCAGCATTACCTACACTGCTCAGCTTCCCAGGATCCCATGCTTTTCGGGATGGTGGACCTGGCCTCTTGTGGGATGCTCAGTTGCAGCAGTTAGTGGAGCCTAATGCCGACGAGCGAGAGCGGGCTATGGGGTTTTCCACTGGGACCACGGCGGTGCCTTCTCTTTCTGAGGCATCACGTCGTCAGGTGTTGGGGCAAGCAATGGATCTCAATTGCTTGACCTGGATTGTCAGCTTGGCTATGGCTGAGCAACGTAGAGTGCGGAGTGCACTTCCCTTGACGGTCTCTCTGCCTACCGAGACGGTACAGGCAGCGAGTGGGGGCGAGCCGGTGAGGACCACGAGGTGTAGACATCCATGGCACATGTGGGAGGTGCTCGAGGTTCAGAGGGAGTTGGCAGCGAAGGCAGCTGTGATGGATGGGGTTGGGGATTCTTCTCGGGATGAGGAGGTTCTCAATGATGAGACGATGGGGCAGGATGAGGCCTTGTCATTGACTGAGCAGGAAGGGGGTACTGCTCAAGAGGTTGCAGCATAGCAACCACGGGACGCGTCCTCTACCTCTAAGCCCACTGGACTTAAGGTTGCAGTTACGGAGGACAATTGGGAGCCTGACATTGGACCCATTGTCACCGGAGGAGAGAGACGACGTATACGGCGGTTCCTGAGGGCTTATAGGAATTGCTGTGCCTTCAGTTTGAAGGACTTGGGAGCACTGAAGGGTCAAGAGATCCGTATTGAGTTGGCCACTGACACGCCAATCTTTCGGAGACCCTATAGATACAGTGACATGGAGAGGTCTTTGATTCAGATGAGGACTCAAGATCTCTGGGAGGCAGGTTTGGTGGAGCTCTCTGGTGGAGAGTATGCTTCAGCCACAGTGATGCCAGCTAAGAAGGATGTCTATGGCAATTGGACGGAGAGACGTATGTGCGGTGATTACCGGCCTGTAAATCGTCAGACCAAGTCCGATAGGTATGCCATGCCAACACCAGAGGAGATCTTTGATGCCATTGGGCATTCCAAGGTCTTTAGCACGTTGGATTTACGATCCGGATATCACCAGTTGCCGATCAAGGAGGCGGATAAGCAAAAAACGGCATTCTGGGGGATCAACGAGCACGGGAAGGATTGCCTATACCAGTGGCGGTTCTTACCATTTGGGCTTAAAAACGCTCCCGCTGAGTTTCAAAGAGTCATGGACAGGATTCTAGCAGGGGTGGAGTTTGCTCGGTGCTACATAGATGACATCATCATCTTTAGTGCTACGGTGGAGGAGCATGAGAGACACCTTCAGGGGGTATTTGAGCGCTTGAGGACGCACGGATTGAAGTTACATCCGGGCAAGTGCAAGTTTTTCCACAACCAGATTGAGTATCTGGGTCACATGATATATCCTGGAGGATTGGGGGTACAGCAGACTAAGGTAGAGTCCATTGCACAGGTTCCACGCCCCACGGATGTGAGCCGAGTTCGAGCTTTCATGGGGTTAGCAAACTATTACAGACGGTTTGTTAAGGGATTTAGTGCCATTGCAAAGGCTCTAACCAGGCTGACCAAGGTGGACCAGGAGTGGCAGTGGGAAGATGAGCAAGAACAAGCTTTTCAAGAGCTCAAGGCGAGGTTGACCTCGGCGCCCATCTTGAGACGACCTATCAGGGGGCGTCCTTTTCAGCTGCATACAGATTGGAGCATGCTGGGGCTTGGAGCGGTGCTCACACAGGTGGATGATGAGGGAAGAGAGTTCGTAGTGGCTTATGCTAGCCGCTCGAACAATGCTGCAGAGTCTAAGTATAGCTCATATGAGGGAGAATGCTTAGCTGCAGTGTGGGCCGTGGCACACTTCAGGTGCTATTTATACGGCAATCTCTTCACCCTTGTCACGGATCACCAACCACTCAAGTGGTTGATGGAGTCAGACAAGCTTACGGGGAAGCTTGCACGGTGGGCACTCATCCTTCAAGAGTATGACTTTCAGGTGGTGCATCGACCGGGTTTGGTCAATCGCAATGCAGATGGGTTGAGTCGCAATCCATGCACGAGCCAGCAGGATGACACTGGAGCTCGGTGGCATGGTGAGACGGACGAGGAGATGGTGCCCGGATGGCATGCATCTGCATTTCTGTGTATCTTGGCAGCGGAAGGCCAGGTTGGACCTGCAACAGGGATGACTGTGGATCAAGTGTCTGAGGACCCTGAGGCCAGCAATGAGCAAGTGGCGCCAAAGATATACATGAGGATTCAGCTGTGTTGGACTATCTTCGCACTGGAGACACGGCAGCCACTGTGACTGCCAATGAGAGGGATCGGATCCTACAACGAGCCAAGAGGTTCAAGTGGGAGGGGACACACCTGCTCCGAGTGTGGGAGGATGGTCGAGTGAGGATTGTGCCTCACCCAACACAGCGGGCACGGTTAGTGCGGCATGCCCACGAGGAGTTGGGGCATTTTGGGGTGCGACGCACCCATAGCCTACTGCAGGGGCAGTATTGGTGGCGTGGTATGCACACAGAGGTGCAACAATTTGTGGCTAGGTGCATGGTGTGTGACAGGGTGCGTGCTTCATTCAACGCCCCTACTCCACAATTGCACCCTCTTCCGATCATGGGATTGGGCTACAGGTGGAGTCTTGACTTCGCAGGGCCATTGCCACTGACCATGTGCCACAACAAGTACGTGTTGGTGATGGTGGAGCACTTCTCCAAGTGGATTGAATTGGTTCCATTGCCTGATAAGGCTAGTGAGGGAGCTGCGTATGCATTCTTGGATTGTGTGCTTAGCCGATTCGGTGCTCCAGCTGAGGTACTCACGGACCAAGGGAGAGAGTTCTTGGGGGAGTTTCAGGCTTTGTGTGACAAGGCCTTGATAGACCACCGCACCACTTCTCGGGATCATCCTGAGGCCGATGGCTTGGCAGAGAGAGTTGTTCAGACAGTAAAGAGGGGTTTGCGCAAGTATGGCTTGCAGAAGGGACACCTAGGAGATTGGGACCTTCAGTTACCCTGGTTAGCCATGGGCTACAGGTTCAGCAAGCAAGCATCACTTGCCTCCTTCTCACCATACTTTCTTCTCTTTGGCCGAGAGCCGGATTTGCCTACATCCGTTTGCAGAGAAGCTGCTACAGTTCTTAACCTTGACGATCCGGACGTATGGGCACGTGCATGTGAGCAGCGTGCAAAGTTGTTCAAGAGAGTCATGCCCATGGCTTTCGAGAACCTTGCCATTGCACAACACCGTGATACGTTGAGGTATGCTACCATACGTGGTGGGGGCTATCGTCCTGGGGTTCGGAGATTCAACCCTGGTGACTATGTCTATCTGCAGCAGACTGCTCCTACGACCCTGGATGTGACTGCAGGACGTGTTATTTTGAGGGTACGAGAGGTCTTGCCCTCAGGCGTCTTGGTCTTGGAGGGTCGGGATGGCATAACTTGGAAGGACCATGTGCGTAATTGTGCGCCATGTCACCTTCCGAATGTCGATGGCAGGATTGACCCAAACCTGGCAGTGGTATCTGCAGGTTTGAGGTGCATGTTGTGTGGGTCTGCTAAAGGGGCAGCCACCATGCTGGTGTGTGATCGATGCTCTAGAGGTTGGCATATGGGGTGCTTGACTCCACCTCTTGAGATGGTTCCAGATGGGGATTGGTTATGTCCACAATGCATTGGATAGTGGGAGTGGATACAACCATGGGAGGCTAACAAGCAACGCAAGGCCCAGCTACAGGAGACCTTGAATACACGAAGTCCTGGCTCAAGTTCACAGATTGCAAGACGGCGACTAACGATGGGGCTACTCTTGTACCCGGCCTCTTGGTCTATAGAGTTTGAGTGCGATAGGGACAGTGATACAGGACTTAGTACGGCTATGGCTATTACGTCTTGTAGCTATCTGGAGGTAGAGGGACCTATCCACCAGCTAGGGGGGCGATTGTGGTAAACTACTTTATTGTGCATATATGTGTGGTGTGGTTTGGACAGCGATGTAGTTGTGTAGCGATATGTATGCGCACGACAGCTGTCAAGTTAAATAAGCACAGTGTGAAAACAGCTAGAATAAAACTAGTTATTTGTATTTAACACTTGGATTTAGGTCAAGTGTTAAATCAGGTGTCAAGTTTAGTTTGACACCTGGTCCGTCTTATCTTCACGAGAGCGGCAGTCGCGCGGCTCATCTTTCTCGAGTTGAGCCTGCGCGACCGAGCTCCTGCATGTGTTTAGATTTGAGTGTGCTTATGTAGGGGTACAGGTTGTTGTGGGGTGGAGTCCCCATAGCTTGGGGTGCCCCTGGCTCGACTACTATTTTCTAAGAGTGATGGTTTGGTTTTCATGTTTTGTGTCACAGTGTGTTCGTTGGACTTCTATCTATTGTGGTAAACTACTTTATTGTGCATATATGTGTGGTGTGGTTTGGACAGCGATGTAGTTGTGTAGCGATATGTATGCGCACGACACAGTGCACAGGAAACAACATAAAAAAAGCAATGAGTCAAAAATATGGAAAGCAAATGTATAAATAAAGCATGAAATAGAAGCCTCGTACCATTGTCATGGCTGCTCCCCACTGTCTATACCGGAAGTGCCAAAACGCCAGCCAATCTTCCAATGCTCTCATACTCTCAAGTGATGCAGCTCCAGAAGAGAACCACCATGCACGAATTGTTTGGAACAAAGTGTCCGCCTCCTTCATTGTTCTAGCATCTTTGTACTCTTTGCACAATTTACGGTGCTGAGTCTGCATCTCTGGTTTGATGTCCGACTTTGTATGTTTTTCTAGATATTGTGTCCAATGGAATAGACATGTACGCTCTCTTCCTGGCATAGGCACTTTTGGGTCGCCCGATCCGAAGACAATACGAACAGCATTGAAATTTGCTTGAGCACTATCCGCCATGAAACCTGCGAAATTTGGAGATGGCAGCCCATGGCAGCCCATGACACGTATCAGGGAATTCCACATGAGCTTCTGGGATTCCGTATCCTCGGATTGCATGTCACAAACTGCAATTGTCATAACTCGTTGGTACACTGGATCGTAGACATGACAAGCCATTGTCGTCCAATCCTTCACTCGTTTCACATGATCAAACATAAGAAAACAATTCTGCAAGTCCCCAGTCTTCTGCATCCGCTTCACAAGGCTAACCCCACTGCCCTCCTCAACAGTCGACATTTTGAAAAGAAAAACTTTGATGGCACCTTGACCTGGGAATACATTGTCCTGGATGTAATTGTACTTGCTCACTCGTTTCAATTCCAAAATATTGTCTATGTAGCCTCTGATCCCAGAGCCCATTCTCAATGCATTGATCTGATGCCGAATGTTAGGTGAACTTAAAGTGGAGAAATAATCCATGACCAGGTCCAATGCTGCACCGTCAAGTTTAGTCCCCACAGAATCTCCTTCACTCAAAATATGGCTTTCCAAGAAGGACTTGCTTGCGCCAAGAGCAATTGCAGATGTTGTTGCGGATGGGTTTCTCCCGAAGAGGTAGCCTATACTATATGCGCACACAAATGCATGCATATGGAGGAATGTATGCGTGCATACAAATTTTAGATATGCATAGGAACAATTTTATATGCACAACACTTAAATAAGGGTACAAAAAAAATATAAAAAAATTGTGATTCATCTAATCTTAGGGTCCATAGTCAAAATATCAAAGGATGGAATAAGAATATTCTATATAGAATATTCCATATTCATTGTATTATTATTCCACATGGGTGAGTGTAGGAATGGGAGATGAACATGTTGCTTTTATGGCTTTCCAACATGAGAAAAAAGGTCGAAAAATTAAAAAATGACGAGGCACGGCTCCTTGTTAGATACAAATGGTGAAGGTACGGGCTCTTCCAATGGTGGGAGTCTAGTTTGAAGTTCAGAATGGAGCAATGCTAAGGGAATGCTAGGGAGCTTGACAATGCTAGGGAGCTTTGTTACATAGGTTTTGCAGTATCTATATATCTATCTTCTGAAACATTTTTATTTTACAAAAACATAATGTCCATCAGAGATAGAACCCACAACCTATCGGGTATCAAGCCTAGTTCATACCACTACACTACCCATTCAGACTTGAAACACTAATGAAATGAAACACTAATGAGATAAAGATAGTCACCCTGTGTGTACATAACATGCCACAATACTCATAAGGGTTGATCTTACTAATGATGAAATTTGATAGTGCTGAAGTGCATGTCGAACTTGCATTAAGGTAAAGGGATCTATGAAATGCAGTAGAGATCTATGTACAAACTATTACATAGATAAATCAAATGACAGGAAGATAACATGAAATCTGATTTCAACACCATGTCATTTGCCCCATTTGTTTTACCTTACACTAGAGAGAAATACATGTATCATAAAAAATAACAAAAAATTCGGACTGACAATGAGGACAATGTATTGTATATGTAATTTCTAATTACCTACATAACATCATCAGCTGATACTTCATCATCCGTGTCATAAGCCTGTGATTCAGAGGCATACACATCCATGAAAGCCTCAACTCTACGCAACCTATCCACGGATTGTCCAACAATAGCTGCTCTTCGGTCAAACAAGAGATCATTGGAAAGACCTACATCACGTTGTTGATGTATTGAATGCAAAGCTTGGGACTCGGCATACGAAGGTAGATAAAACGATGAAAGAGGACTTTGGGGTAGACTATCGTAGATGGTCCGCACAATCCCATCACTGCATCACACATACATGTATACTTATGTTAACAAATCAAATGGGAATGGTTTGCTTTGCAAATAATATAGAGATTGCAACAAAGGGAATGGAGGCGAGACATACTCACTAGGAAGTACTGCCGAGATGAAGACCAAGCTTGCGCGCCACCTTAGGAGCGGGGGGTTCCAACAAACTCACAGGACGTTGAATGGTTGGAGTTACCACAGATGAAACCAAAACGGGTTGAGTATTTTGAAGTGCAGAGAGACGTGCTGCATACAACGTCTGGTCCCCCTCAAGACCAAATACGTGACGTCCAGACTCGCGGGCAGCAATAAATGTAGAACCTGCAGGAAAAAAACATGCAATGATGATATTATATCGGATAACAGTTAATGATCATGAATCAGCTCAGAAGATTTTAATTACAAAATGGAGACCAATGCAAACCTGTGCCAGCTGTGAGATCCAAAATGCGGGAGCCAGGAGGTGAGCATGTCTCCAACAACACTTGCATGAAGGCGGGACTACGGTCTCGCGCACCCCTCCAGGCTTGTTGAGGAGTTTGCATGGGTAGTGCAACATCTGGAATGTGGTTGTAGATGGCATCCAACTCAACAGGGTCTGCAAGGGGGTCCACAACTTTGCCAGACTCACGCAGTTTGAATAGTCCTCCTTGCTTGGTGAGGACATGGGCGTGGAAGAACATGGTCTGTTAGACGTGCCATTTCCACAAAAACAGTGCACCCGGATGGTTTAATAATATGTATGAGAGTAGGAAGATGAAACATCAAACAATGAGATATTGAAGAGGGATGATTTTTACCTTTCCTGTCTGAGTGTGTAGAGGGGTGGTATTGATGCAAGTATATTTCCTTGATAATACGGAAATAGAGCTGCCCCTGGAGTAAGAAAAGAGCTCCAATGCAAATGAATCATCGGAGCCCTGCAAGAACACCAAGCATCCATTGTCATCCAACAGGTCATTAGCAATGGAGAATGCATACTCCCAATACCGTTTATCAAAAGCATTCCAGGGAGGAACCTGTACACCATCCAAACAGCCCTGTACAGGCATTCCTGTTGGGCAGTCCACGATGATCATGTCCACAGCCACATGCACATTTTTTCCATCCACAACACTAGACCAAGTTCCTGGCAACTGCAAACAACATACAGAAAATGTAGGAGTCAATAGCCGGATGATGAGGATATAAAAACATCGAAGAATTCCTTACATTCAAGTTTGTTTGTTGGGGGAAACTCACATTTTTTAAGAACTCCATGAGCTCTTTCAAGGTCGCATCAGGAGATGTACTTGAGGCCTCCACCATATCAATGAAATGAGTAGGCATGATCTTCATGCGATACATGCTAGGTGCACCACCAGAAAATGACACTGCACTGTAAGGATGTTCGCCTGCCTTTGGCTTGTTTCCTCGAGTAGTAGGTGCAGGCACTACAACCAACTGATTTGAAGGATGTGAAGAACTACCAATAGGACCAGCAATAGAAGCCACACCTGCATTGACATCCGCACCTTTTCTTTTTCGTGATTTGCGTTTTGGTACACCCACAACGGCAGGGACCACTTGGGCTACAGCGTCAGCGGCCTGTGTAGCAATCTGTTCTGCATGCTCCAGATCAAGAACAGGGACTTCAGTGGAGATACCCCCTTCATCACTCACTGACTGCCTGCGAACACATTCCTTATGAAGTCCCATTTCTGCATAGGGGATAGTACCCTTGGGCATATCCAAATACCAACCCCCCCTTCCCGGTGTTCCACACCCCAATCTTCCTCAATTGCAGGTGTGTACATGGAAGCTTGTTGAGCACCAAACTTCCAGGCCATCAGAAACTTGGGCTCAGCCTTAAGTCGATCACTCGGTACAAGCACAAATCTCATGTACCTAAAATACAAACACATTCAAAGTTATTGTGGAGACAAATATTTATGCAACCTGTTCAACAATTGAACAAGCACATTAAGAAACATGTATATCCCAATGTACTAGAAAAATACTTGAAGCATAGACATTTTTGACTTACAAGGTGTATACACTATCCATGTACAATGCAATGGAAAGATGGTACCTGAATAAAATCCGTCTCACCACCTTCTCCCCACCTGTTTGTTGTTCCCAATCATTGCCTCTGAATGGCCCCTTTGGCAATGAGAACTCTCTATGAAACAACTCATTGAAATGAGTCATCTTCCATGTATCCATGTAGTCTCCCAGACTCTCACTCTCTCCTTCCTCCAAGGCAACATGAAATTGGCCAAGCTGAGTGGTGTACAAGGCAAACTGAGCCAAGGCAACCTTGCGAAGCTGCCAGAAAATACAGTCAGTTAAATAACTATGTTAATGTGTCATCAACAAAATGAATTAATTGCATTGAGAAGATAGTGATTGTATATGTACCTGCCACCAAAAAGTCCTTCTATTCAGCCAAGGATCAAGTGTTGGCCCACTGATAGGCCCGGGTGGAAAAAAATTACGGTCGTGAAGTGTTTGGTCTCCATTCCATATATGTAGCCATTCCACCTTTTCTTCAGGATCCACCCGGGCGGTAGCAATGTTCACCATTTTCTCTTGGGTCATTTCCTCTGATCCTGCCTTTACACGTGACCAATGCAGTTTAAGTTCTTGGAGAAACCCCTCTCCAAGGGTTGGATCAGCAATAGGAAGCAACTTCACAAGCTGACTCTTGTGTTGCTCCCTTGCTTTCAATCCAGCCTGTCTCATTGTATCTTCAAGGCCCTCTTGACTCTTTGGCCCCTCAGCAAGTTTGTAAGCTTCCCCCGCCATGCGTTGGGCCTCAACAATATCATGCTGCCAAAAGAACCAAAACAGTTCATAACATGAACCAGAGGTGAATCTTGTCTATGGATGCAAAGAATGAAACTTGGTTAAGACATGATGTTACCTTGTACAAAATCTCTGTCATTGCATGGACTGTCAGGTTATACCAAGTCTTTCCTGCTTTCTTGATGCATTCGTCGTATTGCTCTTTCCTCAATACATTCTTCCATTCAGAGACAGGTGTAAGGCCAATCATATTGACCTTGCAAACCAAGTGCACAAATTTGGATGTAACATGTGCCCTCTCTGTTGCCCTGCACATATAAAATATGATCATTAGAAAGAAGATGTGTATATGTACATCCATTGAGCAAGAACATGACAACATTGAACATGAAAGTAAATGAAGAATAGAAAGGAAACTCACACATTCACTCCATCCATGATGGACCTGAGGGAACCACGATTTTCAATGTCCGCATTGAGCACCCAACTTGTCACACAGACATGTCTTGACAAGTTGGCCCCATGAACTTCATTGATATAGGGATACCATGCTTGAAGCCTATGATTCCCATCCCAGACATGAAACATCTTCCCCCGAAGATGATGCAACTTTGGCTTGGACTCAAGATACTTCTCAAACTCATCATTGACTATTTTCCAATGACTATCCCATGTAGAGATGATATCAGGACCTACATCTACAGTAGATCCATCAATCCCCTCAACAGAAACATAGAACACGGCTGCTCCTGGATGGTATCCAGAATAGAAGTCTCCTCTAAGCTTTAGGATGTCGTTGGCAAGGGCGGGCCTAACAACCTGCATAGAAATCATGCGACACAATGGAATGTCCATAACTCCATCCTCAATGAGGAGGGACCTGAAAGTTACATTCAGATCTTGTTTCTTTTCCAGAATAATTGCCTGTTTGGCATCTAGAGAAAGAGGATCACTAGATGTTGTATCCTCTTCATACTCATCTGCCCCCAATTCCCTGCATCAATGTCGTCAATAATGGTTGCAAGCGTCCCGGCCTCCACAGCTTCAGTTGTAGTAGTAATTTCCTAATTCCATAGACCAAAACAGTTCAAGATGTCAGTGTATGAGAAGAGCACATGTGTGAATGTATAATATGTAAAAAGAGCAGTTCAGTGTCATGGTTGCATGAAGAAAACAAATGAATTTGGATAGTCAACTAATTCCATGAATATCCTTGTCTTTCAAAGCTTACAACTTGGAGCAGAATACAGGCGTGAGCATCCCGACAGAGGACCTCCGACCACCTACGCCGGCGCATATGACACATATGTGCAACCAACTCAAAATTTGACAAGATTTGAGGCCCTTGAAGAAATTTTTGCTCAAGGAGCTCCAAGCATATGCGCCGGCGCATACCATGGAAGGGAGGTTGTAGCCAAACATACAGGAGCACCTTGAAAGATCAAACTAGGCCTATGGAAGCATGTGGAGTTGTGGAGGTGGCAACGTAGAAGCTTTGAGATACTTGAATACTGTGATCAACCAAAATAGGGAAGGTTCCCCAAGCGTCTGCGCCGACGGAGGTGGCAGCCTCGACACTTTGGAGCTTACGTAACACAAGGAATATACAACAAAAAACCAAGCTCCAAGCATCTCCGCCGGCGGAGATGCTTGCATGAGGTTCCTGAAACCTAGGAGCTAAGCAAAAAAAGATTGTGCTCAATGGGTATGCGCCGGCGGATATGGCAGCCCAGCCCGCTCGGAGCATCAACAACTTATGAGAATGCGGAGAAACAAAAGAGATGGAAGGGGGGGAGAACTTCCTGAAATATGTGAGCAGCCCTGCTGCACGGGTCTGTGTTGACAGAGGTGGCAGCCTTGGCGCTTTGGAGCTTCCGTAACACAGGGAATATGCAAAAAAACCAAGCTCCAAGTGTCTCCGCCGGTGGAGACGCTTGCAGGAGGTTCCTGAAACCTATGATCTGAGCAAAAAAGAATGTACTCAATGGGTATGCGCCGGCGGATATGCCAGCGCAGCCCACTCGGAGCATCAGCATGCGGAAAAACAAAGAAGATGGAAAAGGGAAAACTTCCTGAAACATTTGAGCAGCCCTGCTGCACAGGTATGCGCCAGCGGATACGCCAGCCCAACCCGCTCGGAGCATCAGCAACGTATGAGCATGCAAAAAAATAAACGGGATGGGAGTAGAGGAGCACTTCCTGAAACATGCGAGCATCCCAGCTCCAACGGTATGCGCCGGCGGAGGTGGCAGCCCAGCCCTTCCAAGCATCAGAAAAAACCAAGGGGAATGAGCTGTCTCCGCCGGCGGAGACGGTTGTGTGTATGTGTGGAGATTCGCAAACTTGTGAGACTTGAAGTGACTTAGGCATCTGCGCCGGCGGATGTGCTAGATAAGGAGCAGCTTGGTGGGGCTTATGCGATGGCGCATATGCCTAAGTGCAGGTCATGAAAAAAAACAAAACTACAGCTTACCTTCTCCGTCCGCAGCTTGCCTCTACCACCACCACCACCAGCAACGCCTCCCCCTCGAGTGTCCTTCTTCCTCCCCATCGCCGCAACAGCTCGTTGCCTCGGGGTGGTATAGTATAAGGCCGAGATGCGGCGCCTCCGTCTCCTCTTCGCAACGGGAGTCTCCAGGGTGTAGAGACTAGAGACGTGTTAAGTGCTTGTGTAGTTTGTGTGTGTTTGTTTGGGGGAGTGGCAAGGGATAATGTGCAAGTATACTAGACTACGTTAGTGTAGTAATGATACCGGGTTAGTCATGTAGTAATGGCAACAAGTTTAACTGAAAAGAAACAGTTTATTAACAAAAAAGTAGAGGTTGTTTCATTGAATAGAGCATGGCTTGTTGGTAAGGTTGTGGTGTATTTTCCACTAGGTTGCGGGTTCAAACCTGCCCCCGCCAAGGGGGGCGAGGGCGAAGGCTAAGGCCTTAAAAAGGCCAAATTGGCCAAATCTGAAATGTGAACATTTTTTATACACTCTGGCGTTAGTGTTTTTTGGACTACATGGGTTACACGTGGATCCTCAGAGTACGATTGACATGTTACTTTGTGGCGGCGCCTTCATAATACAATATAAAGTAAGTGATAAAGTAACTAAATATTTTGTTATGGGTGTCTTAATCAATTTATTGGTTTTAGAGCCAATTGTCGCCACAAATACTTGTACTCATTACTCATACATGAGTAATCAAAGAACAAATCAACATACATGTCATGGGATTTGATTGTAAATAAATTGTGCCGTCTAGTGTGTCAGTTCATAGTTGGACGATTAATCAACGATTGGTTGTAAAATAAATGGAAACATGCAGAGCATTTATGTTTCATATGCTCATAAGAAGAAGGCAGTACATTGGATTCTAAGATCTCAACAACGGCGCCGTCGTCTTAAAAATAGGGGATAGTCCATTTAGTTGTTTCTGTCAGAGAATAATATGGATGGAGCACATGCCTCAAAAAATTTGGACCTTCTGGATTGATGATACACATAAGTAATGTAAGCCATTTAATGTATTTGCATAAGGTCTTGCAAGATGTGCGCTTTCATTCATTTTGCATCTTCTCTCAAACTTTGAGGGCATTGCCAAATGTCTACACCAAAATATGCAGTGCTTTCATGTCCACCTGATGCAAAAGTGGTTCGTTATCCTTGCAATGGAAACAAGTGCATTATCCCAGAACCTTGGTTATGCAATAGATTCAAACTTGTTCCGGGTTCAGTTTTTTTGGAGGATGATGGAGATGATGATGCCTCCACAGTGTTGCTTCCAGTTTTCAATGACGGCCAAAAGCAATGGGAGTTGTTTCCAGACACTTTCTCCAAGTACCGTGTCACAGGTACGAGCTATACACAGTCACATGATGAGAGGCACACTTCTATTGCAAGAAAGAACGATCAAGCTGCGACAAATGGGAGTTGTAAATTGAAGGAGGAGGTTGCAGATTCGGCGAGCTTGGGGTCTCATAATTCGGATTGTGTTGAGGTTTCTAAGAGTGTATTTTGTGGATCTCAACCTTCCTCATCTGCTCATACGGTCTTGCTTCACGACATGAAGCCTCGGAAAACTCATTGGACAACACCACGTCTGATTGTTGCGAATCTGCGAGGGGTTTATCTTCATCTCCACGACTAGCAGGGGAGGCTACATCTGCATTTCCTTCTGGTGTGTTGTCCATTTTGAGTATCTTGGCCATTTGCTCGGAGGAATGGATCAAAAGGAGAGCTTTCTACCTTGGACTATAGTCACATTCCAGTGCATCGTGTTCGGTGTCTTCCTCGAGCTTTTGATGGAAAAGTGATCCACGAACTCCCCCCCGTGGTCAAACTACGTACGGACCGTGGTTCACAGTCCCTCCAAGGCATGGACCGCAAGTTTGATGGTCATCCTTGGTGCAAGACCAATACCTACAATATGTCTGGTGTTCCAGATCATGTGAAATGTAGTAAGGTTCTTTGTGTTGGAAAGCTCATATGTCAAAGCAGCACTTGCCCCTTCTTCAAGAAAGAAGGAGAACGGAATGACCGCTATTGGGAAGGCAATGCAGACAAGGTGTTCATTGCAGGAGCCCAAGTTCCATTCAACCAGTTCAAGTGTAGTTTCTGCAAAGAAAGACCTTTCTGTGAGGCGCATTGTGGGGCAAGAATGTACTATGTCACAAGTTCCCTTCCAACATATACACGTGTTGCAGTTCACGTTGGGTTTCATAACCATCCATGTGCCAAGGGCGAGAATAGAGAGGCTGCGGAAAATGCATCAAGCATGATTCAAGAGCACGTTAAGATGAAGCCATGGTCGACCCCGGGAGCTATTTCCTTGTCAATGGCCCAAAAGCTCTTGATTGATCGAGTTCTTGTGGCTGATGGCACAGAGACAGTACGTCTTGAGGGAGAGGCTTTGGAAGATATTCTTGAAGAGTTTGCCCATGTTTGTAGCCCCAATGTGAAAAACAAGGTCGCATCTGCACGTGTCAATTCCATCATGTCCATATTGGAGTTGAAGCGTCTGAGTACATACCATTTCATTCACAGCAATCTCCTTCCAGGCCAGCATACTTCTCATCTCCCCCATGTTTTCAAGATGTCTGTTGCTGGTCCCGGGAGTGGTGTTGATCTTGTGCGTCGCATGAGTGAGGGGGATCTACGCACAAGTTGGGTAGTATTTGACCATGTCAAACGCATCAAGGATTGGACAACTCTTGCGTGTCATGTCTATGAACCATATGTCAAGCGAATGATGACCATTGCCATTTGCGATATGAAAATAGAGGATGCAGATGCTCAGGTGTTATTCTGGGAGATGATCAATGAACAAGCAAAACTTGCTGGCTTGAACAAACCAAATTTTGCTGGCTTCATGGCGGATGCAGCAGGAGCGAATTGGGCTGCTGTTCGAAGGGTTTATGGATCTGATCCCAATGTCCCAATGGAAGGTAAAGAAAGAACATGTTTATATCATTGGGCTGAAAGCCTCCGAAGACACACCAACGACTATATCTTGGAGGACTTCCGTGAAAGGCACACTCAGCTCTGTTATGAATGGAAAGATAGTGCTACCTTGGAGGATGCTACAACCACATACATTGCAATTCGGGCTTGGTGGCTCTCTTCAGGAGCATGCACAGAAAAGAGTCTGCCAAAACTAGATTCATGGCTTGCATGGTGGCACTACAGATATCGAATGTGGGGCCAATGGATGAGAGAGGACATGGATGTGGAGGCAGATGCAGATATGCCTACCACTAATTTGTCTGAGGCAGTCCATTCTGCTTGGTGGAAGACAGCAGGCAATGGGAAAAAAATGAAGGTGGATCTATATGAGGCCACCATGCATGACATGTCACGAGCTCTTTTGCAGCAGCAACATTTTACAGGCACACCACAGGAAAGACATGGGGGACGGGGCCCAACAAAGAGGAGCTCATGTTGCGTCAAGCAGCTAGATCTAATAGCCCAGCAAAAATGGGTAAGGTTGTACGTGGCATAGTAGCTGGAACACCCATGCACACAAGGGGGGTTCAATTGGAGGGAGACAATCGCACTATTCCAGTCAAACGCAAGTTAGGCGATGAGCATGGTGGGCCAAACGAATCTTGGAGGTGTGATATGAATGTAAAGACTGTTCCAGTGCGCGCCACTGGGATGCCCAGTCCACACCAGCCATCTAGGTTCGTCAGCTCCAAATCAAGTCATGACATTCCTAGTTCTTCAACTTTCTGTGAGACAAATCCACATGTTGCTATCCCTCCTCAGCCAATGCAATGGGGAAATCCAGTGAGAGAGACACAAGACTTTTCCGATGCATTGTTCAGGATTCAGCGGACAGGTCCTGCTTCCATGGTTCGTTGTTATGCCTTGGTTGGAGTTTCCAAAGATAAATGCAAAGCGCTCATCAGGAAAGGTAAAGGAAGTCCTGCACCTTGCTTCACTGGCAAGTTACTAGCACCGAACATGAAAGAACCAAAACTGCAAGTTTTTTGGTTTTGCCCCACAGATGTTTTGTCGTGTGTTGGAGGGACCGTGCCATCCTATTGCTCGGGAAAACCGGGTATACCAAACGTGTGGCCTGTGAAGGTTGGAACCAACCTTACACAAGAAGAGGTGGACAACTTGACCCTTGCAGGTTTTCGACTAGTCCATCCTCCCAACGTTCCTGATCCGAACTTTCCTGTGGGACCACTTCCAGTGGAACAACATATGCATCAAGGTGTTGTCCTTCCTGTGGGTAAGTATCCCACTACACGCTATGGGGTGCGCATTCGGTGTCGGGATCCGACTCCTCGACACTTGAGTCGCCAAGAGTCAGCGGAGACTCTTATTGCTGAGGTTCGTGGATTCAGAAACGTGCCTCAGCCAGGTTATGGGAGAATTTACCAGCTACAAACAGAGGGATCTACCAGAGCAGGATTGGTTTACAATGTATACATTGGTCAGTTTCCATCTTGTGATTGTCCCGACTTTGATGAGCTATCTGTCAAGAAGAAAAAACAAACATATCTACCTTGTAAGCACATGTACTTCATGTACAACGTGCATCTAGGATGCGCCGGGGCTTATGAGATCCACCAACCTTCCCTTAGCTAGTTAGAGGTTAGGGCTATGCTAAAGAAGGACCCTAGTTCAACTACTTAGTGACACATGAAATGCACAAAAAAAGAACCTCTAACTTGTGCCGTTCATTTTCATGCATGTGACATGTAATTATCTTGTTACTACTTTATTCCAAACATGACACATAGCATTTGTTGGTACAAAAGTTCCTATTTTGGTTAAAATGGAACTTGTGTACCTGTCATACAAGTTTTCAAATTATAGAACTGCTTGGCATTACAAACAGACATGCAATGTGGTGGTTCCAAACATGACACATATGCATTTGTTAGTACAAAAGTCCATATTTTGGTTAATATGAAACTGTTTTCCTTGAATACAAGTTTGCAAACTATTACTTTGGCCAGGGATCTTGTATTCTCTTCAGTTTAAGGTGGTGCATTAGTTGGAGTTAGTGGTCACATGCATCTTTGACCATTGACTACTGATTTTGTTAGCTAAGATTTTTTATTTTATTTTTTTCTATATACATATGATGTAACATTTGCATATGCAATAAATACGTCGTATTCTATGTTATATAACTCCACTGCATACAATCTACAATGTGTGCATACAAATTTGTCACATGCATATATAATAAGGGATTTTGTGCATGCATGCACGCAACCTGTGCATATGGAATAGCAACCCCCCTCCCGAACTCCTGTTTGATCAACCTCGATACTGTCTCAACACTCTCCCTGTAATCCCCCTTCGAGACAGGATGGTTATGGAATCCAAAATGCACACAAGCTCTCGTCATTGTATTCAAACGGTGGACAACATAGTACATTCTTGCTCCGCAGAGCGCCAAACAGGATGGCACAAGTTTGCAGAATTTGCAGACGAAAGTGTTTGCCGGTGGAGGGGCAGTCACAGGCTGAAATGGATTTTCCGCCAGACCCTCCCATTCGCTTTGATTATGAACCCCAGACTGAAGAAAGTGTCTGCAATTCAAATTATCACACCTAAGGTGTCCATTGCAAACTGTCCTCCTAAAAACAAGCTTGTCATCATTCTGAATATTGGATGTTTTTGTTCTGCACCACGGGTGCCCGTCGTGTTTCTTGTCCATTCCATGCATCATGATTGTTACACCTCCAACTCGCGGAGGAGGAGGCAGCTCGAATAGGATATCGCCATCAAAAGTCTCCGGCAAGAACTTCACAGGCACCTGCTTCAAAGATTCCCAATCAATTCCCCGCAACTCACTTTTGAATCCAGCCATTCCTCCCATCGCCCGCAATTTTGGAATGACACTACAAATCTCTTCTTCATCAGCTTCTCCAACCACAGTAGGAAGGACTGGATTTGGAATTTCACTTATGTCATCATCTGAAGAATCCGAAAGCTCAACGATTGGAGTGGAGGACGTCTGTTCTTTTTTCACCACCACCTCCCTCTTGTCTTCAACGACCGAAGCAGCAGTCCCGGGCGTCACATATGACCCAAGGGACTTTCGCCGAGGCTCTCCAAGTACTCTGTATCGACCAGGACGCACTCTCCACTGGCTGATATGAGCCGTCTCATCACGGTTTTGGAAAGAATATTTCACCAACTTCCCTTTAAGATCGTACACCTCTTTCTCCAAAAAGATGGAGCCATTCTGCAGCTGAAAACGGGTAGCCAAGACATGTTCCAGAACAATTGCAAATCCATTGTCAAGGACTTCCTGGGAGAACGGCACTGGTTTGTCGTCAGAGAAGAACTCCGCTTCAGAGGAAGCCATCTTCCTTCCTCGCGTACGTTTGTACCTTGCTATCGCAGATCTAGTGTAAATCGGTTTACTGCTGTCTCCAGAGCACAGTTGAAGAATGAGCAGAGAATATGGCGGAGGAAGCTCAGATAACGACTGTGCATATTATGTTATTCTTTCCAGATATGCAGCCGTCCATTTTAATTACTTTTCTTGTGGGCCCAGTGGTCAGAGTATCCCTAGGTGCAGTGTCGGCAGCTGTAAAACCGTTAACCAGAACCTCATCAATAAACCCAACAACAAAGCCGACTTCCTGGAAGCATGCCACAGGATCTGAGAATGGGATTGCAGATTAAGTAATTGTATCTTTATACTACTACCAATGATCATGCGCACCTGGAAAGTTCAAAATGTGAAACGAACGTGGGGTTGGCTAACAAGGATGACCATGTATAATATCCCAAAATTTGTCATCAAACTCTCGTTCATTTACATATATTTGTCTAAGACTGTGCGCCAAGATTTCTTGGATTCGCTGTTATTTTTAAATATTGAAACCGTTCTAATAAAGAACACGCCGTTTTTTTTGGGCGACACACGTCAGACATCCATAACTGAATACGAACAGCTGTACACCAATTGCTGGCATGTGCACTAATAAGGGAACGACTATGTGTAACGGTCACGCGGGAGGGAATCCGATGCTTCTAGAGACACGCAAGAACGCAGGCAATCCCGCAAGAAATCGGGAGTCACTGCGTTTTTCTACTTTTCGCGCTTAGAGGGAGAGTGGTAGTCAAGCTGGAGAGGGTTCCTTCTAGAATACGAAAGAGAAGAAAGTCTCTTTATTTTACTTCCCTTAGAGAGAGACGCAGAGCAAGAGAGAAAATGACGAGGCGTCGTTTGTTGGAGAACACAGGGCCAAGGCAGCAGGTGAACGCGGAGACTGATTCACAAGAGCAGACGGAGACTGAGGCAGCGGCTGTGACACAGTCGGCGATAAGAGTGCGCCAGCCTGTGGAGGCAGAGATGATTCGCAGGGACACTGAAGAAGGTGGAAGCACGCGGAACGCCGAACCGGGAGAAGATCAAGAAACCCTAGCGCAGATAGAAATTCCAGCAAATGTGAGAGGGAAGAGGAAAGCTGCAGAAGGGGATTAAATTTCAAAACCTAAGAAGGTGCTAGTAAGTTTTATCTAACTTACATTTCATTGTTGAAGATATGCGTAGAGATTGAGTGGAATGTCCCAGACAGGGATTGTCGCTACCGACAATCACAAAGGTGATTTGCTTTCTACTCCTCTGCGAAGGGTTTACAGCACAATGAGTTGGTGACTATCGGTACAGTCATTCACTGGTGTTCAGATCATACAGTCTGTCTGATTGCCTTTCAAGGAGTCCTTCCTCTTCCCTTCTTTAGCAGGAACCACTGAATTGCGAGCGTCGTTAACGCCATTCGATTCTCCTCATGAGATTTATGTACCTATGTGTTTGAAGAGAGAGTCTGCATTTACTATCCGCCCTAAATTACACTGAATGTCGTTGCCGCCAATCAGTTGCACATGTATGTCATTACACAACACCGATCCGGCAGGTCGTTATCTGTTGTGATTGTCGTTAACGCCGTTCGCTATCGCTCTCGCTTTTGTTTTGAATACGGCAGTCTCAGCTTTGCTTGTGTAGATTGTGCTGAATTCTTTCACACCATTCATGGTGAGTTTCTTTGAGACAGAGTGATGGTCGTTACCGCCATTCACTATTTGCAAATCACTTAGTCAGAACTGAATGGCATCGTGCAGAAAACTGTGAGGTCGAAGCCTACAGGATCAGAGGGGAAAGGATCTGGAGATGGGGACGAGTCCGCAAAAAGCTCAGAGAATACAGATGAAGCAAATGAATCCGAAGTGCACTACCTTGACAAGGTGAAAGAACTCATGTCATTCCAGAAGGTAAACTCTCAGGAGGTTATAAGGGACATGCTCGTATCTGGAGGGCGTCTGGACATACCTCTGTGCCGGATGATATCAATGCCTGTTGTGCGTCCACCTCTTTCCCATGACATAACAAAATTGGAGAGTGATTTTGTGCATGGATATAGATTTGGTGCACAAGTTTTTTATGTGTCACTGACGGATATAAATGGGAAAAGCACATTAGTGTCTCCAGAGATCAGTGATAACTGGGATGAGTGCTGGAAAGATGCCAATGAGGAGTTCGAGCTGGGCCTCATGATGGGAAAGAACACCCATCAATTCTGCAACCACATGTTCTACGTCTGGGACGGCAACCACCGATTGCTGGCATGGATGGGATACATTCAGAAATACCATTCGAAAGACAAAGACAAGCATGTTGCTGTGGAGGCAATGGTTTTGGATCCTGGAAACGACATCGCTAGGCTTCTTACAACTATGCACGACGTGAACAAGTAAGTCATCCAGGAGATTTCATTCCCTCTGTAGTGTCTTATTAATTCTCAAAAAACAGTGTTAAGGAATGCAATATTTCCAATGTTTTTGCAGATCGACAGAGAAATCGCATGTGACAACAAGCTTGGTTCACACACTATTCCGAATTCAGAGGATTGGTCTGATGAAGCTGGATGATTTTTGGACAGTACTACCACCCAATATCATCAAGAAGTGCGAAACAGGAAGAGCTGCAGGCACTTGGTATTGAGAGACGTTTCTGGAGTACATGTATGCGGTAAGCCCGAGTCTGTACTCTGTTTACTTTTCGAATACATGTTTGTAGTCCCTTCGGAGCTAATCACTACTTGAATGAATGCAGCAAGAACTGGCAGAGGCAGCTGAGAAGGGAAAATCCGAATATTACCGCACTACACCAGAAGAACTAAGGACATCAAAGGGTGTGGAAGCTGCAATAAAGGAGTTTGAAATGCGAAGAACCAAATTGATGTCAGCCTTCGGAAAGCAGCTTAGAATAGTAGATCCTGGACTTGGTCCTGAGTTCCTCCAGCAGATCAAAACACACTATGACAAGCATGTGCATCCGGAGATGCAGCAGGAGAAATTGCACCGGCTGGCCATATCGATGGTCGACCCACAAACAAAAATAAGGTGGCTGGAGATATGGAACTCAGATCAAACAGTAAAGGACTTGAATCAGTTCCCAAAGAGCACCATACAGCCTGGCACAAAGGTGGAAGGAATCAGTGATTTGGTGTTTGATAACTGGCTCCACAAGGCTACATTTTGGAGTCAGGTGTGTATTCGAACATGCTGTTTTCTTCTCTTCAAGTATGTGATGACTATTTCTTTTGCAATTCTGACAAATATACTATTTGCAGCTCGAAAAGCGAGCCGTCATTGTGCTGGATCAAACTTTGAAGGACCTGAACATTTCGATTGTTTCCCCTCCCCAAATGTCATTGGAGGCATACATAAGGAAGTGGAGAGGTCTCACCTGGAGATACTGTTTTTTCCGGGAGTTCTCCAAAGATGATAACATTTTACGGTCCAACGACTTTGACAGTCAGGTTGGAGGAGAGTGGGCCATGATGCGAGTTGTGTACATGTGCAATGTCATACTTGAAACTCTACTGTTTTTTTTGGGAAAAAATGTGGCTTCATATGGATTGCAACCTTAGGTCCAGATTGTATGTCGTTGACGACATTCACTTCTTTGTCTGAGTCATTCTTAAGCGAGTATATGAATATACCTGGTTCGGATCTAAGGGTGCAATTATATTGTCCCTGATTAGAATTGATAATGTCCTTGAATGGCGTTGACGACATTCACCTACGGAGTTGTTGAGAGGTCCTCAGAGTTATGTAAATTTTTGTAATGTCCATAGAGGTTACAGTGAGGGTTCCTCACTTCATTTTGCTGAATGTCAATGCAGACATTCAGTTGTTCTGCATTGTTTTTGCCTCTTGCGAGGAATCTGGAGGCTTGATAAGCTCTGTTATGAGAAATCCAAAGTGAATGTCGTTGACGACATTCACTGCTGTGTCTGTATTATTCAACAGCGACAAATTGAATTTACATGGATTGGGAGCTAAGTAATTGGTTTCTTTTTGGTATTTTTGTGAATGGCGTTGACGCCATTCACATACAGTGATGTTGTGAGGTCCTCAGTGATATGTTCGTTATGAATGTGCATTGAGTTTTCCTGGTGGGTTCCTTACTCGATTTTTTGATTTCCATCCTATGATTTTGCTTCATTTAAGTAATAATTTGGCTTCATTAGTGAATGTCGTTGACGACATTCACTTCTATGTCTGTGTCATTCCTAAACGATAATTTGCATTCACCTGGATTGGGGTGTATTTACAGTATCATTGAATGGAATGTTCTGAATGGCGTTGACGACATTCATATCTGGAGCAGTAGTGTGGTTCTGAAAGGTCCTTGGAGCAGTTCTCAGAGCCATTTCAATATATGTTTTTTTCATTCTGTTCTACTTGCATCTTACTCACTGAGCGCTTTTGTGGGTTGGGATTTATCTCCTTTTTTCAGGTACACGAAATATGTGCTTATGGAAGGAAATCACCTGAGCGGAATTCCCGACTATCTTGACATGTGGTCGGACCCTGCAAACGATCCAACCATGTATACTGCAGGGATATTGAAGGACTGGAGTCCTCCTCACTTCAAAGACTGTGGCTGGTACCTTGACTGCCCACCTGAGCACACGACATTTCAAGAACAACATATGAAATACTTGAACAGTAACGCTGAGATGCTGGCGCCTTTGATTGACGAAGAGTATCAACGAAACATAGCAACGTTGGCTGCCAAGGAGCCTGATGCTCAGGGAACGCCGCAGAAGGGAAAGAAGGCGGGCCGCAAACCAAAAGACAAGGCTGTTGATGTCATAGCCATCTCACCAGCAAAGCCAAAGGACAAAGACAAGTCCAAAGAGAAGGAAAAGGACAAGGGGAAGGAGAATGAAAAGGAGATGGAGAGTGGGCAGGACTTTACTGCTGGAAGATATACCCGCACTCTTCAGTGCGTGTTCGATGCCAAGCCACACCCTTCCCGTTCTGATTCCGCAGGAGAGATGAAAATTGTTAATGAGGGTTGGCTTTCGATGATGCAGAGTCGAAAGAGAGGATACACTGGGGTGCCATCCCCTACCTGGGACAATATAATCTCATTCCTCAATGTGGTGAGAATTCCAGTTTCTTTCCTTTTTCTCTGAAAGTTTCGTTGGCAGTATTTCAGTCTCGTTCTTTGAAAACAATCTTGCCATCGTTCTTATAAAAAACATGTCTGTTGCAGGTGAGCACAGGTCCCACCTTCGTGTGCGGTGTGCAGAAAACTTATGCGGCCGACATTGTCATTCTCGACATCCCGGATGGCCAGGCTATGCCAGAAGTTCTTCCAAAGGGCAAGACGCCAGGCTGGAACAAATTCGAGGACAACTACTGGAGTTGGGTGTTCGGGTTCTGCAACAACTTCCTCTCTGATGCAGGGACACTTCTGCTTTTTCAGTCATGTGACAATGATAGTCGTCGGGCATTGGCATCATACCTCAAGTCTTCAGGGTTTGAAGTTTTGCGCACATGGAATTGTGTGAACAGCCTCTACCTTGTGAAAGGGGGTTTCCCTGGTCAGCTGGTATGCCGTCTCCCTTCTGCTTGTGCTTTGATCATGAGTTTCAATTTTCTCTGCAGCTCCACTCTTGTAGAATGTGTTATGATCGACACCGATCATCACCGATTCATGATTTTTTTGTGTCAGAGTTCTAAATAGCGATGTACACACTTCCACTATAGATTGTGTTTACCACACTAACCTGCTATCTTTGCCAGACGAGGATGTTCGAGGCGATCTGCCTGCGGAGGATTTGCACCTCAAAGACACCATCCTCCATTCGCAGCTTTGAGATTTCTGACCAGGGTTGTTTCGTCAACCCCCCCTATGAGCCCCATGTCGATGACATTTTGTACAACTTCATGCAGTCCAGTCAGACTCTGAAGAGAGCAGATGGCACTCCCTGGAGAGGTGCAAAGGAAAAGTCACCAGCGTTCATGCAAATATTGCTGGAGTCATGCAGCCACCGCTCTGCACGTGTGGTCGATCTTTCTGTGTCCACAGGTTCGTTTTTTCCCTTCCGAATTGGTTTCGTTTCAACAGTTTCATCTGCTTAAATCTCCCCCTCCAAACTGTTCATGTTCTCCTGTCTGGTGCAGGAGCAACTTACCACGCATGCAAGGCAGGCGGAAGAATCCTTTTTGGCATGGAGGGTGATTCTGACCTCTACAACACAGTGCTCCTCCCCCTTTTGTCTGGCTCCACTTCAGGCACACAGACTGATCGGATTCAAATTTGAAATGATGACGATCCCGAAGATAAGCAGGTCGACAACAACTTTTCATGTGAGTAAGTGCTAAACCCTCTTTGGGAGTCATACTCAATTTCTCGATAACATCAAAGTTACAGTAATAACTTTTTCAGGCTGTCTTTCAGGAAAGGCAGCGGTGGATCTTCAGGAGATACAGTCATTTCTGGCGAGTCTGTTTTCGACAGCCCCCTTTCCAATTTTCTTCTTCCTGTTTATGCCGAGGCAATGGCACTTCACGCGGCCGAGTCCCTATCCCCTGACTTTTTAGTGGCCAGCCGTAGGTGTATCCAGCGTGGATCTGGTGTTCTAAAATACTTAGACTTAGATGCAGAGGAAGCGGGGATACATTGTACTGACTCTGAGTCAGACTGAACTGTATTCTTTTAATATTCATTTTCATATTATCTGGAAAACGTTGAATCCCCTTCCTCCACCGTAGTTGTTCCTTTAGAACAAATAATAATCACAGAATCAACTTTCGTTTAAATTGCGATATGTATGAATCCATCTCACAAATCTCCCTGACTCTTCTCATATCCATTGTGCATTCATCTACACTGTATTCATGCGTGCTCCATTCATGAATTTTTTCCTTTGTACAACATCCATTGTACATTCATCCTCTGTACTCTTTAATCCACCCCACAAACCTTCCACACTCATTTCATATACGAGGTGTATTCGTCAAAAGATTTGGTCATGCATCTTCCTGTCATGAATTTTTGTCATTGCTCAACATCCATTATACATTCATCCATTTTACTCTTATCCATCCCTCATTCATCCATCTACATTCATTTTTCACACTCATCCATCTGTTTATCATCCAAACTGTACATTCATCCATCCTTTATTCAATGCCTTTTATTATGTCGTCCAGCTTGTTTCCGCGGTAAAGGGTGTCAATCCGCGGGAATACACTCCACTTCTTTCTGGGCGCGTGGTGACGCGGCCTTCACGTGTGATGACGTGGAGTGAGCCCCGTGACGTGGCATTTGCGCAAGGTGACGTGGCGTGAGCGCAGTTGCGCTCACGTGACCAGGCTCACGCCGAGGCATCCCTGGATCTATAGCAGTGGTAACCCAACCAACAATGTGAATCCCATCCAAGATGTCCATGGAGGCATTGAAGTCAAAACAGCGGGTGGAATATTCAAACTTTATCAAATAGGCCTGTGCCATATTCACTCCTTGGATATTTATCCAAGTGGGAGCTATTCCATACTGGCTGGTTATGACCCACGTGATGTATAGATCATATGTTGTGAACCAGATGCAGCTGCTCTCTGGCTGATTCCACCTGACACACTGTAGAGCTTGATACGCTCTATTGATGGTGATGACCTGGCTTTCATTTCTTGGTGGGAATTTAACCGTGACCGACCAAAAGAGAAGGAACTAGCTCAGTATGTTGAAAAAGGGGTCAACAGAAACACCAGCCTGGTGGGCCCTCAGGTCAAGGCCATGTTGAATGGCACCCTGCATTCTGTCAATATACCTGATCTCTACCCTCGCTTTTTTCGAGTGCCTGGTTCTGGTGAAGTTCGGCTGTTGGAAAACACAGATATAAGGGATCATTTCCCAAAATTGTTACACTTGATGTGCTTTACCCCTCTTATGCTGTGGGTTGCTCCTAATCTCTTTGTCCAGTCTGTAGAGGCACTTAACCAAGTACATGTGCATTTTGGTGTAAATAGTCTAATTGGCTGGTAGCTTGGGTGCATCTAACGAAGCATGACAATTGTGCTAGACAATTATTGCTGGGAAAGTCTATGACTATGCAGCTATTTGCTTGCTGGACTCCTGGAGTCATAATTTAGAGCCTATTTGGTTGTTGGAAGTAGTGGCTTCTAGATGCCTGCCAATATGAGACATGTGGGGTGGAACAAATGGCCACATGAACCAAGCATATAGCCTCTCTCCGGTCCGTAAGGGTTTAGGCACATTGTGCACACTGTACCATCTGTTACCCATGACGGTGGATTGCTCCGTGATATCCACGTCCGCGATTCCTCATGAATGCCGGATGACATCCTCGGCCTGTTGTCCCACTCCTCCTCTACTTCCAATTCCCAATTTATGCTCTTATTGGTATCGGAAATTGTATGTACACAATGCTCAAACATGGCATCCACATCAGCCCATGTGGTGAATCCAGTGTACTTTGACATGAATACATCACGCACAGTGTGGTGCTTTTGCAAATTAGTAGAGATGCTATCTACGCTTCGATTCGACAAACGCACTGCACGTTTGGAGGGAGGATAGTGCTTCTTCTATCCGTGTTTCCCGCGATGCTAGATGGCCTGCCCATGTCACCCAATTCCGCCAATTCCCCTTCAACCATGGCCACGATCGGATTTGCATGACATTTGAGTACCGATATGCAACAACCCTAGCTTGGTCACGTTCCCCCATAAGCTGCTCTAATACCTGTTCCTGGGCCGATGTAATTTGCACGGCTGAACATTCCCCAGTTTCCACTATGGGGTCCTTCCATTTTCTTGCCCTCTCCGCCGCAAGTCTTTCTTCTTCAACCGTCGCTGGGTCCAGTTCAGGCGTTTGCACTTCATTCCCATGCCCGATTGAGTCAACCCCGTCGATGACGCGGTCAATGTCCATTGCTGGCATATCCAAACGCGCCAATATGTCTTGCTCGTTGGTGATTGGCCTCGGGTCCTGAAGCACACCGCGTACGCTGTCGAGAGTCCCCAATCCCATTCTTTCCAACAACTTCGCTATTTGCCACCGTTGCAAATGAACAATGTCTTGCAGGTCCTTGATGTGTTGTTCCTGTGCGGCCAACTGTTCCTCCAACGGAGTCCAACGGAGAGCGTACCTCGCCCCCCTCCACCTCAGACGTTGAAGGCCCGGTTGTGGAGACCTGTTGAGGCGTATATTCTGGAGGTTGGTCCCCCTGCACCTCCCACACCACCAGTGCGTCTGCATTTCCTCCTTCTTCCACCTCGTTGTTTTCATCCAATCGTATGATGTCCTGCCTCTCACGTATATACAAGTCTGGGATATCAAAGAGCATGTATAGTCTAGTACGCTGTCTCGTAGTGGCAGTTTGCCAATCCACTGGTCGCAATAAAATCAACTTTGTGTACAACATGGCCGTAAATAAATACGGGACCTTGTTGTTGACGAGCGGTTGACCCCACAATGTTGTATGTACCTCTTCTGCCATGTGGCGGAAATGCGGGTTGGCGCAGGAATGTAAGCTAGCTTGATTTTGTTTGGTTTGTGGCTCATGCCTATCTCTGGGCCACAAACGATTTATGTGACACCAGTCCACAAATTTCCTACAATCACCAAGCGACCACCTCTGCCCCAACCTCTAAACTTCCCAACTTGGTTCCGCAAGAATGTTGGGGTCACTGTATATGTCCCAACGAAGTTCGCGCCTGGCCCCTTTCAGTTTTTTTTTTTGGAGGTCCAAGTTCATTATCTTCATCCCTGGGATGACCTCCTCTGTCTTCCTCCTCTGCCATTTATGACTCTGGCTTACCCCAACTCGACAGGTGTTTGCTAAGAAAAATGCTTTCCCAAACCTCCTAAATCGTACCTAATCCTACTCCCTAATGAATCCTCCCCAGTACTAGAGGCACGTGTCACTCCCTCCGCAGTTCTAAGTGATATGATGCAATGTGCAATGAAAAAAACGTGGGTGCCAGAAGAGGGCTTCCTGGGAAGTACTCAGCATCGACTTCGTAGAAACCAACGGCCAAAAATACCCCCCACCCAACCAATAGCACCCCTCTCCACTCGGACTCAACGACAAGGAATGCAACATCCCATCGCCCACCAAGTCCTGGTGTGGAGAGAAATGAAGGAGAGAATGGCCTCGAAGGCCTTATAAGCCCCATCTACACTCGGGGCGCGCTGTCATCATGACTACGCACGCTAGTAATAGCTGCGACCGCTAGCAGAGGGTGGTCGCATCATTTTTTCTTTTTTTTATTATGTGCGACCACCAGCAGGGGGGTGGTCGCAGAATTTTTCTTTTTTTTAATAGCTGCGACCACCAGCAGAGGGATGGTCATAGCAATTTTGTTTAAAAAAAATAGGTGCGACCACCACCTGCTGGTGGTCGCACCATTTTCCTTTTCTTTAATAGATGCGACCACCAGCAGGGGGGTGGTCGCATATTTTATTTATTTATTTTTAATTGATGTTCGTGGAGAAGCCGGTGGGTCAGGAGCAACACTCGATTGTACGCCAGCACTTGTACGGACCAGACCATTGAGACAACAATCAATGCAAGAATGCTTAAATTTGTCTCACAGGAAGACTCTGGATAAGAGGTGGGCCCAATTTTTCTACGAGGCCAATATTCCGTTCAATGTCTCGAGGCTTCCTGCGTTTGTGACTGCTGTCAAAGCCACGTCCGATTCCAAGTCCACATACACACCTGCGAGTTATCGCGATCTCCGCACATGATTGCTAGAAGAGGCTATGTCTGACCTCACCCAAAAGGTGAATGAAAAGACAGGTGATTCTCTCCGGAAATATGGAAGCACTATGTGTGCGGACGGTTGGAGTTCTGTTACTAATCGACCACTGTTCAATGTCATGCTGGTCTGTCCTGCGGGGGAACAATTTTTGGGATCCGTTGACACAAGCGGAAAGAAAAAAGATGCACGTTATCAAGCAAGGTTGTTGACGAATTTCATCGATACAATTGGAACTAATAAAATTTCAAGTATGCACAGACAATGCATCTAACATGGTTAATATGGCCGATATTTTGATGGTACGATATCCCCATCTATATTACCAAGGGTGAGTTGCTCATATCTTTGATCTCATTTTGAAGAATTGGAAAAAAAAATCATGGATGAAACAGCTAGTAAAAAAGACAAAGTCGATTGTGACGTTCATCCGTACACATCACATCCCCCTGGCATTGTTTAGAAAGCATGAACCCAAATACAGCCTTAGGAACCCGGGTGAAACCCGCTTTGCCACAAACTTTTTGATGGTGGATCGACTGGTGACTGTGAGGGCGGGTCTGGAATAGGCGATTATCGACCCTCAATGGGATGCATATGTGGGCACCTTACGCGACTCTCGTAAGTCCAAATCTTTGAGCAGAAGTCGGAGGGTCCGCGCGAATGAAACCTGCTCTTTGGGGAAACAACCACTTATCACTAGCATGCATACATTAATACCACAAGTACCTAAAGTCCTTGCACACAATCGAATCAGTACTGCTTCATCCAAAAAAATTAGAAAAACCTAATGAGTGCCAGGTCTGTTGCACACCCTTATAAAAAGGGCCTCAGCTGGTTATGAAATATGGAGGTACAACCGACAGTACATTTGCATCGAAGATAGGGCACATCCCAACATGAGTTGGGAATATAGTAAGCACAAAGTGAAGTGCCTAGTTGGTGATTGCCAAGATTCAGTCAGCGGTCAGTTTTCAGCGACAGACCATGTCTGTGTGGCTAGATCAACTGCCACCTTTCATAACACTAGAGGGCTAGCCAGCAGTTTTACAGAACACTGCTCCCTACAAATGACCAAATCCCAGCCCATCTGGCCATTTGATCCCCACACCACTGCACATGGAGCACACAGTTTCAGCTTAAAATGACTCAAAACAAATGGCCATCCATGTTACAGATTATAAACACGAAGGGGTGGGTCCTTGCACCCTGGACTGCCTCCCATCAGGCAGTGGTGGAGCGTACAGAAGTAGAGATTCCAGCCCTCTGCATTTCCTTGAGAGTGGACGCGAGCCAATCAAGGCCCTCATACAGGCCTTCCCCTTTTGGAGCGCATGTGCCTTGAATCTGCCACCGTCGGTTGCGCAGGCTGAAGAGACCAAGTGAATCACACACCTCTGCTGTGCTCATGGCTCCTTTCTGATTTAATGCAGCATACAGCATATAATAGACAGAGTGAGAGCTGCAAGACATGAAGAGGGAGGAGTGCCTCCACAAATGTAGGAGTGGGGTGTAGAGAGAGAGAGGAGAGAGAAATATCCGCTATACTGTACTAGGAGCTATGTATCACCACCACCAAATACTTGAGTAAGGAACCCTATCCTACCCTTCCCAGCACCTCCCCCCCATCTCTCTCACTCTGCCACACCCATAGAAGAGAAACAAGGAGATGCAGATGTATTCAGACCCAATCTGCCCTCACACCCGCAGCATGGAACTTGATCAGAAAAATGTATGATGCAAAACTTCAATCTGGAAAACCCTCCACGACCGGGACATCCAGAGGGATCTTCCATGATGGAACTCTAAAATTTATAGATCGGGTCCAGTCATGTACCATATCTTGCTTGTTCGCAAACACCAGAATCGCACTATTTCTCATCAGTGGATCACTCACAATTGCCTGCAGCAACAGAGACTTCCAAAATTCATGACATCCACTGGACGTACAATTCCTTCTCAGTGCCCACTGTTTGAGGACGGAATTACTACATTGTTATGACAAATACTTAGTCAGCCTTCTAATACATGAAAGAGTGCATTGCAAGTGTTTCCCAATCTGCTAGTTCTTAGTGGTCATTCCTGAGTATTTCCACCTACATGTCATCTTACTGTCCCACACTACCTAGGGTCCTTTCAGATGGATTCCATTGGGCATGCATCTCAGTCATACACATGACTTATTTTCAGCCAAAAAGTTTCCTCACAAATGCATCAACACTGCTTTTCTCTATGAGATATTATCTGCCAAAAAGGATTAAAAATGGATCCCGTGTGGCACTAGTCACGGAGTAAAGGGAGGTACCTGAAATTCAGCTGCAGCCTTATCAACTCTTTCTCTGTCACATGAGTCCACAACATAGATCTATAACCAGCAAGCCAGCACCACATGAGAAAGGGCATTCCACACAAATCCCTGCGGCTGTTGGACAGATGGGATGGCACCAACTCTGACTACCACCTCTCTCTCCTACCAGCCAGTCTACAAACAGGTCATGCCAATGCTTGTTGTAGAATTCTACAGTAAAGGCAAAAAGAGGTTGCTTGCAATACACTCAGCGCTGTGGCACAAGCTCATTACTAACTTCCACTAAATCCTGCTTGTGGACATGCTCTCTAATACATGGCTGCTACTTACCAGGCCATCAGTGTTGTTGAAGTAATGCCTCCACAGTGGCCTAAGCTTCTCCTGGCCGCCTACATCCCACACTGTAAACTCTACATTCTTGTACTGTACTTTCTCCACGTTGAAACCTGACACACTCCACCCAAAAGTGCCAGAACAAGTAACATTTCAGACTCAGAACCATTAACTAGTGCCCACTCTTACAGGTTTAGTCATGTACTCCTAGCAAATGAAGGAGAGAAGAAGAAAGTAATGAAAATGGCTCTCCCAAACATCCTAAGAAACTCAGAGAACTAGGCCACCTTTTTCCTAAGAGACCAAGACTCTCTGTGTTACTCCCTCTTTCCCACCGGGAGGAAATCTCTCTTTCTCACACATGGGCACACCACACCTTCTTAGTGCCCCAATCTCCCACTTGACAGTATACCTTGTCCTTCTAAAAAAGAATACTCGCTCTAGGAATGGGTAGGATATCTCACGCAGCTATTTGTCTGCCCTTGTACAATTCATAGGACATTCCAATTTCAGAATTTTCCTGGAGCTGGCCTTTATCTTACAAACATACCGATGGTAGGCACTGTTGATAGAATCTCCCCAATGTGCAGCTTGTAGAGGATGGTTGTTTTGCCAGCTGCATCCAGGCCCAGCATCACCACCTGCCAAAAGAGAGGGAGAGAAAGCACCAAGTGATTTACTGGGAAGCCTACTAAGTGCTCATTAACTGCCTTTGCAATCTCTAGATTTCTGCATCTTGCCAACACTCCCTCATCAACTGTTAACCTTTCCAATTCTGAGAGGGTAACTTAAGTACACTGTGACATTGATGTAGAGGGCACTTGTGCAGCCCTGAGACCTCGGCATTTTGTTTGATACAGTTGTATGTCTCTACTCACCAAACCCTAAACCCTATCTTGACCACTGGTATGACATGCATGTGCCCTCTTTCACCACTTTCTCCATGTCTGTCTTTGGTCCATCCTTAGGAAAGCATCTCCCTCTCTCTCTGCCCTGTGCAAATGCAGCGCTATGTGTCATTTAAGAGCTCTAATGGACTGGCAGTGCCGGACCCTAGACCAGTCCATTTTTGGGTGGCAGGGAATTCATGGGCAGGCAGCCCTCCTGCAGGCACACCACGTAATCAGAAGCGAAAAACAACACCCTCTCCTACTTTTACAAGTTGCGTCACGCCGAGCTTCTGCACAGAATCCCTTCCTGGAGCGCAGGTAAATGAACCAGATCCTGCCCATTCTGCTTGCGTTGCTCTGGCTATTCTCCACAGCAGTGTTGCAGACAGTAGCCCAGGCAAGTGTGCCATTACCACAGTTCAGAGGAAACATAGAGCTGCTGAAGGGCTCCAAAGCCATGCTGGCGTGTTGGTGAAGCTACATCGATTTTCTGACCTACAGGAGTGGAAGCTCAACCATGCTATACCAAAATGGGCTCATACTGCTCATGGTCTGGGGTCTGAGAGTGCTGGCAAGTGCCGATACAGACCACGGGCCATAAACCAGGCCCAGACCACGGTATGTGCAGGGGCCATCTCTCTCACACACACATGCACTCTCTGTCTCTATCTACTTTGTCCCAAGGGCTTAGGCTCCTGAGGAGATAACATTTTCTTTCACACACTTGCTCTCTATCATACTGCATTGAATGAGACTCCAACCAGCTCTCCAAAAGTGCTTAGTTTGAGCTGACTCCGGAAACATCGGAGGAAATTATATTCTGAAAGTCCACTGTTCCTTACTGCTTTCTATTGCTAACTTCTTGAAATAAGGATCACTTATGCTGGGATTCGTTCAGTGCAATCTGCAGTTAAGGATTGAGTGTTTGCCATCGAATGAGGCAGTGCATAGTGGGGCGTTCACGAAAACCAGGATATCACAAGTTATCGTTGGGGTTAATCTCTTGTAGGCCACATCAATGCGACTCTCACCCTGTAGTCTGATAAAACTGGATATATAACCAAATTAATCTTACTAGATAAATCGTAAATCATTCAGACTACGTTACAAATCACAAAGACTACGATATTCAAACTGAGGCTCATGTGATCGACCTCCAAACATCTTTGATGCACAATTAATGCTCCCCTTGCATTGTTGTTTTTTAAAATTCTAAATGCGCACAAACGTTACCGATTACAGATGTCGTGAAGAGTCTCCAACTGTTGACTCGAGGAAATAAAACCATCCTTTCACTGTACTGTGGTCCAATCTTCCGAGAGTCATCAGGCCTTGTTATACGATTTTCAGGTGCTTTACTTACTCCATAATGGCGACAGATTGGCTGTAACCGCCTGTCAATTTCATGACTGAATTGAATGCCTCCAAAAATACAGATAAAATAGAGCTGAATGAAGAATCTAACGAACGCGTTCTACGTTGATAACATCCGGTAGTATCGTTATTTCCTTTCCTCTGCTTCTATCACACTGCCATTCCCCAGAAAAGGAGAGGATCCAACAAAAAAATCAAGAGAAGAAGAGAGCCTACCCGCATCTCCTTGTTCCCAAAAATGCTATCAAACAGCTTTCGAAAAGTCTGCCCCATGCCTAACTGCGTTCCTGCCAAAGCTCCACCGTTTCTGGCCCCTTTCCTTCCTGGCAGACTGTTAAAACATCATGATGACCTCCACAGTAGGATGCATTCTGCATTGCAAACGCAGCTGCTGGCCTCTCCGCAGGTGTACATGGTTTTCACAGAAGGGGAACGCCAGGGCTTCAACGCAAGTAGAGAGACGAGCCCTAGGAGACCCTGCGAGCGAACCAACCTGCACATCAACGAGCGAGAGACGAACGAAAATTTTCGTGCATAAACGAACGTCATAACCTGACGAGCGAATGATATAAAAGAAACGCCCGAATGACTCGGTAACGAACGAATTACTGTTGTCTTCTTCTTCTCCCGGCGCTCACCTGCGTCTCACGTTGCTGGCTCTATGTTGGTGGCGCGAGGGTGTCGGGTAGGCACGGCCCATCATCGTTGCCCAGCCCTGCAAAGTATCACACGGTGCACTGGCGGCTGGCAACGGAGTTCAGTTATGGTAGCTTACCATGACGATCTGGTGATGGCCGTTCGCGCAGTCCGACTCGCATCGCGCCTTTGCCAGGCAATCCCCCCTACTTTTCTGAAACCTGTGCTCTACTTAAGTTTTCATATATTCTAGCCGTTTTGATTGGCCTCAATTTTCCCCGAGGAGTGTGTGTGTGGAAAGTGACAAGAGGCTGATAGGAATGGGGGTGCAGTCGGTGCAAAGGGGACTATTGGCCAATGAAACGCAAGCAAAAGCTGACAAGTCACCTGTCACAGTCGCCGATTACGGTATGTCACCGTTTCTCTGCTAGTAACTGTCATGATTACTTCAAGAACTCAATCTTTCAAACTTTTTGGCATAATTCTAAAGCTCCACATGAGACCCTGGATCAAAGAGACCTTGTCCAGGCTCTTGCAACGACTCAAATTTTCTTCCTTGTGTCTAATTATGAAAGTTCTGTGGAGGCTGCTCGCACCCAAATGTGCAAAAACCAGCTGGGTACTTCAGGGTGCGCCTGACTTTCCGGCATCCTATGTAGGTATGCATGGTCTATGGTGGTTTATAGGAGGGCTAATTTTAGTTTGTAGGTGCAGGAAGTCCAATTCTGTTCCACGTATATGATGGTTCAACCTTTTCACCGTTGTGGAAAAGAATTACTAATCGCCCAGGCTTGTACGAACGCCGTAGCATGTAATCCCTTACTTTTATGTGGTCACTTCGCAGGCTCGCAAGCACTTGTGAGCTGGGCGTTGGAGCGCGAGCTGCCCCCAGGCTCATTCTCTTTGGTGGCTGAAGAGGCATGCGTCGTTTTTCTTTTCTGTGTAGAAGTCAGACCATTTTGGAGGTTAAAAGTTGTGGTGGTTGTCATGGTTTACTTCTTGGCAATAACTGTCAGGCCAGCATTCAGGCAGTGGTGTGTGCTGTTGTGTTATTCCTATGCTTGTACATGGTCCCACAAAAGGGCAGGCTTTGTTTTTCCATCCAAATCTGTGGTAGAGTTCTTCCTCTCGACTGTGCCATCTAACAAGATATGCCAGGGTGAATTCCAATGCACTTCTTAGACTGGATGCCTGGACGGCCAGTTGGTGAATCTACATACTTAGTAGCTAATAGTGTCAATCCCTCGTTGACAGGATTCGGAGGATTTGCGGACGGATATGGGAGCACCAATGCTGGAACGTATCACACAACTGGTGAACGAAACTATTGTGGGTGATGCAAGCTTTGATGTGGCCCCTTTGACAAAGAAAGATGTGCTTGTAGCCATTGACCGTGGAAAATCAGAAGGTGGTTCGAAAGGGCGGCATTGGGTCTTGGACCCCATTGATGGAACACGAGGGTAATCCATCATCATCATTGTAGTTGTGTCATAAACTCTATAAACATGATCCTTAAAGACAGAGATAGCAAATGGGGCTATTCCAAAGCAGTTGGTAAGGAGTACCCAAGGGAGATATGGAAATGCAGATGAAGTGCAAGCTTTCAGGTATGAGAACCTGAAAGTTAGACCTTAATTGCTTTTATTGTTGGATGGGTGTGGAGAAAGGGAAGGGGGTTCTATGGCATCTGTGGCATTCTAACTGGGATCCAATCCTCATTTCAGCTTTGTGAGAGGAGACCAGTATGCAGTGGCTTTGGGACTCTTGGACGATGGGGAAGTCGTTGCTGGGGTCCTGGGGTGCCCCAACTTGCCCATGGCCTCCATAGCCAACCCGGCTGCTTCAAATGAACCCATTGGTTGCCTGTTTGCTGCGAGCAAAGGTGCAGGCACAACTGTGCAGTCATTGGATGGTATGGTGCAGCCGAAACGGGTGCGTAAGCTAGTCTTCCATTTGTAGATCTCTCCCTCTGTCTTTCTCTTTGTCACTCTGGAGTTGGCTTTGCGTAATTGGTCCAGAAATGCTAGAAGGCCAAAAGCAATCGAGTGGGGTGGCGGAATGGCAGGTGTATGTAAGCAATGTGGAGGATCCAGCATGGGCCACGTTTTGTGAGTCATATGAATCAGCACATTCAATGCAGGATCTGACAGCGAACATTGCTCGTGTAAGCCTGCCATTGGGTTTCTTTGAAAAAGGAGTCATGTAGAAGGATCATAGGGGAAGTGCATGCGTTACATGCTCACATCGTCCTATTTAGGTTTTTGGCATATTGCCATCTGCATCTCCCTCTCTATGTCTCTGTCTCAACCGTTACAACAGTCTATGAAACTTGACTGCGCTAAGTTATTTTGGCAGGACCGATGGTCCATTGTTCAATCGTAAAACAAGAAAACTTGTTGACATTGTCTGACAGTATACACCTGCTCGAAGGATTATGACATCAACTTTCCAAGTTCCAATGCATCAACTGGGATTGACTTACTCCCAACCATTTATTTTTTAGGTCTTGGGAGTTTCTGCCCCTCCAGTGAGGATAGACAGCCAAGCAAAGTATGGGGTTATGGCAAGAGGAGATGCTGTGATTTATCTTCGATTTCCGCACCCAGGGTATCGAGAAAAAATATGGGATCATGCTGCAGGCTCCATTGTTATCACAGGTATACCAGCCAAAGCTTACTGGGGCACTCTCTTTGTCTCTCACTCTATCGGTGGCAGCACTACTGCCTCATCTTGCTTTTGGTTGTAGTCAGCAAGTCCTGGTATTTTCTGGATATGCGAAAAGTTGAAGACCTAGTCAACTGTGGCCTGTCTTATGACCAGAAGCAGGAGGTTCAGTTTTTGACGCCGCTGGAAAGCCCTTGGACTTTTCAAGGGGGAGATTCTTGGATTTGGAGATGGGCATAATTGCAACCAACTTCAAACTCAGGCCTGTAGTTCTTGAAGCCGTGCAGACTCTGGTGAAGGGAGAGCATCCTATAGGAAAACCCCAGACAACAACATAGATCCATATGTGTGGCCCTGCTGAGGTAGATAAAATTCCTCACAGGTTTTTTCACCTTCTGCGAAGGGTTGTTATATTTTGCCCCATTGAATGAGGCCCTTTCTTGGCCCTGTGCATGCCACCTTTTTATTTATAACTAGAAGATCTACAAAACCTAATGGCCCGTTCACACATGCAGCTAACTTTTAACTTAGCAGCTGACATGGCAGCTAGGTCAAAGTGTACCTGTCCCCACATGCCTGCAGCTATCCTACATGACAGCTGGTTTTCCATGTCAGCAGCTAACCTATGGTAGAGCTTAGCTATTCCTTTCTATTTCTCACTGCCAACGCAGCAGCAAGGGGGAAGGCTCCTGTAAAGTTAGTTAATTAAGTTACTAGATTTTGTTTTTTACCCAGAAATATTGCATTTATTCCAAAATTGTGGGGAAAAAAATAAAACCCCCTTTTGCACCATGAGGGCTACACACTGTAGTCAGTGAAGGATGATCAAATACCTGCTGCTAAAGTGCAGCAGTGTGCTCATAGAGAGAGGACCGCTCGTAGCAGCCTAGCCCTGTCCGAGATTTTTAAAGTAACAAAGGCTCCTGTTAGGTTAGTTAATTAAGTTACTAGATTTTTAAAGTAACAACGAGACCATAGGGCAGGGACAAAGATAGAGATAAAGTTTCTTTAACGACCAGTGAATTTACAGAGCCTATTGCTCAACACAGGCCATCAAGGGCCCAATGGAGGGTTTGAAGGAACATGTTGAAGGATTGAACCCACAGGCAAGGCACAAACACCCAACCTCTGGGCTACCTAACCACTGGGCTACCTGCTCAAGACATAGGGCAGGGACAAAGAGAGAAGTTACAAGACAATGACACGTGGTCAGTGTTAGGTTAAGTTTCACCCTATATGTGTGGGCTGAAAACTGGCATACCGTGTTGTAAGAGATCGCACACTTGCATTAAGTTCTTAAATTATTGCTAGATTTTTCTGTATCCACTTGCATTAAGTTCTTAAATTATTGCTAGATTGTTCTGTATCCATTTCATGTTCCTTTTCTTTTCTTTTCCAGCTAAAATCAAAGTGATTAAATTTCCCCAATCAAATTTTATGAAAATTTTCCGATGTGATTGGATATTCCTCAAAAAGTTCTTCACAATTAGGTGGCCCTCAAACAAATTTTACAAGGGTGCAAAACTCCCACCCTGCCTCCATCGTTGAAAAATGAAAAATGAAATGAGGTTCTTCTGCTGGAAAAAGCATGCAATGTACAAATGTCCTTATGGTCGACCTGATTGTACTAGGAATTAAATTCCCAAATCTTTCATGCTATATAGAGTTTTTTTTAAATTATAATCTGAGGTTTTATTGCAAATACTAGTGAATCAGCTCATTATTACCAAGACAATGGTCCATTTCTTCACATGCATTGCTCAATGCATGCAATTATTGACTCGCAAAAAAATCATGGAATGCACATCCTGCATGTACCGTAGTGGGAAGGCTGATCCGGCACTAAATAATTAGAAATGAATCTGCCTAATAATTAAGTGAAAATTTAGGAAAAACTGCCGAAATTCCAGAAACTTTACAAAAAAAAAGCCTAAAATCTCAAACAAACTCCAAATATCAAATCTCCAAATGCATGTTTCAAGGCATAAAGCTCTAGGAAAGTATTTTCCTTAGCTCTGAGAAATCCTAGAATAATTGGCTGAACAATCACTGCATTTGATGATTGACCAGATGTTCTCATGGCTCTTAACAACCCACATGATTTGTTTTTTTGTTTGTTTTTTTGAAAAAAGGGAAACACCTGGGAGCGCCAGCTCACCCCCTTAGTAGTGAGAGGAGAAAATAACCTCTTTCA
The DNA here is from genome assembly GCA_030704615.1 of Takakia lepidozioides. Taxonomy (NCBI): domain Eukaryota; kingdom Viridiplantae; phylum Streptophyta; class Takakiopsida; order Takakiales; family Takakiaceae; genus Takakia; species Takakia lepidozioides. The sequence continues at coordinate 70,199,717 of CM060733.1, read as the reverse complement.
TTTATGCGCCATGGAGGCGAATGAGTGGGACACCGCCCAGGAACCATACTACACCCATCAGTAGCAAGATTTGACCCCAGAATCATCTGGGTGGCACTCAATGCACTTAACCATCTAAGCTACTGACTGTTGGTACATACTTCTTTTACCACATCTGGTACAGTAGATAGAGCAAGTTCATGCAGGGCCGAATTACTTTTTGATAGCCTAAGACTAACAAGAGACTCTCATTTGCGGTGGCTGAGGCTAGAATTGTCTTCATCTTTGTAACTTGTGATAAGGTAATAAATAATACTAATTATAGTTATATAACAAAAATGGCTTTTTTTATTTTTATTATATACTTATAGATATATTCTATATATCAAAAAAATGTATTGTTAATAACAATACTTTTTCCCCCTCTTTCAAATAAAATTGAGCTGGCTTCAGCCTGTTTATATTTAATAATAATAACAGTAATAATCCAATTTTAGTTATATAATTTAATTTATTACCATCATTTCGAATTTTATCATCGATAAAATATTCAGGCCATGTCCCCTGTTTATTTATTTAAAGAAATTAATAATAATAATTTTTATCATATAAATAAAAGTGAATTATTTAAAAATTTATTATCTACATATAATACGTAGGTAATATTTGTGTCAAATACATCAACACTCCATACTTGTCAAGCAAATGTTATATTTTTTCAACACTTGCTATCAATCCAAAATTTGAAACTAAGGAAAAGATGTCGTTTGAGAAAGAGGGTTGAGGAAAGGGACTCCGACGTAGCCCATATGAATTTTGTGACTATTGGTATGTTCAGTCCAAACATACAAGGAATTGAAGGTAGTATTTTACCTATGTCAAGTCATGGAGCCCCTCTCCACGTGTTGGTGCTCCATATGACAAACATAAGACTCGACTTGTTAAATATTATGGAGGTTTAGTCAGCACCATGCCAATGTTTCCTACCATTCCCTATTCCCCACTTTAGCCAATATGAGTTTACTCGGTACTAGCAGCTCTATCGAGGAATTTCTCATTTTAGTGGGAGCTTTCCAAAGAAATAGCTTAAACCTATTGAGCAGAGTTCCAATTCAAAGATCACACAATTCTAGATATGGTCAATGTATATTTTTATCATGAGTACGTATGTCGAAACATTGTGATTTGTTGTATTGGCATCGATATTGGATCTCAATCTTATCCTTTTTTCTCCTAGAGATTCTATGTTGACGTCTTTCCCTTTTATATTTCCGTCCTCATATTCTATATCATCTTTTTTTTGGTCGGCTAGGTCTATGACATTGGCGATAGCTATAATGTCGATGATGATGGCAAGGCATCGAGAAATTTGTAGGGCCTGGAATCCCCATGGTTTTCTTCGCTGGACGACCTTCTCATATCATTTTTGAGCGAGATTTTGACTTAGACTTAATCATCTCAGTTTTTGGTCCATTTTAATACATAACGATTGACTTTCATCATCTTCGCAAAAGACTTTCGCTTTGAGGGTTAGACTCGAAAGGACAACAACAACTTGTCTTTTATCATCTCCTTTGAATGCTCTAGGGTTGTGGCAAAACTTATGGCAAGAGAAAGCAAACCCCACTCTTTGCCATCTCCTTCAAAAGGTGCAATTATGGAAACTGAAGTGAATCTAAGAAAACTTGTCCTTTGTCATCTCTTTCACCTCACCAATGTTATTGTAAGATATTTTCAAAAAGTAAACCAAGATTAAACAAGTAATATCATGTTCTCATCTACCATTTGGATTCTCGAAGTCATTCAACTCAAAATCTTAAAAGCTGCTATTTGTTCAATGACAAATGTGTAAACTAAATCTCAACGGTTGAGGAAGGTGACATCGCATCTATATGTTTTACATCCATATCATGTTTTATAGAATTTGTTTCTAGTTGGTGATGTCAAACTTTATGATCATGTATCAATTGATTGATCTAATTATAATAATTTTATACAATTAAATACTTATCAAATTGATATTTTTATATTTTACTATACAGAAATAACTAAAAGTATATAGTTAAATTCTCGTTATCATTTGAAATGTGAGTTATAGCCATTAATTAGCATTTACGTTGGCATTAAGATGCATTAAAGTACATATCAAAATAAAATTACATATAACTATATCTTAAAGCTTAATGGTTACGCTTATATGGTTTGAACCATATTAGTCTGGTGAGAAAAACTTATTATTAGACAATATGTTGTCAATAGACAACCCTCCAAATGACAACATTGATCGTGGATGGTAGTGGATGAACTTAAAACACTTGAGAGTTGAAACTTTGGAATCTTCTACATAATTTAGGTTTTGGACGGACACTACAAGTCCCATGATAATGGTGATGATTATTATTGACAAAACTTTTAAAACAACGTGCTTCTAAGAATGGTCAAACTAGAGCAACAATGAAGCCAATGACATTATGATTTTGGAAATACACATTTACATATAATATCCGATTGTGTTTTTTAATAAAAATGAGTATGTGATTTATGTTATTACAAGTCAAGCAATGCAGGGTTTTAATCAAGTATCAACAATTTGATAATATGACTTGGTCGATCTATAAACAATGTAATATATTATGTTGGTGTAGCTCCATCTTCTTTTGATATTGTAGTAGTTCCAACATATAAGTGTTGTAACCCCCTATGCATAATATGGGCACCAATGTACTCTGAGTGATGGTTGAAGTATCCCAATAATGACAGTTGTACACTATATCATATGCAAATTTATCTATTTGTGTTTCTTATTAACCATGTGTCTTTGTTCAGGTCTCACTTTATTTCTCATTTTTTTTTTCTCTATTCCTGTGCTAGAAAGGCTTAGAGAAGCAGGGGTGCTAGCCAGGAGATTATATAACGCAGGATTATTAGCAATACACTGGAGAGACTTGAGGGAGGTAACATATGTACGACTAGCATGGTCCGATGAAAAGGTGCTTGAAATGAGTAGCATGTTGCTTTGTTTTTTTGTAGTTCTATGTGCTTTAATATTAACATTTTGGCGTGGATTATGTTAGTAATTACTCATTTATTCTTCAATCTTATAGATGAAAACAATACATTATTCTAGGCATGGCTTGCACTTTGAAGTGGAAATCGATGTTGTCGCACGTATATATATATATATATATATATAGTCTTCAATATAGCATTATAACATATCAGATTCATTGTATCATATTTTCTTTATAAGAAATTAAAAAAAATTACTATATAATTTATAGTAAAATTGGCATATTGTTTACTTTATTATATGATATGCCAATGGAGTATTGGTGATTAGTTGATCTATGTTTGTTGCAATTGAGTATGACATTCCCGCTTCAATTTGACATTCCATCTGTATAAACTATTGTCTAGCTATTTGATGGAAAATTTGTGTGAGATCAAAACTATCCATGTATGTTTTAAATTTAATTTTTGCACTACATATCATGAAATGAAATATGTAGGGAGTGTTCCGCCGAAGAGACCAAATAATTTGGCAACAAACAAAATCAACTGATGCACAATTCCATAAATATCCAGTAGGCAATCACAAAAGGGGCCATGTAGGCTAGGCAAATTACTATCCTTTGATTTTGAAGGTGCATGAACATCCACAACGAACCTATCCTTCATCACAATTCTATTTTTTCAACCAATCATGCCAAATATTTTGATCCTTTATCTACCATGATTGTCAGAGATACACTTAAAAAAGACAAACACAATTTCTCAGGATTAGCCCCTCGCTTTCTGATCTTTAACTTCAATTCATATTCACTGTATGTGCCGCACTATTTACCCACCCCATTTTGGCACTGCAATCCCCCCTATTAGGGAATCTGGTGAACCACATGCCCTCTTTTATACATTCTTGGAATAGTCGTTCTGATTTTTAATTGCAATACAATTTTTATCAAATTTAAATATATAAAAATGAAAATGAAAATGAAACTTAGAGACAATGGTGGGAGATTCTGTAGGAATTAACAATGTTGTGATGTTGGTGGAAAAAAACTGGGAAAATAGAACGTTAAAAATTACAAATAGACAAAAATGCTAGATTCTTCAAATGAACGAGACTGCCATATTCTTTCGACGTCAGAGTTGTCCATGCTTTGTCTTTCTACTGCCCTACGACGACATGTCACGAAGCGGTTGTTTATCTGGGATAGATTGCACGACCTTCTTTTGTTTGTCTGTCTCTAGCTCTTCCTAGCCTACTTGTGCTCTTTGCGAGATCGGAAGCATACACGACTTTATGTTTGGCTGTGAGGTTGGCCACAATGCTTATCCATGAATTTATTGATCAAGCTGAAATTCTCTCTTTACAGTCAAAAGAACAGTCTGTAGTTTAGTAATGCTTGCAATGTTTTCTCTCCTTCCAATGCACACAAGGTGATCCCCCAAGTGGGATGAATGGCATCGTCTTGTGTTCAAGTTTTGTGCATTTTCAACCAGCTTCTGTTTGTGTATCATCTCCATTTTGTTTCGCTCCTCCTCCCACTGTCATTTCAATAGAACTTTGTAGACCTCAATGTATATTTGCTGACCAAATTAACTCGACAATGAGTTGGAATCATATAAACTGTGACGTTGATTTTTAGGCCGTTGTTAGCCATACAATCCTTGGTAGCCCTTCATCTGTTTACAACTCTATATTATGACCATCTATATCTTGATCAACTACACATACTCAAGCCATTCTTTCCTTTATTTGTAACTTCTCATATGATTCCAATTAGGCCCTCAGATTGCACTGGTGGGAATTTAAGGTAGATTCTTACTCTACAACTGGATCAGAGTCCCACATCACTCAAGGTTGAAAAATAGTTTTTGATGTAAGACGAGATGGTTTGAAATACTTGTTTAAAAAAATCTCATCACAAGTAAATGTTCTATTTTATTTTATTTATTTTTTCCCTCAACTCTTCAATCTACGTGTTGTTTCTCGTATAGAATATGTAACAATACTTAAACAGGTACGATCTCATGCATTCAAATTGTAGTTATTATACATGATCAGATTGCAATTTGTAGTAAGCTACAGACCAAGTACAAAATGTTGCTTATCTAGCTAGTTCACTCTATCATTATTTTGTAAAATATAAATGTATTCATTACAAGGCCTAATCATGTACATATAACTAGATCATCTTACATTATCAGTCAGACATTTAGAGAGCATGAAATTTTGGTTTGCATAGGATTTTCAGCTGAGATTTTAGCAATCTAGGCCTTGAGGAACCTAAGTCATTGACAAATGCATATCGTTATCTTAATCAATGATGTGTATATCAAAAACTGGTTTGACTTTCCCAAATCTTATTTAACTTACATTCATGACCCGGTTGTAGAGAGTTGTCTAATCCTAAGATTCTCACCAAGTTTGTTATAGCTATGTCTGTCAGGCTCTAGCTCATGTCAACCATCAGGCGGAGTCATATTTTTGTGGTCGTAGCGTTTGTTGATCATCTCCGTATGGTAGTCACCCACACGCGAACATAACATCGATCGTGCTTTGGACTTCACAGGTGTTGGAATCCATATTCTTTGCCAATACTTGCAACATGTATCACTCTATCCAATTTTTTCTATTGTATATATTTTTCCTAGTTGTCCACTTCTCAAATTTTCACTTGTTCCATCTCCTGGGATATTTCTTGAATGTCAAAACAAACATGACCAATATAGTAAGTCTCAAATGGTCTTTGAAATAAGGATATCATGGAAAAATCAGGATATAAAATCTTTGCTCTAGATTGGTCACATCAAACCTCCAAAAACTTAATATCTAGAAATCCATGAGCAAAAGACAATGGCTTTTGTGTGGGACACTGCCAAAAGTTTCATGTTTTTCAAACAAAGTTATAAAAGTCGGTGATCCTAGGTTAGGACTTTTGAACTAGTCGATAAAGAGGCAGTGTTTCTCGTGAGCGTGAGCACAAGATCTTGTGAGCAAAGGAGGAATTATACTCAATTTTTGAGAACATTCCCCGAAATTTTGCGCCCAAACCAAACCTGAAGCAAAACCCGAAACAACAGAAAAATCCCGGGCACAATCACAGTTCCGCGTGGAACTACGGGGTCGGGTCAATCCGTGGAAATGCACACCGCATTGCCATGTTGAAGATCAGTGCAGTCCGCGGAAATACCCACCCCTACTCACGGGGATGAAGACAGAAGAAGATTGTTTTTTTAATGTATCTTGGATAGTTCTGCGCAGAACTATCTGACTACTGACATGCAACCTTTTTTTTTTAAATAAATAAAAAACGATTTTAATTGTGATTTTTGAATATTGCGAGCTCTTCTTCTTTGACAGTTCGACACGGAATTGTCTGCCTGGACACATACAAACTACATTTTACACGTGATTTTTTAAAATCCTAAGGGTTTGTGGATCTTCAATTCCGAGCAGAACTATCTGACTACTGATATGCAACATTTTTAAACATAAAAAAAATAAAAATCAATTTTGATTATGATTTTTGAATATTACGAGCCCCTCTTCTTTGATAGTTCAGCACGGAACTGTCTGCCTGGACACATCAAACTAAATTTTACACGTGATTTTTTAAATTTCCAAGGGTTTATGGATCTTCAATTCCACGCAGAACTAACAACTCTGACAGCGTTGACACTTTCAACCTTGCATTATGCCCTCGTTTCATCGTTTAACACTACCTGGTTTTCCGCAGACTATTACTTCCGCGCTTCGGGGTGTTGCTAAACTTGTCCGCGGACATAAGGGCTGCACCGCCTATTGACGTCAATAATCCAAGCTCCACCTAAATAATTTCATTTTCATTCTAGATATTTGTCTTTATCACTCTCTTACCTGTTCCAAGCCTAACCCGGACCCGAATCTACCCGAGCCTGACCCGAGCTTGATCCGGACCAGCTGCTCACCACTCACGCTCACAAGATATCCATCCCCGTCAATAAAAACTTCACTAGGGTTGTGAGACGGTGGAAAGATACATTAGAAGTGGTTCAATTCTACTAGAGACAATGCTCTTGAAACTCAAGTTTGACTAGATATTGAGCAATTAATTATCTACATCAAATATTATAACTGCAAATGATCGTGTTGCTCTATGCTCATTGATCAGGGTTGAGTTACCTCTAGAGAAATTTTGTAGCTGAACTGAAATTAGAGTTTGGATTTTGTGTCAAGCTTGATAATGACTTAACAATCCTGAACCACAACCAAAATAATACAAGATGCAAGCTCAGATAAAATCCTATCGATGGTTTATTGAGCTAACAAAGGAGTCCGAAATAGGCCAAGCCACACTTGACAATGAAGCTCATTTCCTTTGTTGCAAAGAAGACTCTCCATGAAAAGCTCCCAACTAGGATAAACTAGAGTAGCTCGTATTTGCACTTAGTTGCAGCAACCATGATATCCTCTTTTACTTAAGCATCTTATGTAAATATAGTATATGTCTTCTCAGCCCATACCACCTTCACTACATGCTTTCTACAGGACCTCAGCCCTTCATGTTTGCCTCTTTCTCCACGTCAGGGTCTCTCTCCTTCTTCCCATTCTCCAATCTCTCTCATCGTTCAGCCAATCCCTTGCCAATTTGTGTTGCCAACACTGTGAGGCCTCCTTTATCAGCACTCTGGCTACGGGTCTATCCTGCATAGGCTTCACGTGAAGCCTAATTTAATTTACTGTTCCCCAAAATGCCCTTAGTATCGCGGCGGAGGATTTGTCTCCACCAGCCGCCCACCGACACAAGTATTATGAAGGTTCCGCTTCATTCTAGAATGCATCTCCTCCGTTGATTATAGTAGATCAAACTTAGAAGTCAGAGCCAGGGTTTGAACCTTTATACTATCCTTTGATGCTGTAAGTTCATCCATCCTCCACTCCTTATTCCCTTCGTCATCTCTTACTCTATTCATTTCCTGCAGCTTTTGGATGATGACCAAAGTCCATCCACTCCCAAAAATCTTCCAAGTGTGCTTTTTAGTTACCCTACATTACGCTATACTTTGGTACTATCACTAATAGCCATGTAGTATACTCCACTGGGTATATATAAATTTGGCCATAGCCAGCTTATTGATTTTTTCTCCCACCTTCTGGGCATAGTTGGGATTCATTCTGTATCTTGCTTGTTTGATTGGGACAACATTTGGTTCCAAATTCAATCTTATGCTGGCAAATCCCAGGAGGTATCCATTTCAAATCATCATAATCCCATGCAAATACATATTTGGATTTAATGAAAAGACTGTTTGCTTCTTCAAAGTTCTAGCTCTAATCCAAGCACCCCTGAGTTCACACAGAAAGTACACTTCTCTGGATTCAGGCCCAGACCTCTCATCCTGCATCTGGCCAGACATAACTCCAATTTATGCAAGTGCTCATTCTTAGAGCTGTACACACTGAAATCATCCAAGAACACCTGCATGAAATCATCCAGATACTCATGAAAAGATTCACTTATCACTCTCTGAAAGGTCGCTGGTGCATTACAAAGTCCAAAGGGCATGACTTTGTATGCATAAGCACCTCAGTCTGTGATGAAAGCTGTTTTTCCTTGGTCTCCTTCTGCCACTTGCACTTGATTATAACCACTGAAGCCATCCATGAATGAGTACATCTCATGGCCTGCCACAGTGTCTAATACTGCTTCTGTGAATGGCAAAGGGAAATGATCTTTCTTCGTACAAGCATTCAGCTTCTTGTAGTTCACACAAACTCTTAGTTTACCATTCTTCTTGGGAACTATCACAATGGGTGACAACCAAGTTGTATACTCTATTGGGTATATAAACTTAGCCTTAGCCAACTTCTTGATCTCTTCTCCAACCTTCTGTGCGTAGTTGGGATTCATTCTGTACCTTGCCTGCTTGATTGGTACTGACCCCGGTTCCAGTTCAATCTTATGCTGACAGATTTCAGGTGGTATCCCTTTTAAATCCTCATAGCTCTAAGCAAATACATCTCTGTAGTTGATGAACAAACTCTTAGCTTCTTCAAAGAATTCTGACTCCAAATCAGCTCCTGCCTTCACCATCCTCGGTTCCTCTTTAGTTCCCACATTCACTTCCCTCACTTGCTCATCAGCTGTGATTGTCCAACCAGTCACCACTTCATCCTGTAAACTCACAGTGGCTGGTTCCTCTAGGATTTCCATTTCTCCTTCTTTTTCTTCATAGAAATGTGATGGGTAACTATTGGTTTCCTCTTCAATCGGTGTTGTTGACACTACACCACAGCAGATACCCCTTAAACAACTTAGGCCTTCCAGCCGCATCTCCGCAACCTGCTCCCACTCTGGGTGTGCAGCAAACAGGGTAGCTTCCTGCTCCTCATCCAGTCCTCCTCTCCAGTCATACTCTCTGACTCCTCGAGGTCTTCTCGTAGCAGGTAATCTACTAGATTTCTTTGTGGTAATTTGTATCTCGTGTATCCCATTATGCACGGTTAGTAACTGAGAATTCCAGTCATGGAATACCCTGGCCTGTTTCAGCCACGGACGTCCCAATAATAAGGAGTAAGCCTCCATGACTTCATCCATCTTCAACACAATTACTGTGATTATAAAGATCATCTTCTGTATCTGTATCTTAACTCCTCTTATTAATCCCAATGGCTGTACACTTCTTTGATCTGCCATTGTTACTGTAAATGGGGTTGGTTTCATGTTACTTAGACCAAGCTTCTTCCTTAATTGGTCTGTCATGATATTTACTCCAGAACCTCCATCTATCAGTACATCAGTTAGTTCTGTGCTTCCAATTCTCAATTGGATTACTGGCATAGAATCATCAAAGTCCATAACTGTTTCTCGCCCTTCCGGCTTCACATTATAACTGGTCACCTTGTTGTTCAGGTCTGTGTTTCATGTCTCCTGGGCAATTCGATTGATTGCTTGATACAGCCTGTGCCTACAATAAGGTGCCTATAGCTGTCCAATGGTAATCTCTGCTTTGGTCTGGCATATTACTTCAGCCAAAGTCTCTTCATTACTTTGCATGTCTGCATCTCTTTTCTTCCTTTCATCCTCACTCACTTCTTCTTCTCCATCAGAATCAGAGGAATCTGCCACAGGAATATCAGTACTCTTCTGCATTTCCCTTATGGTATCTGCCACTTCCTTGTGCAGTTCCTTCTCATCTCTCCAAGCCTCATCATCTTCAGGCATATCACTGTCACCTTCATTATCATCTTCTTCCTCTACTACTGGAGGTATTAGTTTGGCTTTACTTCTTGTTACTATCATTGTACTTACTTCTGGTACAACACATGGCCTAACCATGTGAGTTGCCACCACTGGGCCCTCATTCACAGGAGCTCTCATCTCATTCTGGTGTCTAATCCAGAATGAACAGGCTGCCTTGCGATGTCTTGGCTGATTACAATAATAACATAGTTCTTCACCATTGGGTCCTCGCCCTTGGTCTGCTCTTGGATTATTTCTGTAATCCTGATTCCCGGGCTGGTAATTCCCCCTTGGATTACCCTGATAGTTGCCTCTGGAATTTCCTTGGTAATTCCCTCTTGAATTACCTCTCCCTTCCATGCCATTGTTATAACCACCAGACCTACCATAGTGGTCCTGATCATTGTTTCTTCTTGGCTGGGGCTGCACCTGATGCACCCTTACTTGCTTAGGTTCTCTTGCAACTGTCCTTCTATTGTAGTAACAATTCTCAGTAGAATGGTTATCCATTTTACAGATAGTACAGTGTTTCTCCTTCATGTGGCATTCTGTGGTGGTATGGCCTTCATTCTGGCACTTTGCACACCATACACCCTTCCTCCAATGTGTTGCAGCCTCTGTGGCATACTTCTTCAAGATTTCTTCCAATCTTTTCTCATAGTTATCCCTCTTCAACTTCTCCTTTCTCTTACTCTCCCTTTTTAGTTCTTGCTCTTCTTCTTCATCTGACTCATCCTCAGAGTCCTCATCATCCATTTTCTCTCTCCTGAGCATTCTCAATTGCTCAATTCTGTTTGCAGTTTCAAATGCCTCCCCCACTGTATTATGGGGTAACATATCCACTTTCTTTTGCAACTCTGGTCTTAGTCCACTCACAAACCAAGTCTTCTGTAACCTTGGTGCTGGTACTGCAGCCAGCTTTTTCATCATCAATTCCATCTTTTCCATATACTCCTCAACAATTTCATGCTTCTTTTGCTTTAACTGTTGTAAACTTCCATACACTTCATCCTCAGTTTTACTTGTCCTGAACCTATTTCGGAATGCTGTATTGAAGCCATTCCAGGTTAGGAAATGATTATCAGGGAATCTTGCATACCATTCACTTGCTTTCTTTATAAGTGCACAAGGAAACAATCTCATCTTGGCATCATCGCTATTCTCATTGTTTACTATACACATGTGCTCAAATTGGCTAATGTGTACATCGGGATCCCCTTTTCCTGAATATATTGGAAAATGTGGTTTTGTCCGTGTTGGTTGTAACGCCATCTGTGGCCCTACTTTCTGCCCACTGACAGGTGCTGGCACCCTTGCTGGTGCTGGTCCTTCTGGACCTGTTGTTGTTGTGGTGGATCTTCCACCAAGTGGTGGCCCTTGAGCACTCCCTGCTTCTGGCCCCACGATATTCACAGTATTCCCAGCTTCAGTTGCACTACTTCCCACACTCCCTGTCCCCCCAGAGCCAGATCCAGGCAGCCCGCCTGATCCCCCTGAGCCGACACCTTCGTTGGCCTGTGATCCAAGTGCTCCACTTGATCCAGGTCCAACGGGTTGGGATGTCCTGGTTGTAGTCTCAACCTCAGCTGTTGGGTCTACTTCTTCATATTCTTCCTCTTCCAATTTTTTCTCTCTGTTTTCATCCTCCAAGTTCTGCCCTTGGGTTTCTTCTTCACTCATGTAACTCAACTGCAATGGTGTTGGAGAGTCTGAACTCTCCGTTGGCTCTGCCACATCATCTCCTCCTTCTTCACCTTCCGCTTCAGAAACTGGAGTTCCTGCTTTTGATGTTCCATGCCAACTCTTATCAAAGATTTCTGTCAAATCTTTTATCCAGGGATGTACCTCAGATCTTTCACCTCGTGATTGATCTTCTTCCCGTACCAATTCCCTTAATCTTTCTTGCAAAGAAACAGAAGGAGTGGCATCCAACTCTAGTTCTTCCGGTATGGGTGATGTACTCTTTGATCTTAATGGTGTGAGAGGTCCAGATGATTCCCCTATGTCTATTCCTCTCTCCCAAAGATATGGATAATTAGCTTTCAGATAGCTTTATCTATCTCTGGCGTCTAGCTTCTCTTTCATCACTCATGTCCCATGTCTTTCATTTCTTTTTAATGTGGTGACAAACAAGTCTGGAAAGCTGTTCTTGGTGTGAGTTTGATCCACAAAATATCCTTTGGAATCCAATTCTTTACCAGTACAAGCTCTTCATGCATATGAGTATAAACATTCACCTTTCTTTCCTCCCAGCCTTCAAACTCTACTCGCTTAATGGATAGTAATGCTATCACATAAACCAATGTTGGTAACCAACGTGCTCTTCCTCTACAGGCCACCTGATAAATCTTTATCACTCCTTTCTCCAGACCCCACTCTGGGTCAGCATTATGCACTCTCTTAAGAATGTTTTCTTTACAACCGTCTGGCAATTCCAAAAACCTCTGGAAGAATCGTTTGGACAATCTTTCCTTCTCAGTTTCACAAGGAATTTGATTCACATCAAATTCTTTAATTCTCCATCCACCATGATCCCACCAGATGCCTGTCACATCAGGTTGTTCATGACCCAGGTCCCCAGTATGGTCGCCAAATGTCGCGCGGCTTTTACTCACCCATCCCTTCGCTATCCGAGGCGGAAACTCCAAGATAGGAGAGTTGGAAATCTCTAAGTACTCAGCCCGCTCAGAACAATCAGTCATGACCTACAGCTAGTGTATCATGGGGGTGTTTCCTATTTGTTTTCCTTCCCGCATTCATGTTAGCTAGTTACCTTACTGCTGGTAATTAAGTATCAGTTTGCTTCATCAATTTATCGGATTCCATCAACTCATCAATTCATTCCACAGCTTCACTTAGATCTCTCTACACAGTGTGAGTATGAGGTGTGTATCAGATTAATATTTATCAAGTATCAGGCTGAAGCCATGGAGTCTCTAATCTGCTCTACATTACAATTCTACTGCCTGCATTCATTAAGCATCAACAGATCCTCTTCCTACTCCGTGCTCTCCCTCTTTCTGCTCAGAGATACGCTCTCTCCTCCTTTCCCCCAGTGATGTCCGAAGTCTTCCCCAAGAAGTGCTCCTCCCACTCCTTCCAGCAGTGATTCCCCCCGAAGTGATCCAAGAATCCCCCTCTTTCAGTCCTTGCTCCTAGCTTTATCTTCCTACCCGTTGTTCTAACCGTTTCCCTCACTAACCGTCGTCCGTGAACTAACATGTTCCATTCGCACGTGTTGTTCCCCACAGTCGTTCCTTGTCCTTCTATCCGTTCCCTATGGTCGTGACAGCTGTGTCAAGCTGTGACTGGCTGTGTGAAACTGTGACCGGCTGTGACCGGCTGTGTCGGGCTGTGACCGGCTGTGTCGGGCTGTGACCGGCTGTGTCGGGCTGTGACCGGCTGTGACCGGCTGTGTCGGGCTGTGACTGGCTGTGCGACTGTGTTTGGCTGTGTCGGGCTGTGACTGGCTGTGTGGCTGTGTTGGCTATGATGGGCTGTGTCGGACTGTGACGAGCTGTGTTGACTGTGTCTGGCTGTGTCGGCTGTGTCGGACTGTGACGGGCTGTGTAACCCCCCCTACAGTGCGCTGCTGTCACCCCTAAGGCTCCTGTTGGTCTCAGTCTGTGCAAAAATTAAGGGTACCCCACAGATCCCGTATAAGTGTCTAAGTCCCAGACAGTCCTCTAACAACGACCACGAGCGTGAGGATAAGCTCTCTCCAGGTGTCAAGTTGACCTTGACACCTGATTTAACACTTGAACTTATTCCAAGTGTTAAGAACAAATAACTAGGTTTATTCTAGCTAGTTTCACACTAGGAAATTAGTTATTTTCACACTAACTAGTAAATTAACTAGTTTCACATTAACTAGTGAACTAGTTAATTTTACTAGTATTAAAAACTACCTGACAACATGTATGTAGCTGCAAGTACATTTACGGGGTTATAACAATCATGTGTGGTAAGCCGAAGGTGTGAATTTCTAGCAAAGTTGAGTACATCATCTTGACAATCACCATGTCATTTAAGCTGCAGCTTCCATCTTTTCCATCCCCTTGTAACATTTACTCTGAACTAGGTGGCCCATCAACCTTTGGCTGAAGAGACTTCTTCCTGCACCTTCCAGTGGGATTCTTGGGGCAAAATGTGATTTTCTAGTACATTTACATATTTGGCTAGATTTGCATGTTATCTCTCATTGGAAGGTTCGTCAATGAGTTGTTGTAACTGCCTGTTGTTGTAGTAGTGGCGGAAGTGTTGTTTGCATGGATGAATTTAGACACAGAATACGATGATCACATGATATGTTCAACATGGGGGTGTTAGAGAAGCTTTTGAAATGTATGAACAGATGCAATGGGAGGGAGTGATGCCCAACAAGGTCACCATCCTTGGTGTTCTGAATGGGCGTGCAAGCATATGAGCCCTTGAAAAGGGGAAAGAGATCCATGCTGACATGATGAAAGCTGGAATTACACCAGATATCATTCTAGAGACTGCCCTTGCTGATATGTTTAATGACATAAATTGTTCATATCTCCTCTTTCAAATTTAAAAATGAAGCCCTGGTTAATTTATTAATAAATTATTCAGGGGAATAATTAAAACCCCGGTTTACACCATAAGGCACACACACCGTAATCTGTGAGGCCAGGAACCATACCTCTCAGAGCGAGAGAAAGCTAAAATCTGACTACTGAATACAAGTTCGATCCTATGAGCAGAGCCAAAGGAACTGATCATCCCCCTGTTCATAAAAATAAATAAATAATAAAAATTATTTCTGAGACGTTGTTACAAATTATTTTCTGAGTACATGCTAACGTAGATTGAAGTGATCATTACATCTTCTTCAAATTGAAGATTACTACCAAACCAATTTCAGAACTTGAAGGAGAAAACTCCATTAGTATGTGTAGTTGAGTACAGGCGAAGCCATTGTTGTATCCTACATATCTTGTAATTGGACCTTGTTGCTCGTTGATCAATACTTGACGAGATTCTCCATATTCCTCGTGGTGGCCTTGATGTTTTACTAGCGCTCGGCCTGAGGGATAGTACTACATCATATACATGTTTTTGTGCTTGGCAACTAGGGTCCTCCAGCTGAGTGACAATTCACTCACAGATTTATCACAACCACCTTCCCACAATCCCAACCAACCTCCTCTCATCCAGTCCAAGTACCAATGGATGCAGACTTGCCACATCGCCCACCATGCTCTATATTGTTTGTAGGAAACTGGCCAAGCCATACTTAATATACGGGTAGATGCAAGGTAAGGTGGACCAAAATTGACGTCACCGGCACAGTTTTCAGTGACTGTCATGCATGATATCATGAATTGCTTTGAATAGAATCAATTTAATGTTGAGAAACATTTTCCGTGCCGAATTCCTAACTTCAATATCTACCTATATCAACCGTCAAATTGTCAATCAAATAAAATGTCCAAGAGGTATGGACTTTTGAGCACGACAATCGTGGACTGTCACCGCTGCAAATGAAAACACATGGACTCAAAATTAGCCATTGTGCCTTTGGTGTATTGCCTTGAACTTTTGAGCTAAAGGAGCCAATTTAGATAACACTCCAGATTTCAATATAAAATGACAATATCAGCTGTCATTTACTACCTATGGACTAATATGAGTGTTATATATAGGTGGATTTGATGTAAATTCTAATTTTTGATATATCAAATCTTATTCAAATTAAAGACTAAAATTTATAGTAAAAATTATCTTTGTTGTTTGGGGTAAGACCAAATGTCTATCATCATTTGAATTATTTGGGAAGATATCGTCAACTTTAAATTTGGTCATGGATTTCCATAGAAGGCAACATCTGCCGTTTTTGGTCCATCTTACCCTGCAACTACCCATACATCCAGGTGCAGGTCTACCTCCCCATTATATGCGGTAACGGGATTATCTTTTAGTTCATAGTCTTGAAATTGTGTTTTATTAGCTACGCCGTTCAGCCTGAATAGCCATTCTTCTTGCACGAAACATTGAAAACATGGGATGTGTGTATGTAACACCATGCGGATGCCCCCGCCCTTTTTGTGAAAATTGAAAAGGGGGATGGTGGGGGAGGGAGAAAAGGGGGGTGGGGGTGGGGAGTGTCTGCATATCGGGCAGAAAATGGGGTTCAACTCCCCATCACTTCTTGGACATACATAGGGATAGCTGCATCAAACAATGAAATGCGGAGACAATGAAACATGGGGTGATTGTATGTAACACCCTGCAGATGACCCCAGCCTTTTTTGTGCAAATGGAACGTTGAAATGCGGAGACGTGACATGATACCTCCGACAATACTCCGCCTTTTTACTTCCAAAAAAACAAAACAAAGGATCTATGTATGTAACACCTTGGGGATGACCCACCCCTTTTTAGGCAAATTGAAGGTCGTTCTCAGAAGTCGTCGCTAGTAGTGCGGAGCAACGTGAAGCCCTAGTTCTAGCGATGACCGAAGGTCGGAAGCTAGTTTAGCGTAGAGCAGGAATATGGTGCCATAGTGCCATGTCATCGTCGCCACGTTTCGTTGCCATGTCATCGTTGCCACGTCTCGTAGCCACGTCATCAACGTCAAATTATTTGGACCCTGCCCGAAATGCCCGAAAATAAACCGGAATTTGCACCCGGAATTTGCACAGCTGGGTTTTGTCCTTCTTTCTCGTTCAGGGGACTTCTTGCTTCTTGATCTGAGAACTCCCACGCATCCCCGCACAGCTGCTGTGTACAAGTTTCGAAGAAAATTAGATGAAGAAGAAGGGAGCTCGAACAGTGTTGCAGCATCTTCCTTGCTTGAGCTTATGTCTAGAGGAAGGTATGCAACATGTAATCAGTATATTGCTTATATGAGCGATGGGGAAACCTCAGAGGCAATGGATGTGGATGGGGATGTCTCCTCTTTACCAACCATCACTGCATGGAGTTGGGAGCCAGATGGGGGCGATTGACCTAGATTGGCACTTGCCATGGATACAGGGGAGATTCATATTGCACAGTTAGACGTTCAAGCACAAGAGGGGATTCCACAAATTCAAGTGAGACAATGTCAATACAGATGCTCCCCTTGCAATGTAGTTTTGTGGACAAATGGAGGTTTCTTTGAGTTGTATTGGTGCAGATGGGCGATGGCCAGGTTCTCCGGTGCAGTGTCAGTGGCACTCTGACTTGTGCAGTCTTATTTAGAACCTGGCTCCAATTGTGGATTTTGCATTAGTTGACTACCATGGGGAGAAGCAGGCCCAGATGTTTGCATGCAGCGATGCAGGGCATGAAAGGTATTTGCGTATTGTTTGCAATGGAATCAGTGTTGAAAAGTTGCTAACCACCTCCTATATATCAGGTATGAAAGTCTACCTGTAGGTTAGAACAAGGAACTTCACCTACCAGGATTAAGTGTTTGGCCTGTGATTGCTCAACCTATGAATGGATGGACATGGACAATCTGATTGTGAACATCAGCACTATTGATTTGAGTTGAATTCCCTCTTTCAATTTTACAACATGTTTCCATGGTTAGAAAAATGCATATTTGTTGTTGTAATGTACATCTCTGCCATTTAAGCAAACACTTGTAAAAATTGTGGGCTCCCAGGGTGTGACAGGCATATACACAATGCGCATGTGCCGCAAGGACCAATACCATGCCTTCTTCGTGATGTCATTTGTTCTAGGGACATGAGTCCTCTCTGTTGGTCTCAACTTTGTTGACATCACAGATGCTATTGGCTTTCAGCCATGGGCCTCAACACTAGCATGTGGGGGCATTGAGGATGGTTTTGTGGCCCATGTTTGTAGCAATAGAGGGTCAATAGAGGGTCAATACAAGCCCCACTGCAAGGGACGACACCATAGAAACAAGCCCCACTGGCGTTCTGCTGTTGGAACTCATCACAACAAATTCATGGAACTGCGGCTCGAAGTTGGAGGTATCTAATATCTCAACGAAGTGGAACACTGTTCCCCTTGCCTTGTGGGGAGACTAGGTTCTCACATGCTTTGAGCTGTGATATTAATAGCTCTGATATAGGTGACATGGTATTAAATGGTTTTGATCTAATGTAACTATGCTGGTCTCCAGTGATATTTGTGCCTAAATTGTTGGCAGTTGACAATTGAACAAGGCAATGTTGCCAGGAGTGGTGTGCTTCCCTGGATGTAGTGCAACATACTTTTTGTAATTCCCTAGCCACCACCTAATCTTCTGCACTGTAAATCAACAGTTTGGAGTTTACATCTTGATGTCAAATCCACCATAAGAGATTGATAATTGTCAGAGATATGGTGGATCACAAGCATGAGTGAGGGCTATCTTTTGACAGAATCAGAGTGGTTTGGGCCTGCCACAGATCCAAAATACTTCACTACCGGTTCGGAAGATTGTGTACAAGGTATGCGATATTGTTGCAGAGCGCGAGGGCATAGTTGGCTGCTGCTGGGATTGTGGGTATATTGAAAAAGATTGGTAGAGATGGCCAGGCCTCTGGTCAGAACCAATTAGTCGACAGGCGTCGCTCTGATGAACTAGAAAGTGGGATAAGCACTGTGGTTGCCATGGATGGTGGCCTGGACGAGCACTATGCCAAGTTTCAGGCTCATATGCAGTCAGCTGTGATTGAGCTTCTGGGTGATGCTGCTGCTTGCCGCATCTCATTCCCAGTATGTGTAGAAAATGACAATGATGAAAATATGTACCCTTGTTTCCATCCTAGTTTGGCCCCTGAAAAAGTGATTTGTTGCCTTCCTCAAACATTTGTGAGTTGGTGCAAGTGGGCCCAGTATACACGCCAATCGACGTATTGTTTTGGTATAATATATCTATTAAGATCATGATGATATCATGATCATGTGGTTATAATGCATGACACTATGACACGAATATAGGTTGGATGTAGCACAAACCCATGAATATACGACAAAAAATGTCGTATTTGCTGAATATCCATGGCATGTCAACTTAGAGATGCAGCCCTTTTTGTGAAACTTGAACGTAGTTCTTACAATTCGTCGCTAGTAGTGCGGAGCAACGCGAAGCCCTAGTTCTAGCGACGACGACCGAAGATCGGAAGCTAGTTTACCGTAGAGCAGGAATAGGGTGCCATAGTGCCACGTTTTCGTCGCCATGTCATCATCACCATGTCATCGTCGCCACATTTCGTCGTCAAATTCTTTGGAATCTGCCCGGACTGCCCGCCCAAAATATGCCAATAGAAAGCGCCGTGCCAACTTTTTCGGAACTGCCCGCAATGCCCGGATCTTGATCTTCTTGAACTGCAGGAGCTCTGCGTTTTCCGCCATCGTTCACCTTGCAAGCTGCAAGCTCTCAACGAATTGAGGAAATCCATGCTGAGCTAGATTGTCTTGGCAGATGAAGGATCAAGCATAGAGATGTCTTAATGTGGCTTTCGACATTGGGTGAGCGAGTGAAGGTTGTAAAGTTCAAGAATTTGAGTGATATGGAAACAGAAAACAACTGGATGGTGAACGCTATGGAGAAGTGTAGTGGAGGGGATCTGTCATGGAGAAGGTATTTACTGAAGTTGAGGTCTTGTGGATAGAACTCACATTGAAGTGAGAAAAGAAAAGTTGAAATTTGAACAGAACTGTTTGACTTTGCTTGCAATGGCCTTCATTTCAGAGTTGGTTTGAAGTCAAGTTTGACATAGGCTGCAGGGGTGCGGGATGGAGGCTTTGGAGACCTATGAGCAAATGATGGGGGAAGGGATGAAGCCCGACCACATCACATTTGTATGTGTTTGCAGTGCGTGTGCTGGAAAAGGGCAAAGAGGTGCATGGTTGCATCGCCAAAGCTGGAATTGTACATACTGAACCATACCCTCGTGGACATGTATGCCAAATGTGGGAGCATGAAAAGCGTGGTGAAATGGGAGGCAGCCAGACTCGCCATTTCTTAATTTGGTTTGTGGATGAGAACACCCAGCTCATTTTTCAGAGAAGAGATAGTGGTTGCTACTTGTCGATGCTTAGCCTTAGGAAAAAATACCAAGTCATTTTTTCTCCTTGCAGGGACCGGTTGATGCCAGTCTTACGCCTGAGGCTATCTTCTTTTGCCTTAAGCATATCTGCCAGATTTTGTTTGGCCAAGTAATAAGAGTCCCAGGTTTGAGGAGCTGCCCTATTAGCCTCAATCACTTTTTGGCATTGAGCTAAACACTTCAAAGAGAGCTTTCTCCTTGCGAGATCTTTATAGGGCAAAAGACCTGGAAAGAGCCTAAGCTATCTTCCGGACTGCCTCAAGTTTCTTGAGAAATTTGAGGGTTGGAGAGGAGAAATTGTTGCCAGTGTTTGTCTAGGTTGATTTGATTATGTTTTTGGAAATAAGAGGGAACTGCTAAAATGGCAGGGTCTAGTTTAAAGAAACCACGACCATGAGAGCTAGGAAGGGAGAGATCATTCCGAACAGAAACGTGGTCAAACCCTGGAAGAATGGGTCTCTGGTCATGGGGGGAAGCCCAGATAAACGATGTTGGAGAGCAGTAAAAGCGGTCTAGGTGGGCCATGCAAAGATCAGCTAGCTAACGATTATTGGACTAGGTAAAATGTAATCCGGTGTGGGGGTGATCCACTATTTTCGAGAGGCCAACAGATAGACACAATGAATCCCAAGAATCCAACTCTTCGGTAGACAAGGATAGAGAGGAAGCAGCCAGGTGATCACTCGAACATTCTACCATGTTGAGATCACCTCTGATAATCCAAGGAGTAACATCAGGGCAAGCCAAGATTTGAAGCCTCAGAAAGACCAGAACTCTATCCTGTCAGTGGCTAGATTCGGCACATAGACATTAACAAACGTGCAAGCTTGGAAAGGAGAAGTAGAGGTGGTGAAGGCCACTTGAATGCGGCCTTGCAACCAAGACTCCACCCTAGAGAGAAGAAAAGAAGAATTGAGGGGGAAATGAGGACAACAGTTCCCCCTCTAGAATGAATTATAGTACGGCTCCACCAGGTAGCGGATGAAGGCAAAAAAGAAGAGCCTAAAGCTTGGATTTTAGCAGAGTCGAGTTTATGTTCCTGCAAAAATATGTTTCACGCGATTCCATGGAATGTAGGCACTTCCGCATTGTCTTTCGCGGCAGGCCTGCCATGCCATTGGAAACGCCACTATAACACTGATTGAAAGCACCTAGGTTCGGGTATTGCAGTTGGTTTCTGAGTTTGCAAACAAGATGGGGGACTATCTCTTCACTTCTATTTTCTTCAGACATGATGAACAGTCGTGCAGTATTGGGTTGCACAGGGGTAGCACGGGTGATACACGCTACACGGGTGCAGGAATGATGACAGAACAATTTGGGGACGAGGAGGAGGGGAGGATGAGAATGGAGAGACATGGAGGATGACGTGCATTCATTGCAAAAGACAATGTGATTATAAAAAAAAATTCCAAGGATTTTTTTTACAAAAAAAAAATACACACAAAAAGAAACCTGGGAGTGACAGCCCGCATTTCAGGTCCTTGAGGAGGGGGAAAAATTAACCCCCTTTCATTTATGGGCCATGAAACCTACATGACGATCAACGCCCAGACATACCGTCACGAATAATCCCACACACAGAGCAAGCTAGGGCAGCGGGTTTGAACCCTGAACCACCAGGGCGACACACTGTGCATTTACCAGCTGAGCTACCAGCCGATGTGCAGAAATTTGAATTTTGAATGTCATGTATGAACATGCGTGTATCACCATGATGCCTATATCATAATGTCTGGATGCGTCCATATACGGTACATCATGGGATGGTTGTGTACAACATGACGTCGTAATACATGAGTCATGTATTACGACATTGAGTGAGAAGTGGCGGCGGGCGTGCGGCCTGCGGGGCGCGCAAATGGGGAGGGACCCGTAGCGGCAACCGCGGTTGCCGCAACACCCGCCAAGGAGGTGAGGCGGCGGGGGAGGGGTAGGCCCCGCAGGCACACCCGCCCAGGGCGCATTCAACCCCCGGACCTTTTCATTGCTTGGCAAATGTTCAAGCTCGTGAGGTATGTAAAGAGCTGGAGCAAGGGCGTTCACCTATTTAAGGCCCCTGTAGAGACGAGGGCGGAGCCCGAGTCTCTATGGGGGCCGCAAACAGGTGAAAAGCCCGCGCTTCAGCTCTTTACCGAGCGTAAATGTTTTTTGGCGCTCCCTCTTCATCTTTTGGCGCTCCTCTATGCAGTAAAAACTGTGGTAGAATTGCTGCTAAGTGGACTAATGGTGCCCGTAAGCAACTCTCTAGGCTGGCGCGGTGTGGTACACAGCAGAACGCCCGAGCCAGCCTAGAGAGTTGCTTACGGCCACCGGCCTGCTTACGCATTACATTATGCCCTATAAGAGCATCTCCACCGGGCCCGCTATCAGCCACGGAAAGGCAACATACGGTGTCAGTGGGAAAAACCACAAAAACGGCATCCCACTGGGGCACGCTAAACGCTCGGTAAGGTTCAGGGCGCAACAACTTGTCTGCAGACCCCGAACCTTGCCGTGTCCTTCCGGGCCCGCTATCTCCCACGTACCATAAATGCAGACACACGTGGAGTCAAGCGAGCATGAGCGTGCCTCCCACGCGTGAGACATTGGCCAGCGGGAGGTTGAGCAAGAAGTTTGGCGTGCGCGCTAGCGTGCACCAGTGGGGAGCATTCTGTCTGCAGCCCTCTCATCTTCTGGTGGCCGGCTCTGCACATGCCTCAATAAAAGGCAATTGATGTACCTGTATACCCAGCCAATGGTGGGGATGCTCTTAGAGCATTCCCAGCAGGGCCCACTATCAGCCACGGAAACGGCAAAATTCCGTGTCAGAGAGAAAAACCACAAAAACCATGCCCTACCAGTGCACGCTACAACGCTCGGTAAGGTTCCGTGCACTCCAAATTGTCTGCAGACCCCGAACCTTGCCGTGTCCTTCCGGGCCCGCTATGTCTCACACAAGTCAACGTCAGACACACGGGGAGTCAAGCGAGCATCCCTACCCATATACCGAGCCATTAGTGGGGAAGCTCTTAGAGCATCTCCACGATGTCCCGGTGCCTGCCCAAAAGCGGCAATCTAGCGTGGCGGGGTCCTAAAAAGGCCGTACAGGTTGCTCCACGGTTGCCTCAGCCCGGTAGAATTGCTGCAGGCCCCACCTTAAATTTGCCTCCGTCACGGCACTTTTGCCAAACATACAGGACCCTGCCAACCACGGTACATTAAATTTGTGAGGTCAAGAGATATAATGTCATCGGTCAACGCGCCAAGATTGTGATCGGGCGGCGGGTCTGCCTCCGGGCTATCTCTGCCGGGTCTCCTACCGTCCCAACCGCGGAGTGCCAACCACTCATTCCTTGTAAAAATTACGGTCACCCTTGTTTCTCTTTACTAATATATGCTCGTTATATAGCATAATAGCCAGCCCCACGAGTACTAGGGCATTACACACCTGCCCATTTCTTTTTATCATCTTTGGCAGAGTTTGCCCCGTTTACAGGAAAGCAACAATCATGCCGCAACAAATCAGTGTAACAATGTGCTGCAAAAAATATCTGTACAATGTAGTTGCAATATGCAGTTTCCCTAAAACTTGAATTCCTAGAAACTGAATCAATCCTGCGCCGCAGATGCTTTGTTCGCAAGTGCAGCTCGAAGTAAAGTAGCCGCTTCAACAGCATCAACACTGAGATTAAGAGTGATAATATTGCAATTTTGCATATTATTGAAGTTATGGCCTCTCTACATACGAGAAGACGACGCAGGGAAGTGGCGTGACATAGCAGAATTCTGTCGAATATGATCTTGCTCAACCTGCACGAATATTTTATCTGGCATATTGTACCAAACACTGTCGCTTCGCACTTCCACAAGCCTCATGCTCGCTGCCAACCTCCATTGTGGCAGAAACAGCGAAACAGACAATAATGGTGGAAAGAAAAGCCACATGCCACCCTAATAGGAAGCTACTAGTAGGGAGAAAGATACAGAAATGATGAAAAGAAAAAGAAATCTGCAGCAGTTCCTTACGCAGGGTAATGGCCTCCACTCAGGGCATTACCCTCTACAAAATACACTACAAAAATTTGAAGCGTTTCTTACGAGGGCCACGCGTGCGAGAAGCCAGTTTGAAGCACGTTACTTGGTGCCCTGCTGGGCGACGGCTGCAGTGCTGATGCAAAGCATGGGAAGTATTCAGTGAAGCAGTGCGGAAAAGAAGCAACTCAAGTGAGACCTTCTCATCACCATGCCGTGAACTGCAGTGGAGGGGAAATTGTGGAAGATGAGGGGGCAGAAGCATTTGGCAGGCCGTAGCTATGTTGGGTGCTTCATCACCATAGCTCTGTGCTGCTGCTGCTCTGTGAGCACCAGGTCTGCGGGTGAGGCTTCCCGTCGCCTCTCACTCTTCTCCAAACTCTTTATTCGTCTTGCATCAAATTAGGAGCGAAAATTAAGTGGCTTCCAAAACCTTGTAGAACGGCAGTGAGTGATAGCTGTGGTTGAACCCACCTGTGGCGTTATAGTTAGGGTTGCGATCAGTATGGTGAAACTGAAGGGTGTGGTCTGCGAAGGACAATATTTTGAGTTGTTTTTTTTTTCTCAGTCAATTTATCTTTTGCATTGCACTCTAAACTGTACATAATTTCTGTTTGGACTTCCACGATTCTATGACCTGATCTGTAAACGCTGCCTGGTACCATACGGTCTGGCACATGGAGTAGAACAGACTGACTGTGACGTTTGAAACTTGACATGGGCGTGCTATGGCGGGAACCATAGAGAGTACGTCAATGCCAAGTGGATCACACTTGTGTGGATTACTCGAGTGGCGTCTGCATGAAATTCGAGTTCGTCAAAGTGACTGGGTTTAACGAGGATTCAATTGACGTACACCCCATTTCTAGTATTTCCCTTGCTTCATTATTCTGTCAGCACATGCCGTTCTCAGTGTCTCACTGGTTGTTAATTGAAGGTCTTCAAACTTCACCTTAGCGTTGTTGAGGCCCTGCGTTTAAACTGAAAGTTAGGGGTTCGATATGATAAGAGGGAAATCAGCAAGGTGTAAACAAAGGGAGGGGCGTATATTGTGGAGGTTTCTGGAATGCAACTCCAAGCAAAAACTGCATTCTTTGGATTGTTGTTTTGAATTGACATCTTCTACCCTCAAACTTGGAAGTCTCCCAGGAAGGAGCTTGTTCTTCTCTACAATTGATGGACAGGTGAGAGACAGCCCATGCCCACTCGGGTTATAGCTCAAAGTCAACAGTGCTGGACTCTCTTGCTCTTTCCCCACCTCATACCTGCACAATCAAAAGTTGACGATTCTCTACTATCTGTATTTGTACTACTCCACAGTGGTTCCAAGATGGTTGCTATCTTATGAGGCTGGTTGCAAGACTACACCATGTTGAATTTCTGGAGGAAGCCCATCAAATGGCCTCCTAGCAGTCTTCGACATCTGAAACTGAGTCAATTCTGCTAAAACTTCAGCTGAAAGCTTGTTTAAGGAAAAAACTGATATGACTGGTTCCGTGGAATGCAGCACAGAAGGAAGGAAGCTGTGTCTCACAAGGAGGTCGCTTTCCGCGTTTCACAGCTGAGGGCCATCCTCCAAGAAAAGCCTCAAAGGGTCCAGATGATTTGACATTGTGCAGAATCTACCGCAAGCAAACATGCTGCAGTGCCGTCCATACTAATGCCGCATTGTCCTCACTGGGAAGGCTGGCCACTGGTGGAGAGGGCAGTGCACATTGCCTGGCGCTGTGGGAAGTTCTGCAATGTGCTATTTGTGACCCACGGATGGGAGTATCTCCAGGACCCCCACTTCTGTGCTCGTCTTTTTGTGATTCCCTCTTTGACTCCTGTGCCAATGCTTTTTTCTCATCAGACCCAATGGTACTTGGATTCTTTTCTTTATCTCTTTCTTTCTTCTGCGTAAAGTCATGGACCCTGGTGCAGCATGGTAGTTTAGATACTTCATGGCAAAAGTGGTTTGCAGGGATGAGCACCTTCATTTTAGGCTGACAATTTCTTGTTACCGGGAAGCTGGAGTCAAAGTACTTCCCTTCCAGAGATTGGAAAAGTTGCTGTATTTTTGGAAAGAAGAGGCAATTGAGAAGACCAATCACAATTCATCACCTTGAGGGATTTATCCAGACATGTCCAAGTGATTAACTGTGATCTTGTCAATACAGAGTAGTGGTAAACTTGGGAGTGTTCTTAAGATGAACTGTGCATGAGAACTCACACTGAGCAGATTGAATCTGTGACAAGATCCTGGCCCTGTGCTTCTCACACGTGTAAATTTTGTAATGATGTTGGTCACCCATTGTGAGTAATTTGATGCATGATTGCTTAATGGAATTTTCTGCTCCTCTTACGGCTGCTGTGAAAAAAAATTCTCACAATTTTGAGTAGCAAAATTTCACTCTTTCAACGCTTACTCACAAGAGCTATTTGGAATTGATGGGCTGGAAAGCAGGGCCTGATGCCATGTGGTCCCCGTGACACAGTCTGCGCACATGTGCGGGAGTGGACTTCCAATAGCTCTGACTTTTGTCAGCTGGCAGGGTTTATGGTGGAGAGATTCGAGAACAGACTCAAAAGTGCAGGACATCTTGCTTGTTTTGATGGGAAGGCTGAAATTGTTGGGACCATGGGAGAAGGCAAAGGATCATCTGGGAGAGGGGTTGGCAAGGAATGGCCAAGCCGTGCACTCCTGGATTTACTGAATGCCTGGGTTGAGCGCCTGGATGTTTCAGAAAAGGTGTTATGGGCAATAGGTGGACTAGTCTTGACAGCTGGGGCTGCACTACTAAGGTCTATCTCTCTCTCCTCTCCCCGTCTCTTCACAGTATCACAGAACAATGTTACAGTGCAACAACAGCCATGTGTGTCACTTACATGTATAAGGTACATAGCTGTAGAACCAGTGTTGAGAATTACCTCATAGTTTCTCGTACGCCAGTGCTCAAATCAACACTCTTGTTGATTGGTGTTGGTCATGCAGAACAGTTTTGGTAATTTCCAGATTGAGTTTTCACGCCCTGTGAAATCCTAGGAGTACCATACCTGCAGCTCAAGCTATGGTATGTTCTAAGTGTCCAATGCCTGACAAGTACTGATCTCGTAAGTTTTTTTATGTGGTGCCAGACGCAGGAGTTTGAAGTCAAAGCACAAGAGAAGTGCATTGTTTCTTCGAGCCAGGGCCCTGCAGGAGGCAAGAGATCGCCAGCAAATATTGTTGAAATCTGCTTCAACAAGACCCAGTAAGAAAGGCTAGATTTGCAAATGTTGGGCATCGGCAGTGCTATTGAGATCTGAGCCATTTCGTAAGGCACAGGAGTACACTCAATCTGAGGAAGTCACCCAGGAAAATATACTTAACTCTTAATAGGTTGTCATGCTTCTTCACCTGATAACATACTAAAATGTACCCACCTAAAGTTCATTTAGGGCGCTTCCCTGAGATGTACTCCTCTGGAGGAGCATATAGTGGTCGGCATTGACTGAGGAGGGTGGTCAAGACCTTGTTGAGTACAGTATTTGGTTTGGTGCTGGTGATGAGTATGTTAGGCCTAGTTGCAATGACACTCTGTAATTCACCCTCCAGGTGGCTTGCAAATCTGCTCTAGCCCGTGTCTTAATATGTATCTAGGACCTCCAGTTACAGTTTTGGAAAAATGCTCCTATGGGCAATTTTCTGGTTGCAATTTATCCTGCAATGGCGATCTCCAGAATGAAGAAATTCCACCAGATGCAGTTGTACCCATTTGCATGCTCCGGACACTCTGAAATTCGCCCTCCAGGTAACTTGTAAATCTGCTCTAACCTGTGTGTCACTTGAACTTAATATGTACCTAGGACCTCCAGTTATGTTTTTGGGAAAAATGCTTGGCTAACTCCTGTTGGAAAAATTTGATTGATCTCTCTCAAGAGATTCAGCAAGCTGGTCTTTTGGATTGTTTGAGCTCATTAGTGATGTGTCTAAGGGGATATCTAAAGGTACTGCCCATGAATTCCTTCGAAACTTTGCTTGGGGACGCCTTGGGGGTGCCCGTTGGGAAGTTTGATTGATCAGAATTTGTTTTTTTGAAGCATATAATTAGTAGGCCTTCTCTGTAGCATGCACTTGCCATTTTTAAGACAGGCTAATTTGAAAACAGTCATGCTATCATGGTCAACTTTTGACATTTCTGGTATGTTTCTAATGAAGCACATATGTATCCACATGAGGATTGGGATGGTTTGGAAATTGAACTGCAAAAGCATTTTGGTGTGTTACCGGGTTGGGTGTCAAATGTGAGATAGTGGATGAGTACACATGGCAGTGTGCCACTAAGCTGCAATCATGGGTGTGTATGTTGCATGAGCTAAAAATACCATGAGCATAGCACAATTTTAGGAAAATTCTCGAAATTTGACATTGATTTGGCATTTGTTAACCTTAAGATCGGGCATGACAAACCAGGCTTGGCAGTCACCGAACCTAGGTAGTTGGTACCGATTACAACTCAATAGTGCAATAAAAATAGCAACCGCGGGAATAGACCCCTCTTCTATAACCGTATAACCGTGGATGCTGTTTTTTTTTTTTTTTTTGGGGAAAATTCCAACAAGTTCCATGAAAATGAGAAAATGTAGTTGCCGCAGACTACACACTTTCAGGGATCAGGAAGTCGGCGCCGCCTATAACATGGCCGGAGAAGGGCAGGCGATTTCCGATCATCCAACTAACGAAAATGCGGAAGAGATTTCGTGTCCAATGTGTTTGGCTGCCGGCCACGTGTCGGCAGTCCAACACCTCCTGCCATCAGTAACATTTGTCGGGTCACTGGGGTGTTCTACGAGAGTAGGTCACTCCCGCGTTTGTAGCGCCACCACGTTTCTTCATCTTTTGTGGTGCACACACAATGGACAATACACCTGTTCTTGTATTGGGCAGGACTAATGCAGCGGAGGGCGAGAAGAGGACAGGCCCGAGGAGAACTGTTGGTCGTGGCTCCAGATGACATCTCTTACTGCATTGCACGAAATGAAGCAGAGGCAGAGATTGCGTGTCTACAGAGTGGAAATGTAGACGGGACATGCGCTGCAGACGATTCAGAGGAAGAAGGAAGCTCAGACGATGTGGAGGATCTACCTGCAAAGTACTCAGACTGGGAGGACGAGGATAAGGATAAGGAAGAAGACGGTGAGGTCCAGGATGAAGTCGAGGATTTGCAATGGATCGGTGCGTCTATTGAATTGATTTCTACTTTTTTCCCTCAGGCTATTCTTCCTGCGGATACACCTGCACAGGAACCCTGCGGTATTTGCATGGAGTCTCCACAAGCCGGCGACTCTGTTCACACCCTCACCGGTTGTTTGCATTGTTTCCACAGTGAGTGCATTGATACTTGGATGCAGCTCAATGCCTCTTGCCCTCTCTGCCGACAAAGGTTCAACTAAGCTAACATAGGCTTTGCGTTTTGCTTAAGCTAAGTTAAAGTGTACAATCGCAAATCTCATATGCGTAGTACAGATGTGTTTGTAAACTTCACTGGGACTTGCAAGTCCAGCAATGAACCATTGTGTCGTTCATAAAAGTTTGAGTACAAAAAGAGGGAAACTCTTCTTTTTGACTTGTGAGCCGCATTACTTCTCCACGCTTAGTGATTTTGGTTGAAATGTAGTCTTCGACGACTTGAACTGGCAGGTAGAAGAGATCATTGAAAACGTTACTGACAGCTCTGCTACCAGAACGGAACTTAGGGTTTAGAGAGTCATGTGGGAGTCGGCGCCGAGTTTTGTTCCAATACTAACTCGAATATTGTTCACCTAGAGGACGCCCACTTTATAGTCGGCACAGACTACAATGATTTGAAGTGTACGAGAATGGGAAATATGGGCCAACAACAATCAGTCCATACACAAAGTTACGCAAGTCTACGAAGCATGTCCGATAGGCAAGTTATCCAAAGTGAGCAGTCATAAGTTCGGTCATGTGAGCTCCCGACACGAACAACTTGGAATATATTGCACCTCTAGGTCGTATGCTTTATAGTCGGCACAGACTAAAAGGATGCGAGTTGAATGAGGATGCGACAGACTCCCGAACAACAGGCATTTCCTGCTCAAACAAAAGCAAGTCAGATATGAAAGTCAGCAGTGCCAAATGACCTTATGTCAGCTCCGGTTCTACAAATGCATCATATGTGCACCTCCACGCCATACATTTTATAGTTGCCACAGACTATAAGGATTCCAATTGTATAAACATTTAAACATCGGGAAACAACAAGGTTTTCTTGTATGAGTCTCAGACATTCAGGATCTAAGTCCAAAGCGCTATGCTCACGTAATACTCTTGTGTATATGAGCTCAACAATCATTTGCCACATGGTGTACACAAAGTGACTTGCCTATGTGCAGGCAATGTGCGGCAACTCACCCCTAGACTCAACAGTCATACCACCGCTCACGTGAGGTCCCTGGTGAAGAAAACTGAGTAATGTGTAGATGGAGATCGCACACTTTGTAGTCGGCACAGACTACAACGATGTAATAGTGCTCACCAACAGCTGGTACCATTTTGTAGTCGGCACAAACTACAAGTATAGAACAGTGGGCACGTACACATCGTACACTTTATAGTCGGCACAGACTACAATGGAGAGCATGTATGATGTGTTCGAATATCCGCTAACTAACATATTTTCGTGCAGTGATTGAAGCAAGTGTTGGAAGCATTTAATATGAGCAAGTTAGTCAAAAAGTTTCCAATGACATGTCTGCTCATGTGAGCGGCACCGGTCAACTGAATGGAAAATTGTGCACATTTCACAACTACACCTCCGCATCTATAAGTCGGCACAGACTACAAGGATTGCGATTGTCTGAAAGGCTGAAGATGCGCCAAAACACACATTTAGGGGAAAATGATTAGCAACAGAAAAGCGCTGATCTGCTCACGTGAGCTCCTCCTCGGGCATGTAAGCATACTTGTGGATGAAAGTGTAGACTACAAAATGTGGCGTCAGAAAGTGGTCGATCTGGAGAGACCACGCAGAATTAGGATATCCTTCAAAAAAATCCATAGGCTCACTATGGGAACCAAGGACAAGAGTCGCGGACCAACATTGCCTTCACCTCATTTATGGTGAGCATTGGATGGTTTATCTCCTCCGAGTCATTCCGCATCTTCAATCTGCGCAACATAATATAGTATATATGTTTGCAATGGGTGTAAGATCATTTCGAAGTTTCATTTTGTCAAAGTCTGGGCATGTGCACTCCGGATTTCTGGAGATGCAAACATTGTACACCTCCCCTGCTTTGGCTGATCCCGGTGTGCAAAGTGTGTATACACGTCCAATTCCAGGGCGGGGAACATCTTTGACTGATTGGACAGTTGCTTTCAAAGATTCTCCTAGCTCGATCTTCTTCCGGGCTAGTGCTGACAATTTCTTCCGGCGATATACTTTCTTCCACCTCTTCGTGGCATATGTGTTTGGATCTAGGTCATTGGTATCATCCTCTTCACTGTCCCACTCACCCTCGGCAGGGGTCATGTCGTCTGTGGGAACAAGTCGAAATCGTGCTTTGGTCAAGGCATCAACCTCCTCTTGATTTAGATTGGTCCCAACCATGACAGGCCAGATGTTGGTAACATCAGGTCTATCGAGCACATATCGCCCCGATTCACCACGGACACAGTAGATGATGTCTGTTGGGTAGTGCCACATTTCCATCATCTTAGGTTTCGCAAGGGTCGGTGGATGGTGGCGCCCAACATATCTGGGTGCTGGAACACCCAAACTCTAGAGTGGCCGGATGTCCTCTTTGCATGGCTTCGCACTGTCAGACCAAACTGCCCAGCACTTCCCTCGTGAAGTGTTCGAAGTACGAGCAATGTGCCAACATGCCATGGATACTGTGGTCCCCAAAACGGGTTTTCTGTTTTGCATTGGAAGTTCATCCTCCAAGGTCTCTACATGTATGTCCACAGTACTTGTACTCGGTCTTGGCCCACCGGCACCTTCCTGTCGTCTGGGGGTCGTTCGGAGATTTAAGTCAGGCCTCCAAGAATGAACGTATTCCTCGTCTTGTAGGTTGCCAAGAACAATTTTCCGCTTTGTTGTTCGAGTGAGAAGATCACCTTCGAGGCCTGGATTTCTACCATGAAGTGGCATGCCATCGATGAAACTTCTCACCACTTCTGTCATTTTAGCAAGATCGGACAACCGCGCTGTGGCTCGTGCCAGTAATTGTTCGCGGTCGGGACTTGAACCCTTTGCCCACCCTTCAGATAATTGTTGTAGGAGGGTGATTGCAGTATTGCCCTTGTCATGTCATTTCGGGTGGCTGTATACAGGTCGACCTTCAACACTCCGCTCCCGGCCTGCTAGCTCGCATGTACAGACTCAGACATATTCACATTTGGCATTGCTCATCCTCTAGCTCCAGACCCTAACGTCCGCGTAAGATCAAAACAAGTTTTATGTGCAAATTGGGACACGAGGTAGAGAAACGACACGGCTACCCCTTGGAATAGATGCCATTAGACGAACATTATGGGTCAGCCGGAGTTATAATCGGCAGCGACTACTGGCATTCGCAAATTCATCATTGGGCCCACACTGTGGTCGGTGCAGACCATAATCAGATATGAAAGGGTGAAGAATAGCAATCAGAGGTAAATGCCCCACTGCAATGATATAACTAGTCAGTGCAGACTATAAAGAAATGTTACCCATCTTTTAGCAAAGTACATGCGAGCCCCCACATTTCATTTTAAACGTGGAAGGCCCCGAACAGATGTTGTCGTTTTGCGATGATATAGTCGGTGCAGACTATAATTGCCATGTTGTTCCCATGTGAGCGGTCCCATATCTTTGACCCAAATAAATGCAAAAGAATGCATATATACGCTACAGTGGTTGCAATAGTCGGTGCAAACTATTAAGAAAAAAAATTGCTCACGTGAGCGGACTGATACATTGCATATTTGAAGACCTATGAAGGAGAGAAGTATCGGTATGTCCACCACGAGAGCCAACCCAAGAGCCCAGGGACATTGTCATCTCGAGCGGCACCGGAAGACAACCACCATGCATAGATGGCCAGAAAATGACACCTCTGCTTCAGCCTCAATGTTTGTTGCTCTCCACTTCGTACAAAGATCAATATGTTTCTTTTGGAGGTGTTTGCAGATGTACTTCTTGGTCCACTTGACGAGGCTCTGACCCCGATGGAATCCACATGTCCTCTCCTGATCGGGCATTGGTTCCCCCTCTCCATAAACATTACGAACAGCTGCCCAATTCGCATTTGCATTGTCTGCCATGAATCCTCGAAAATGTGGTCGGCCCTTGCCCGCCCGCAGCATTTGATCGTTGATGCACTCCTACATGATCATCTGTGATGCTGTATCTTCTGATTTCATTTTGCAAATTGCGATCGTCATAATTTTGTGATAGTTCGGATGGTACACGTGACACGCCATTGTGCTCCAGCCGTTTATTCGCTTGACGTTGTCGAACATAATCCAGCTCGATCCCAGTCCCCTCCCCCCCCGGGCCGCATCATGTCCACCAGATGCACTCCACAGCCTTTGCCAACAGTTGACATTTTAAAAAGGAAGCATCTGTCATCCACACTCCCTTGACCTAGGAACCGGCTCCCGTGGATATAGTCATAGCCGCACTTTCAGTTTCAGCAAAGCTTGTAGATCGTTCCCGATCCCCATTTCGAGTTTTTTCTTTTGTGTCTCGTAACGAACACCACATTTCCCCACTGCATCGACCTCTTCCATGAGCTGCTCGAACTGCTCATCGTCAAGCTTCCATCTCTCTGTTACACCTAGAGACAGTACCTTGTCCATGACAATGGATTGGGCTACAGATAGTTGGACTGATTTGGGCCCGGCAGAGGGTGACCTGTGGATCTCATCTGCAATTACACTTTTTGCTTTTGCGGCTGCTTCCCGACATGCTCCAGGTGCAGACTGGTGTGAATGATTGCCAACATGCACGGCTGCTCTCGTCATAGTTGGTGGACCTGTGACATAGAACATTTTTGCAGGGCAAGTCTGCATGCATGTGGGTGCATGATTGCACACTGCGCATATGAACGTGTTGGGGGGCACCTGGCTTTGTGGTTTGAACTGTGCATCGGAATGTCCCATCCAATGGATTTCATTGTGCGTGCCCTCCCTAAGGAAGAATGGGCAAGTTCCTCGGACGCACCTCAGCGCACCAACACAGTAAACATACCTGCAATGTCAAAGTGGGTCAGAAGACGGAAAACATTAGTGGACGTCAAGACAACCCATGTACTGTTATAGTCTGGACCGACTATAACACCTCCATGGGCAGTGACCAACATTCTTCCATTGTCCCTTGAGATGAGATTCTAATGACAGGCTACACACACTTCTAAGTATCCTTCCTCCTTCTGCTCTTAACATCAAGAACAGGGGTGAATCTATAGAATACTCTTGCCCATCTTTCATCCTCACTCTACTTCCCTGCAAAATAACTTCGGATTCAACGACATTGGCTACAACTGTTAACATACAAGCACCAGAGCACCCCTAGGAGTTAAACTTCAACAACAAAGGGGCATCAACACCCCCCCCTTGCTAATCTGGCTGCTCAAGGGGGAGAGAAAAAGTTAAAAAAATATAAGGTACTTGGGGGGACAAAGCAGCAAAAGGAGAGAGAGCCTACGTGGAGTTTCCCGCTCTCTACCCTCCCATATGTTAGAAAATTAATAGCTAATTGTTTGTTAACAACAGCTTGCAGTGACTGGTACACAAGCTACAGAAAACAATCAACTGTCTTGAACATGTTCTCACAAGGAGTATTTTGCACTCTAAGATGCTTCATGCAAGGAAACCAGCTTGGCTAGTCCCGGGAACCCCTTGGAGTGCAAGGCAACATCAGTAGCAGACTGTTCATCTTTATCTCTCACTTGGACATCAGCCCTGAACTTGAGAAGGAAATCGCATATGCCGACATGCCCCCATCCTTATACGTGGAAGACAATATACATTAAGTGGTTATTGTAAGACAAAACACTCAAGTCTCTCTTTTCGTTCGTGGCTAACAGATGTTTAGTATCACAGTTATGACTCCTCAACTGAGGACTTGTTGATACTCCCATAATTTGCATGGTTATCAGATCCATAAGGCAGAACTGTCACTGAAAGGAAGGAAGGAGAACTAGTAGCCAAAAGATTTACTCATGGAACGATCCCAGAGAGTAAGCCATAAGAGAGCTAAATCGCAAGTTACAACCATTTTTTTGTGCAAGAAAAGATGTACTCATTAGGCTATAATTGCCATCTTGATGCCATAACATGATCGGCCCAACTGGAATGCAGCAGGTAGGGTCCATAATATAGGCGTACTCGATTTGCCCTCCCATCAACCCAAAAGGATCGCTTCGGTGTGCTGCTGGTGTCTGTAGTCAGGTAATGTCGGATTGGTCTTTGAGAAACCACCACAAAATGACCTGCTAAGACCAAGCTCACTCTCCCCTAAACCTTGTAAACATCAGGAAGAATACCATGCCCTGTGGAGAGGAGGGGAGAGGAGAGGAGGGAAAAGAGAAAGCCCGCGGAAGGGAAGGCGAACGCGGGAGAGGAGTGGAGAGGAGATGAGAGGAGGAGAGGGAAAAGAGAAAGCCGCATGAGGGAAGGGGAGAAAGATCGCGGAGAGGAAAAAAAAAAAAAACAAACAAACGAAAGGATGATCCCGCGGTGCATCGCGGCCTAAACGTCGCTCTTACCACTACACTACCCCTTAAAACTCAACAACCCCCTCCTGTAAAATTATATTTAAGGTGTTTTAAACCCCCCTCTGTATGTATAATGTTGTACATGGGGGGGTTTAAAATACCCCCTCCTGTGCACTCACGTGGCTGGTACATTTAATGAGGAGTGCACCCCCTAGGAGGGGCATTTGGCCAATATTCTGGATCCTGAATAGGGTGTGTACCAGGTTCGTTGTAACATGGGCGGTTTCAGTTCCCCTGCCACAAGCAGTGGTATGTCATCACATGTCTGATATGATTTCCGAACACATACATGAGGGAAATAATCAGGTTATTTTAGGAAAGACACTTACTTGTTCACGTCATGCATTGCTGTCAAGAGTACAGTGATGTTTCCCTTGGGATCCAGCACCATGGAGGCCACACAGTAGTGCCACTCCTCCTCAGTGCTATGATACCTCGATATCATGTTCTGCCAGGCAAGCAATCGGTGGTTGCCATCCCAGACATGGAACATCTTGCCTGAGAAAGGCTGTGTAACAAGCATCTTGCAAATAATTGATTCAAACTCGTCGTTGATACGTCGCCAAATTGGATCCCAGTCTCCAACAATGGTCTCATCCACTAGAACTTCCCTGCCGTTGGCGTCGCCTAACGAAACGTAAAACACATATTGACCCTCTATGTACCCATGGCAAAAATCCTGTTCCAGCTTTGCAATGTCATTCATGAGTGCTGGTCGGACGAATGGCATGGAAATCAACCTGCAAAGTGGGATCATTAATTTCCCCCCAGGAACGCCCATGGCCTTGATGACTTGGGCTGAGTTCACTTTCGAGAAGGACAACAGATCTTTTGCCCTGTCCTGGTATGGCCTGCCATCGTCTTCCTCCTCAACAACAACAAGTTTGTGCTCCTCGTCTTCATCCTGCTCCAGGGGAACACCTCTCCTTTTCTTCGCCTGCATTCAAAAAGAAAAATTCTCCATGTAAAAGCAATGTCACAAATAGAGTGCGTTGACGCGCGCATTTCTAAAGCCTCTACAGACTGTACATCCTCTCTTCAAGTTGAAGATATGCATGTGCATTGATCTCGGAAATGAGAGACCCATACTCAGGAGAATGTCCTTCAGAACTACCCCAGAAATTGCGTGCGTCAACGCACGCAATTTCGGTAGGTGCTCTGAAGTGTCTCTCGTGGATTTAATACGATCACAATTGTGCTCACACATTCAGGCATTCAGATCTGTTTAGAGCTCTGGATGTCCATCATAGCACCCTCCGAAATTGAGTGCGTTGACGCACGCAATTTGTGGGGGTGTCTTAGGAACATGCAGAGCTTGTTGTAGCTGATATCGTGTAGCCCATTTCTCTCTGTTCATGGCTGCAGTTAGAGGTTGTGAGTGCATAACATGGCTTTCAGAGCACCTCCAGAAATTGCGTGCGTTGACGCACACAATTTTCTGGAGGTGCTCTGAAGGTCCTGCTCCAAACACAGCCTCCCTTTCTTGTTCAGTGAACAAAAGAAAGGAGTTAAGGAAAAACTAGCAGAACACCCATATGTGACACCTTGATCTCTTCACTCATCTCTGAAGTGGAAAAAGACAAGAATGCAGGGCATGAAATTGCGTGCGTCAGCGCACGCAATTGCCATGCCCTTCAATCTGCACCAAAAGAGA
Source organism: Takakia lepidozioides (assembly GCA_030704615.1). Taxonomy (NCBI): domain Eukaryota; kingdom Viridiplantae; phylum Streptophyta; class Takakiopsida; order Takakiales; family Takakiaceae; genus Takakia; species Takakia lepidozioides. The sequence goes on along the minus strand of CM060733.1, from coordinate 70,162,074 downwards.
GGAAGGAAGATCATCACCTGTGGTCCTTTCGGGGGAGCACTCCCTGATGCCTTGGATGCAGCGGCACTAACCGTCTGCACAGCCTGCTTCCTCTTCAGAGTCGCCTCCTTCTCAACAACACTCTTCCCCTTTGGCGTGGATTCCTTATCAACAGCATCGGGCTCCTCTATGTCCATATCCTCTGTGTCGCTCTCTGATGGTGTTTCATCCCCTCCTTGGGCAGCCCCGACCGCCTGGTCCTGCACAGTCATGTGTTCTGTTTCCAGGGCCGAACTCTCCTCTGCTATCTCTTGAAGCGTCAAATCCAGCTTGCGACCTCTCAATCTCTCTCTCGCCCTCTTCCTCTCTCGCGTTGAGGTGAAAAAAAAAGACTGCCTTCTATGCCTACCACTCTCACGGTGGGAACTCAGTCTCCTACTAGTCTCCAGCTTGAAAATGAGGATCTGCTGGGCCCAGAGACGTTGTGCGAGGGGATGCCGGCGGGGCAACGCTTGGGTTCACCTCATACGTGTCCACGTAGCACAGGAACATTTGTGCATTTGGCACTGGCCGCCGTCACCTCTTGTGTCTGTATGGCCATACCCTGGATTCGATGTCCATACATGTGCAAGTTGATTTTGTGCATTGCGGCGGTTCAGAACTTCTCATTGGTTCTGCACCCATTCTGGCAGCCGTGCTATGAATGCAATGTTTGGGCCCACGTGCCTAAAAACTTTACAAAGGCATTGTATCCCAGATTTTTCGGCTCAGCCGTCTTTTGCACTTGGTGTGGGCAGGCACATAACTGCTTGACATCTATTTTAACAACTGTTTACACAACTGTTCTTCAAGGACTCTTTAACTGTCTATCAGGTATTGATGAATGAAATCCACGGAAGTCGTGGGCCTCTCCACTTTCGAGCTCTGTCTAGCTCGGAATCATTCGTCTTTCACCATGGGTTCGTCTGAAGCGGAGTTTGACTCTGTGGAGAAGCCTATATCTTTCTCGAAGGATGCCGATTCCAATGGTTACGCAATTGCGCAGGAACATCTCCTGGCAACGCGTTTCGAGTACCAGATTGGCACTGTTTTCCTCGAAAGAGAGGTCTACGAGGTCGATGGGAAGTTGATCAAGTACTCATTTCAGAAACCGGATGAAAATTCTCTTGTGAGTCAGTGGAGAGTGCCTCCAGGGAGATATAGGGTCGTCGGAGCTCCTCGGTGGCAGTCCGCTGGTTCGTATGTCTCCCCGGGAACAGCTGGTTCTGTTGCTCAAGAGAAAAGGAATATCGTCATGAAGACGGAGACCACTACTTCCACCCCAATAGTTGAGCTCTCAGACTCCTCCTCCGAGGACGTTCCCAGCAACCCAAATTATGTGCAAACACCGCCGGTCGTCAAGCCGCAAGTGACACACCTCATCAGTGTCATTCCTAAACTGAAGTCAATGGGAGGAATGCCCGGTTTCCAGAGTGAATTGCGGGGGATTGACTGGGAGACTGTCCCTATTGAGTGTGTGGAGTTCCTGCCGGATGCTTATGATGGGGTCGAGCTACCTCCACCTGGGCGGGATGGACCCGTCACGAGCCTCATGCAGGGAATGGACAAGAGAGGAGATGGACACCCGTGGTGCAGAACGAAAACATCCAATATTCAAAATCATGACAACCTCGTCTTCCGGAGAAGCCTGTGCAATGGGCACCTGATGTGCGAGAATTTGAATTGTAGGCATTTCTAGTGGTTGAAGGTTCACAACCAGTGCGAGTGGGAGGGTGTCGACAAAAATCCATTCAAACCCGGTGAAGCACCTCCAAGCTCCAACACTTTCGTTTGCAAGTTCTGCAAACAAGCGCCTTCCTGTCTGGCGGTGTGTGCAGCACGCAAGTACTATGTTGTTCACCGTTTGAAAAACATGACTAGAGCCTGCGTACATTTCGGATTCCACAACCATCCTGTGGCGAAGGGAGATTGCAGGGAGAGTGTTCAAACAATATCGAAGTTGATAAGACAGGAGTATGAGAGCAATCCAACAGCCACCACCTCCGCAATTGTGCTTGGAGCAAGCAAGAGTTTCCTGGAAAGCCATATTCTGTGTAGGGGACTCTGTGTGCAGGAAGCTGGACGGGCATGCCTTGGACAATGTTATGGATCACCTCTCAACCTTGAGCTCACCGAACATTAGAAACCAGGTGAATGCATTGAGGATGGGCTCTGCAAATAGAGGGTATATTGATAACATTTTGGAATTGAAGTCTCGGAGCATGTACGACTACATTCAAGATAGTGTGTTCCCAGGTCAGGGATCCAACAAAGTGTACAATTTCAAAATGTCGACAGCCGGGGAGGGCAGCGGAGTGAGTCTTGTCAAGCGCATGCAAAAGGATGGCGACCTGCAGAACTGTTTCCTTATGTTTGATCACGTCAAACGAGTGAAAAACTGGACAACAATGGCGTGTCATGTTTACGATCCTTTCTACCAGCGAGTCATGTCAATTGCAGTGTGTGACATGCAATCGGAGGATGCGGAGTCGCAGCAGCTTATATGGAGATGTCACATTCGCGTGATGGGATGCCATGGGACATGTCACATGGTGTCCCATGCATTGTGAATGGACAGGCACAACCATGTGACAGGCATGTGAAAAGGCATGTCACATGGTGTCCCATCCCCAAATTTTGTTGGTTTTATGACCGACAGTGCTCAAGTGAATTTCAATGTTGTTCACATTGTGTTCGGTTCAGGAGATCCAAAAGTGCCAATGCCAGGAAGAGAGCGAACATGTCTTTTCCATTGGATGCAGTCCCTTGATAAACATACCAAGGCAGACATCAAACCGGACATGCGGCCAATTCATCTTAAGCTATGCAAACAGTACAAAGATGCCAAAAGCATGGCGGAGGCGAATACTTTGTTCCAGTCAATTTGTGCCTGGTGGTTCTCATCTGGGCTGTATCAGAAGACAGTATGAGAGCGCTGGAAGACTGGCTAGCATTTTGGCACTTCCGGTATAGACGATGGGGAGCATGCATGACAACGGTACCTGAATTTCAGATCATGAATTCTCATTGGCTTTGTATGCATTTCCAATCATGTCTGCTGTCGTGGGGTGTACCTGTTTGTTTTGATGTGTGTTTTCCCTTTCTGCAGCACTTGTCAATTGAGGAGATGGCGGACATGCCCTCTTGCGATCTAGCGGAGACAGTGCACAATGCATGGTTGCAGCAGTCTGGAAAGCGGGGGCGGGATTTGTATCTGGCGATGGCAGATGATCTCATCCAAGCTCTGCAGCAACAAACGAGATATCGCGATTTCTTGAGGGGTGGCGTTGGTGGCAAAGGCCCTGACAAGTCTGAGTTGATGTTGCGAGCTGCAAAAAGATCGGGGGATCCAAACAAGATTGCCAGAGATGTCAGCATGTGTGCGGAGGGAACTCCTCTGGTGTTCACAGTTCCCCATATGGAGGGCGAGGAGAGATTCGGGTCCTGTAAACGGAAATTGAACACCCCTCCTGGGTCGGATGCAAACTCATACAGGGCGGACAGGAACAACTTCTCCATTCCGCGTGTTCCATTGCATGAGAGGTTTGTCTCTGGAATATCCAGTGCGGAGCAACGTTTCTCACAAAGTACGCCAGCATCTCCTGAATGAATGCCATGGCAATAGGTCCCTCGGCTATAGGCGCTACATGTTTCTGTTGACATGGCGTCCGCCACGTTGGCCGAATCCCACGTGGACATGTGGATTGCCACGTAGGCATGTTGACTGCCACATCATGTTGTTCACTGCCATGTCAGCACGCTCATGCCACATCACCCTCACGCTCACGCCACATCAACTGCTGGTCCCCTACGCTCGCGCCATGTCAGCTCACGCTTACGCGGTAGCGTCGTTGAAGAAATTCCACACTTTGCCCTCCAATCCAACCAAGCCATTGCTCTTCTTCTATTGGATTTTGATATAGCTTTCAATAGGGTAGAATGGTCCTTTCTGCTGGCAGCCTTGGCCAAAATTGGGTTCCCTCCTTCTTTTTGCTAGTGGGTTAATATACTATTGACCAATTCCTCAAGCAGAGTCATGGCTTCCTTTCTTCGCCTTCCCCTGCAGCGTTCGGTGCGCCAGGGCTGCCCCCTAGCGCCCTTCCTCTTCCTAGTGGTGGCTGATTCTCTAGGTTACATGTTGCAATAAAATCATTGTATCCAAGGTCTTCGTATCACCAACTACATTACTCAGCAACCTTCGCACTTAATAGACTCAATGTTTGTAGATGATACCTTTCTCATGCAGCATTTCGGGACTCCTGGGGGAGACAAAGTCTTATTTGCGAAAGCACCTTCGTCGACTCCTCCGTCTGGCCATAGCCCCCCCCCCCCAAGCTGGAGAGACCTTCGCGCCACCCTTCACGACCTCTCCAGAGTTTGAGCGTGAAATTAATTGGAAACATATCAAATCCACCACAAAGGCCTCACGGTCTCTTTACCGATGATTATTTCATTAGCACTAAGTCAAGGTCTTTATTGGGATCTTAATTGGCACAACTCTAAGTTCCTTTGGTTCTCTCACAAGTATAACTATTTATGAGCGATCTATTTGCTCCTACCTAGATTGGTAATGTTTCTCCTTGGGTCCTGAGCCAGTTATATGGTCTTTCCTCAATGAGGTGTTGGTTCAATTATTCATTGATTACGGTGTGTGTGCCTTATGGTATACCAAGGGTTTTAATTTTTTTCCCCGAATTAATCTTTAATAAAGCTATCAGGGCCACTGTCCCTGTTCATTTTTATTTTTTTAAAAAAACTTACTTGATCCTTGCATAAGTATTCCAAATAATATGATTTCAGACGAAATCACTTGGGCCTAGGTACCAAAGCTGCCAATGTCCCCAGGCTCATTTTCTCTCCACATCCTATATATACTAAATAATTGTCGGAAAACAATAGGAATAATGTAAGAACTTAATGGACGCGTGCAATCTGACGGTACTTTCGCCGGATTCCGGCAGCCTGGGCTCCTCCGGCGGGGCCCCTGTCAAATCCTCCCTACCTCCTCTTACCTCGGTTTCATATTAAATACTTAAGAATCCAAATGGGTCTGAAGTTGTGGTGGGCAACGTGAAGGTAAGGTGACAGCATTGCAGACGGCGAGGATCTGGGTTCGATTCTTGATGGGTCTCATGTAACCCCTGTCTCTCATGTAGCCCTATGTAACTCCTATCTCTCATGTGACCCTATGTAACCCATATTTCTCATGTAACTTTGGTTAGTCCATTTTATACTTAGTCAAATTTTGAGACCAAGTGTGAGTTACACTGAGAGGAGTTACACTCCATTCTGTGTAACCCCGAGCAGAGTTACACACCTCGTCCTATAACCCAATGTAACCCCAAGTGGAGTTACACACCTTCCTTGTAACCCAGTGTAACCTTGACTGGAGTTTACACTCCTTCAGTTCCATGTCACTCTCAAGAGAGGGTGGGGAAGATTTGACATGCCGGAAACCGGCGCACCATCCTGTCAGAGGTTGCACGTGTGAATTAAGTTCTTACATTATTCCTATTATCTTCCATAATTGTCTTTATGTATTCTCACATTTGCTCTAAATTAAGATTAATTCTGTATAAAAAAATAAAAAAATTGCGGATCACCACGTGGAGGGCGGGATTTGAGTGCAGAGATACCCGCACCCAAACCTGGTTAGGATAGGGAGGGTCAGGTTAGGGCTGGCTAGGGAGGACCTAAACCCTAAACGGGGCGGCTCGGTGTGGACTTCCTCTCTCAACGCAGGTGGCTGGTACACACCTCAAGCAAACACCCAGTAAAAAACCCAGCCACAACCCCTCTCATCTTTGCATCTGCAGGCGTGCACACATAATCCATCTGTGGGATTCTGTGTCTTTTTCGATCTGCTCCAGATTGAGAGGAGGGCCTGGAAGCTAGTGTGGGATTCCAGGTTGTGCTAAGGTGCCAAGAGTTGGGTTGTGGTGGTAATTGTGCAAGGTGAGCGCAATGTCGGACGAGGAGAATAAGGAGGAGAAGGAGCTCGACTTAACGTCTCCGGATGTTGTCACCAAGTACAAATGTGCTGCGGAGATTGCAAACAGTAAGTTTTCTGTGCTATTACGAGAGCCAGGAGGCACATTGTCAATTTTGGCCTGGTGGGAGAAAATATGGGTGTGAGTGTCGGAGAGAGCACCGCTAGGGGTTGAGGTTTACGCGCTGCAAGGGAGGAGGATGGGAGGGTGCCGAGAGCGTTCCTTGGGGAAGAAAAATAGTATGTAGTTGAGGGCGGGATTATGCTTCGTCAAATATGGGTGCCAACATTAGGGCATATGTGATGGAGTAAGCAGAATGGCATAGCTTTTCAGGGCAGGAATGAAGAGGATGGCATCGGACTCGCATGAGTGTGATGGGCGGGCTGGGATGGCATTGGTTTGTGAGCAGAGGCATTGCAAACAGTGTTGGCCGAGTGCAAGCCGGGGGTCAAGGTGGTGGACCTTTGTGAGAAGGGTGACACATTGATTCGAGAGTGAGTCCATTGTCCCCTCGGGCATCATGAGCTGAGCGTTGCCGTTCTATTCTGGTTGACTACGTAATTATTAGCTAATTCTCAACTGCACTATAGATCACGGTTACGTTTTCTCCCTGCTCACCAGACGACCTGCTGCATTTCTGGCTATTACTGTCACGTCGCTTTTGCCATCCCTCAATCAGTGGCTTGATACGTGTCCACTTCCCCTTCTTTTCCTCTTGTGCCACCCCATTGGTTTCTTGCCCTCTTCTTTTGATTGGCAATCATTGGTATTTGATCTAGTCTGCCTTGAAGCTACTTGTAGTTTGGAGCACAGGTCATCCAATGACTTTCTTCACAGGGGATCACAGTTGCAATCTGATACAGGATTAGACGAGTGCAGGGTGCGCATGTAATGGATGCCCTGACTGACATTGGTGCAATGGCAGCCAAACTGCAAACATGTACAAGAATGCGAAAAAGAAGATTGATAAAGGAATTGCATTTCCGACATGCATGTCAGTGAACAACACAGTGTGCCATTTCTCCCCCTTGGCAAGTGATGAGACTGTGCTTGCTGCCAACGACATTGTGAAAATGTGAGTTATGGGTATTAACGCTATCTTTCCTTCCCACTCAATTGTAATGGTCCCATGCAACGATTTCTCATTTGTCTATCTCCGATGTGAACATCTGAGTTCTTGAAAGCGACTGTCCTGGCCCTCAGAAGAGGATTGTAATGTATCTCGTCACCTTACCTGGGATTGTTATTAAGTTGCCCGGACATCGTTACCACAGGTCTTTTGGTGGTATTGTCCTTGGTGTCTTGGGTGTTGCACTTGTATCTTGTCACTTAATGTCATTTCAACTCATAATTGATTTGCCAAGAATGGAACATGTACATGGTTTTGGCCACCACCCTCAGAAATTGTTGAAAGGGGTGGGACTCATGAGCAGAGGGCTTGGGTTTGCAGAGATCTAGGGTGCCACATTGATGGGTTTGTTGCAGTGGTGGCCCACACTCATGTTCTCTGTGATGGCCCTGTCACTGGCCGTGCTGCTGATGTTCTGGCTGCCTGCAACACAGCTGCTGAAGTAGCACTTCGCCTGGTGAGGCCTGGCAGAAAGGTGAGCATCTAATCATTTGGCCCTGTCACAAGCAATTTCCTTTTTATGCAACCTCCTAAGACAAATGTATGCCATGCAATTTTGTGCTTGTCTGCATCACTGGAATTGAAGACGATGTATGTTGTGCTTTTCTGCCCTGAGGGTAATTGGTGAATAATTGTGCTTGTCTGCCCTGAAGTTTGTGGGAATGGTTGGAGGGTATCATTTACTGGGAATAGACGGGCTGTGAGCCGTTTTGGGTTATATCCCTTTGAACGTCTATTATGCACAGCTGCCTAAAGTGAATGGTAGCACTGGATATGAGGTTGATCTAAAGGGAGGTGTGCTGCAGAACAAGGAGGTGACTGAAGCCATTCAAAAGGTCGCTGCAGCATATGACTGCAAGATTGCAGAAGGCGTGTTAAGCCATCAGATGAAGCAATTTGTAATTGATGCCAACAAAGTGATTCTGAGTGTGACCAATCCTGAGACACGTGTCGATGATGCTGAGTTTGAGGAAAATGAGGTGTATGCCATTGATGTTGTAACCAGCACTGGTGATGGCAAGGTGTGCACTTGTGTGATACCCTTTGCTATGTTCCTTTTCACCTCCTTCGCACGTATATTGTTTTTTCAGACCAAGTCTTGTTGAACTCTACCAGGTGTGCAATCACCAATAGTGTATACTAGGACACCTTTTTTGGAACTGGCTATGCTATGTGAAACTAGCTCTGAGCGCATGAGAGTCACACCAAGTTTTGAAACAATTCCATGGACTTTCAATGCAACCAAGAGCTGCTTTATCTGTAAGACTTGCATGTTTTATTACAATTCGAGTGTGGTGCAGCCAAGGTTACTGGATGAGAAACAAACTACTGTTTACAAGAGGGCTGTGGACAAGAACTATCACCTGAAGATGAAGGCATCGAGGTTTATTTTCAGCGAAATTAACCAGAAGTTCCCTCTTATGCCCTTCACTGCAAGGTATTTGGGTCTGGTTCTCTCTCTAATCTGTGACCCTAGTGAAATTTTATATCAAACATCAATTAAATTGTATGTCTTGCTGTTTGGGTCCAGTGCTGAAGCCAGCACTTTGAAGCACGGTTGGTCCATCTCCCTGTCTTGAGGGAGATGTTGGGAGCAAATTGACACTAGCTTCTTTGATTTTTCTGGAATGGAATTGCATATTTGAAAAGTCGCCCAGCTCAGAATATATATGATGTGTCTGCACACAGTTGGATCTGCTCATGGTTATTCATGTTAATACCAAGATTAAGATACGGCTGCACTCCAGGTACAATGAGGGCTGATGTAACTAGTCAATCTGTGGCTATCAACAGATACCCAACCTAATTCAGTAATCAAGTGCAGTTTTGGTTTCTGTGATGGGGGTTGGCCAAAACAGGGCACTTGAGGAAAAGCGGGCCCGTCTGGGACTGGTAGAGTGTGTGAACCATGAACTGCTACAACCTTACCCTGTTCTCCATGAAAAGCCTGGTTAGTACCACTTTTCCTTCTCATGGCACTTGAGCCAGGCTACATTCACATATGTGTTTCAGCTAAAGTTGGACACTTAGGGCAGCTAGTGGGTGGTGTCTAACCATTGGCTTATTTGTTTCCAGGAGATTTTGTAGCACATGTGAAGTTCACGGTGTTGCTTATGCCCAATGGCTCCGACCGCATTACTGGGCACACCCTTCAGGAGTTACAGCCATCAAAGGTGCCAGAGGATCCTGACATCAAGGCCTGGCTAGCCCTGGGCACCAAGGCCAAAAAGAAGGGCGGCGGCAAGAAAAAGAAAGGTTTGTCATCAGCCTTCCAAGATTGTACTCATAAGACGTTGTTTGCCGTAGCCTTGTGGCCATTGACCCCGCGCCCAGTTTGAGCGGGAACAAAAGGGACAGAACCTACCTCTGTCAGGGGCTGACGTTGGTAGTAAGACTTACCTCCATATAAAGCATTAATCCGGGTTTTCCAGATATCCTCTAGAAATCCCTTCACACAAGCATCAATCTGCTGTGTGTGATTTGCCCAAAAACTAGGCCTCAGGAGGGCCTGGGCTTTTGGCTCAGCCTCGAGACTTTCAAAGTTGGTAAACAGGGGTACAGGCACAATTCCCTTAATAGATTTGAAGAGAGCGTCTCTTTGGTGAGAGAACCCCGGACAGTGTATCAGAAAATGAATACTGTCTTCAGATTGCCCACACAACGGGCAATTGCACTCTCCCTTTCCTCTCTGCTTCTGAGCCTTCCAAGATTGTCAGATAGATAGGTAGGACCTTGCTAGTAAGTCTGGTCTGACACCAAGGAAGTTCTGACTGTGAAAGGACACATGTCAGGCAATTGGCCAACTTCCTATGGATTGTGGTGTAGTTCGCAGGTGAAAGGGCTGGTACTCTGCTGGGTAAGTTTCCATGTCAAACTAGAGTAACAGGAAAACTTTGGATTATTTGTGGGGTGTAATGCAGGTAAGAAGGGTGAGGGCCAGGGTGACGGTCAAGATGATGCCATGGATGTGGGGACTGAGGGAGCTGATAGTATGGACACAACATAGAGGCCACCATTAAAAGATGGGAACTGTGAGCGCACACAGATTTAGGGAGAGTATTCCAGGGCTTACAAAGTAGTCATGCGCCGTTTCAGTTTTGCTCCACAGCTTCCACAAGCTGCTTTAGTGTTGATGGTTTGGGCGATTTAGTAACAGTTGGATGCAGTATGAAAGCTTATTGTGCTGTGTTGAAAGGTTCTATGGTCAGTCTGCGATCCCTGGGCACCTTCCTGGGATCAAGGGTGCTAGTGTGAGTCTCATTTCAAATCAAGTCAAGTGTCTTTAGAGTAGAAGGCGTAGAGTGTGTGCAACATCAGCAAACAGCAGATGTCCTATTTCTCTAGTGTCTGCAGAAGGCACTGAATACTGTTGCTGCAGCGCCCAGCGGCGTCTGGGTGCGGTGCATGGTATCATTGTGTTGGGGGCTCTGTGCCTCCATCTTCTCACACTTCCTCTCTTCACCAGCTGTATCTCTCAAATCCTCCAGCTTTAGTTGAGGCATACTCCTGCCCAATCTCTCGGAATCTTGTGCCCCACTTTTGGATTCATAGTAGGTTTGGAGTTTTAGTTAGTCATTGGTGAAAGTCGCCACAGACTAAGTTCCATAAGTACAGGCAAGCCAGTGCCAAAGTTGTTTTAAATCAGTACACAGAGAAAAAAGAGAAGGGATTGGTGATGTGATAGCCACATTTCTAATCACTGAGTATAGCATTTGACAAAAAGACTAGACGTGTACCCTGCCTCTTGTAGTGGTTTTGGGGCCAATTTCAGTTTTATCATATACTTGGTTCCATGTGCACCTTCTTGTTCCTTAATGCATGCGCCAGTTGCTGTAATCAGTATTGAAAATGTAGGTGTACTTAAAAGAGTTTCGGAATTCTAAGACTACAGGAAGTTATAACATAAACTGTGGTATTTCACAATTTGTGTGTAAGAACCTTAAAACTACAAACTCGTATATTAATTGACGTGAATCAGATTTGCAGATAAATAAACGATGGAAAAATGCTCATCATTAAATGAGAAGTTACGATCTTAGAAGGCCTTTATTGTGAAGAATTGTAAGGTAAAAATTGCATTTGCTCTATCAATCTTAACCCAAATCAGAAGTGAATTGCTGTCTCTCCAATCTTAACCAGCCTTCATTCGCATAGAACCAAGACGAGAACAAAATTGAACTTGCTCTTATGATCGCTTGAATCTAGAAATCTGCTCCGGTGGGGACTAACCCAGAGGCATTGATGCTTTGCTACATCTTGACATATTACAACTTTTGGAGATCTAAGCCAATCCAAACAGAATGAACAATCCTGCCAAAACAAGCCACACCAAGTGCACCAGCTGCAGTGACTGAGCTGCTAATCCCTTGGCCCCAGCCGCACCATTCCATATGTCACAGTATCCCTCATGCCCAACCTCCACTGCAGCACACTTCGCTTCTGTTGCTCCACACCTGCACCATAAATTGCATCAAAGCATCCCACTACTATAATCAGCTGCTTTTATGCGCATTTGAACATTCATTCAATGTACTTATCATACCAACACCAGCCTAGGTTGAAAACAAAGATGCAAATGTAATGTGACAGAGGATGGGATAAGATGATTTTCACCACGTACCAATATGTGACTTCATCCATTCCACAGACCCTGTTCACAGTTCACATACACACAGACCCATAGGCTTAGAGCTGCAAATGCCAACTTTAAGACCCCCTTTGAACATTTGGAACCATGATGCATGCAAACAGTAATACTTTGCGTCAAGAGGTAACAGTTATGACCACTTACGGATCCGCTCGAAAACAATTCACAGTGCATACAGCTGGCTTCCTAATTCCTTCATCACAGGCCCCTGCACCCAACATACACTTCATCCCATGAGTGATCCCGCCGTCTCTTGGATAAGGGAAATGGTGGGATGGATCTGTAGGACTGCACAATGAACCTTTGTGCGAGGATAAAGACCATCAAATCAGGGCCATGTGCATTCTCCTAGCATTAATGATTAAATCATTCTACAGGACACCACAATTGGGTATTGCGTGGCTCCACGAAAGAGCACCCTCAGAACGTAATCGAGGACCGCATCCCACAAATGCTGCAGAATTTGCATCCGCGCCCTTCTGCACACACCTACAGCTCGACACGGCCGCCCCTCAATTATCCACACAACAGAACCACCCTAAACCTGAATTCTCTTTTCGATTGGCAACAATAGGAACTAAACAGATGAAACTGGCCTGTCTAATGTGAACGCAGCCCGCCCAACCTGTCATCTGCCGATCCAGCGACCCCAACTGAATCATCCCCTCGAATTTTAGAGGAATCTTCCCCAGAAACACACTCAAGTATACACCAAAAGTGGCATATTTCTGGGAAATACCGGAATGTAAGGGTCGCAAGCAGAACCATGCACGGGAAACTCCCATAAGGCGCTCTGTTCTGACTTGCCTCGGACTGCCCCATCCGCACTTGCCTCACTCACAAGGAAAAGCACCAGCGCTAACCATGAGAGATGCAGCCGTTTGCAATCATGCGCTGCCATTCCCTGCTGCCGAGAGAGAGAGACGCATAGCCCTAACGCTTCCAATCCTTCTCGTCACTCGCCCACACTGCCTCCAATTATGCTAGCAACACTGCTTCAATTCCAATCCCTCCAACAACACAGTTCTCTCTTCTAATCCAGTTCCCACACTACCCAACAAATTTCCCTCAAACAACATATCCGCTATCCTCTCGTCTGTTGCTTCTGATGCTTCCAGGGAACTGCTGCAGCCTACAACTGGCCTCCATGGCCGCGTGGCCCTTCTCGTCTCTCTCACAACGACCCCTTCCCTGCCTCATCAAACCCACCTTGACTGTTGCCTGCACCAACTGGGATTTCGATCTTTTTTTGTTTCAAAGGGAAACACCTGAGAGCGACAGCTCACAAATCAGGCCCCTTAATAGTGAGAGGAGAAAATAACCTCTTTCACAGTAACCCGCCATGAGGCGTAGGACTGGGCCACCACCCGGGAACCATACCACACCCGTCAGTAGCAAGATTTGACCCCAAAATCATTTGGGTGGCACTAAGTGCACTTAACCAACTGAGCTACTGACTGTTGGTTTTCATCTCATTATACACTAGGGCTTCGCGTTGCTCCGCACTACTAGCGACGAATTCTAAGAACTATGTTCAATTTTTCACAAAAAAGGGGTGGGTCATCCCCACGGTGTTACATGCAGAGATCCCGTGTTTTGTTTTTTTCTGGAAGAAAAATGGCGGATCTGCATTTCAACATTCAATTTTCACAAGCCACATCAATCAATAACAACATACCCAAATACCCTTACATTCACTCTATGAACTTTCAAGCATCCACCATGGGATTGGATCTTGGTGGGTTAAGGCTAGCTTTTGACAATATTCATGCAAGTTCATCAAGGGCTCCATCCAAAGCCACACCACGAGAAACAAACAAACATGTCCAAATTTAAGATGCTGAACAAACTTGTGCACAGGGCTGCCCCTCTCATCAAGCTCATTAAAATTCGTATTCACTTCCATCTTCAAGCTTTGGAGAAGCTCCACCACCCAAACCCAGAATTAGGACAGCACCAGAATCAGTAAAAAATCACCCTTTCAGTCAAGTGCAATTGTGGGCTGACTTCCCACCTATGCCGGGTAGACCCCACTATCAGGAAATGGTGGATGGTCTGAGTAGCTACACAGATCAATGAATGAAGCAAGACACTAGCATCTTTCCAAGAAAACATCCTTTCACCAGTAATCACCACAAGAACAAATCCCATCTTCAAAGTGGTGGAAAGTAGTTAGCGTCCCATACAACAATTGCTCGGCCAACAATCTTTGAGATGAATTTGGTGGAGGTGTGGCAGTCTCCACACACTCGAAGATTCTTGATGAGTTGTGTTGATCAGCCCAAAACCAATGGCCAACTTCTCACTGTGGTGGCAAACAGAAAATTCCTTTCCTCCACATCATGAAGTAAAAAGTGTGTGTCAGGCACATACCCTGCCTCCATCTTCTCCCCAGACAATCTTCTCAGCTCAACATGGATTTCCTTAATTCTGGGATGCAACTTGTCATCTGGCTCCTTTCTAACCCCTCTGACCTTCATCATTCTTCTCACCTTTGCAGTATCATCCCACCTGCCAGCTGCAGCATAGATATTTGATATAACACCACATAAGTCGCGGCATCCTGTTCATCCCACTTGAGGATAGATGTTGCCACACATTCAGCCATCTCCACATTGCCATGGATTCTGCAGGCACCAAGCACGGCCTTCCACACCACAACATCTGGATTGATTGGCATTTTATTAATCAGGTCCACTGCCTCATCCAGTTGTCCCGCACGTCCAGAAGGTCCACCATGCAGCCAAAGTGCTTTACTGTCATATTGAATTGATACCATGATCTTGAATCAGGAATCGAAGTAGCATCTACCTTCATTCAGAAGGCCAGTGTGGCTGCATGCAGAGAGAACACATACTGCTTCAAGCCGTTCTTTTGCATTCCTTCAAATAGTTGCAGGACCTCCCTATGACAACCATGTTGTGCATATCCTGCGATCATTGCATTCCACGACACCGCATGTCATTCAGCCATATTGTCGAACACTCCCTTTGCATCCTCCATGCACCCACATTTGGCATACATGTCCACCAGGGCAGAGTTCAAGATCACATCTGGTACAATTCTAGCTCTAACGATATTGCCATGCACCTCTTCGCTCTTTTCCAGGGCTGCAAAGCTTGCACACGCACTGCAAACGCACACAAATGTGATGTGGTCGGGCTTCACCCTGTCGCACATCATTTGCTCATAGGTCTCCAAAGCCTCCATCCCACGTCCCTGCTGTGTATACCCTGCAAGCACCGCACTCCACGACACCACACCTCGTTCAGCCATAGTGTCGAACACTCCCTTTGCATCCTAGATGCACCCACATTTTGCAAACATGTCCACCAGGGTATTGTTTAGAATGACAGCTGGTACAATTCCAGCTCTGAAGATGTCGCCATGGACCTCTTTCCCCTTTTCTAGAGCTGCCAGGGCAGTGTTTAGAATGACATTTGGTACAATTGCAGCTTTGATGATATCCCCATGCACCTCTTTGCCCTTCTCTAGGGCTGATAGGCTGTGTTCAGCCATAGTGTTGAACATTCCCATTGCGTCCTAGATGCACCCACATTTTGCAAACATGTCCACCAGGGTATTGTTCAGAATGAAATCTGGTACAATTCCAGCTCTGAAGATGTGGCCATGAACCTCTTTGCCCCTTTCCAGAGCTTGCATACGCACTGTAAACGCACCCAAACGTGATGTGGTCGGGCTTCACCCCTTCTCCCATCATTTGTTCATAAGTCTCCAAAGCCTCCATACCACGTTTTTGATGTGCATACCCGGCAAGCATCGCGTCCAATGGCACCACATCTCGTTCAGCCATAGTGTTGAAAACTGCCTTCGCATCCTTAATGCGCCCACATTTGACAAACATGTCCACCAGAGCAGTTGGCAGACAGGGATGCCTCGGCGTGAGCCTGGTCACGTGAGTGCGTGAGCGCAACTGCGCTCACGCCACGTCACCTTGCGCAAATGCCACGTCACGGGGCTCACTCCACGTCATCGCACGTGAAGGCGCGTCACCACGCGCCCAGAAAGAAGTGGAGTGTATTCCCGCGGATTGGCACCCTTTACCGCGGAAACAAGCTGGACGACATAATAAAAGGCATTGAATAAAGGATGGATGAATGTACAGTTGGATGATAAACAGATGGATGAGTGTGAAAAATGAATGTAGATGGATGAATGAGGGATGGATAAGAGTAAAATGGATGAATGTATAATGGATGTTGAGCAATGACAAAAATTCATGACAGGAAGATGCATGACCAAATCTTTTGACGAATGCACCTCGTATATGAAATGAGTGTGGAAGGTTTGTGGGGTGGATTAAAGAGTACAGAGGATGAATGTACAATGGATGTTGTACAAAGAAAAAATTCATGAATGGAGCACGCATGAATACAGTGTAGATGAATGCACAATGGATATGAGAAGAGTCAGGGAGGTTTGTGAGATGGATTCATACATATTGCAATTTAAACGAAAGGTGATTCTGTGATTATTATTTGTTCTAAAGGAACAACTACGGTGGAGGAAGGGGATTCAACGTTTTCCAGATAATATGAAAAATGAATATTAAAAGAATACAGTTCAGTCTGACTCAGAGTCAGTACAATGTATCCCCGATTCCTCTGCATCTAAGTCTAAGTATTTTAGAACACCGGATCCACGCTGGATACACCTACGGCTGGCCACTAAAAAGTCAGGGGATAGGGACTCGGCCGCGTGAAGTGCCATTGCTCGGCATAAACAGGAAGAAGAAAATTGGAAAGGGGGCTGTCGAAACAGACTCGCCAGAAATGACTGTATCTCCTGAAGATCCACCGCTGCCTTTCCTGAAAGACAACCTGAAAAAGTTATTACTGTAACTTTGATGTTATCGAGAAATTGAGTATGACTCCCAAAGAGGGTTTAGCACTTACTCACATGAAAAGTCGTTGTCGACCTGCTTATCTTCGGGATCGTCATCATTTCGAATTTGAATCCGATCAGTCTGTGTGCCTGAAGTGGAGCCAGACAAAAGGGGGAGGAGCACTGTGTTGTAGAGGTCAGAATCACCCTCCATGCCAAAAAGGCTTCTTCCGCCTGCCTTGCATGCGTGGTAAGTTGCTCCTGCACCAGACAGGAGAACATGAACAGTTTGGAGGGGGGGATTTAAGCAGATGAAACTGTTGAAAGAAAACCAATTCGGAAGGGAAAAAACGAACCTGTGGACACAGAAAGATCGACCACCCGTGCAGAGCGGTGGCTGCATGACTCCAGCAGTATTTGCATGAACGCTGGTGACTTTTCCTTTGCACCTCTCCAGGGAGTGCCATCTGGTCTCTTCAGAGTCTGACTGGACTGCATGAAGTTGTACAAAATGTCATCGACATGGGGCTCATAGGGGGGGTTGACGAAACAACCCTGGTCAGAAATCTCAAAGCTGCGATGGAGGATGGTGTCTTTGAGGTGCGAATCCTCCGCAGGCAGATCGCCTCGAACATCCTCGTCTGGCAAAGATAGCAGGTTAGTGTGGTAAACACAATCTATAGTGGAAGTGTGTACATCGGCTATTCAGAACTCTGACACAAAAAAATCATGAATCGGTGATGATCGGTGTCGATCATAACACATTCTACTAGAGTGGAGCTGCAGAGAAAATTGAAACTCATGATCAAAGCACAAGCAGAAGGGAGACGGCATACCAGCTGACCAGGGAAACCCCCTTTCACAAGGTAGAGGCTGTTCACACAATTCCATGTGCGCAAAACTTCAAACCCTGAAGACTTGAGGTATGATGCCAATGCCCGACGACTATCATTGTCACATGACTGAAAAAGCAGAAGTGTCCCTGCATCAGAGAGGAAGTTGTTACAGAACCCGAACACCCAACTCCAGTAGTTGTCCTCGAATTTGTTCCAGCCTGGCGTCTTGCCCTTTGGAAGAACTTCTGGCACAGCCTGGCCATCCGGGATGTCGAGAATGACAATGTCGGCCGCATAAGTTTTCTGCACACCGCACACGAAGGTGGGACCTGTGCTCACCTGCAACAGACATGTTTTTTATAAGAACGATGGCAAGATTGTTTTCAAAGAACGAGACTGAAATACTGCCAACGAAACTTTCAGAGAAAAAGGAAAGAAACTGGAATTCTCACCAGATTGAGGAATGAGATTATATTGTCCCAGGTAGGGGATGGCACCCCAGTGTATCCTCTCTTTCGACTCTGCATCATCGAAAGCCAACCCTCATTAACAATTTTCATCTCTCCTGCGGAATCAGAACGGGAAGGGTGTGGCTTGGCATCGAACACGCACTGAAGAGTGCGGGTATATCTTCCAGCAGTAAAGTCCTGCCCACTCTCCATCTCCTTTTCATTCTCCTTCCCCTTGTCCTTTTCCTTCTCTTTGGACTTGTCTTTGTCCTTTGGCTTTGCTGGTGAGATGGCTATGACATCAACAGCCTTGTCTTTTGGTTTGCGGCCCGCCTTCTTTCCCTTCTGCGGCGTTCCCTGAGCATCAGGCTCCTTGGCAGCCAATGTTGCTATGTTTCGTTGATACTCTTCGTCAGTCAAAGGCGCCAGCATCTCAGCGTTATTGTTCAAGTATTTCATATGCTGTTCTTGAAAGGTCGTGTGCTCAGGTGGGCAGTCAAGGTACCACCCACAGTCTCTGAAGTGAGAAGGACTCCAGTCCTTCAATATCCCTGCAGTATACATGGTTGGATCGTTTGCAGGGTCCGACCACATGTCAAGATAGTCGGGAATTCCGCTCAGGTGATTTCCTTCCATAAGCACATATTTCGTGTACCTGAAAAAAGGAGATAAATCCCAACCCACAAAAGCGCTCAGTGAGTAAGATGCAAGTAGAACAGAATGAAAAAAACATAGATTGAAATGGCTCTGAGAACTGCTCCAAGGACCTTTCAGGACCACACTACTGCTCCAGATATGAATGTCGTCAACGCCATTCAGAACATTCCATTCAATGATACTGTAAATACACCCTAATCCAGGTGAATGCAAATTATCGTTTAGGAATGACACAGACATAGAAGTGAATGTCGTCAACGACATTCACTAATGAAGCCAAATTATTACTTAAATGAAGCAAAATCACAGGATGGAAATCAAAAAATCGAGTAAGGAACCCTCCAGGAAAACTCAATGCACATTCATAACGAACATATCACTGAGGACCTCACAACATCACTGTATGTGAATGGCGTCAACGCCATTCACAAAAATACCAAAAAGAAACCAATTACTTAGCTCCCAATCCATGTAAATTCAATTTGTCGCTGTTGAATAATACAGACACAGCAGTGAATGTCGTCAACGACATTCACTTTGGATTTCTCATAACAGAGCTTATCAAGCCTCCAGATTCCTCGCAAGAGGCAAAAACAATGCAGAACAACTGAATGTCTGCATTGACATTCAGCAAAATGAAGTGAGGAACCCTCACTGTAACCTCTATGGACATTACAAAAATTTACATAACTCTGAGGACCTCTCAACAACTCCGTATGTGAATGTCGTCAACGCCATTCAAGGACATTATCAATTCTAATCAGGGACAATATAATTGCACCCTTAGATCCTAACCAGGTGAATTCATATACTCGCTTAAGAATGACTCAGACAAAGAAGTGAATGTCGTCAACGACATTCAATCTGGATCTAAGATTGCAATCCATATGAAGCCACATTTTTTCCCAAAAAAACAGTAGAGTTTCAAGTATGACATTGCACCTGTACACAACTCGCATCATGGCCCACTCTCCTCCAACCTGACTGTCAAAGTCGTTGGACCGTAAAATGTTACCATCTTTGGAGAACTCCCGGAAAAAACAGTATCTCCAGGTGAGACCTCTCCACTTCCTTATGTATGCCTCCAATGACATTTGGGGAGGGGAAACAATCGAAATGTTCAGGTCCTTCAAAGTCTGATCCAGCACAATGACGGCGCGCTTTTCGAGCTGCAAATAGTATATTTGTCAGAATTGCAAAAAGATACTCATCACATACTTGAAGAGAAGAAAACAGCATGTTCGAATACACACCTGACTCCAAAATGTAGCCTTGTGGAGCCAGTTATCAAACACCAAATCACTGATTCCTTCCACCTTTGTGCCAGGCTGTATGGTGCTCTTTGGGAACTGATTCAAGTCCTTTACTGTTTGATCTGAGTTCCATATCTCCAGCCACCTTATTTTTGTTTGTGGGTCGACCATCGATATGGCCAGCCGGTGCAATTTCTCCTGCTGCATCTCCGGATGCACATGCTTGTCATAGTGTGTTTTGATCTGCTGAAGGAACTCAGGACCAAGTCCAGGATCTACTATTCTAAGCTGCTTTCCGAAGGCTGACATCAATTTGGTTCTTCGCATTTCAAACTCCTTCTTTATTGCAGCTTCCACACCCTTTGATGTCCTTAGTTCTTCTGGTGTAGTGCGGTAATATTCGGATTTTCCCTTCTCAGCTGCCTCTGCCAGTTCTTGCTGCATTGATTCAAGTAGTGATTAGCTCCGAAGGGACTACAAACATGTATTCGAAAAGTAAACAGAGTACAGACTCGGGCTTACCGCATACATGTACTCCAGAAACGCCTCTCGTGTCAAAGAATACCAAGTGCCTGCAGCTCTTCCTGTTTCGCACTTCTTGATGATATTGGGTGGTAGTACTGTCCGAAAATCATCCAGCTTCATCAGACCAATCCTCTGAATTCGGAATAGTGTGTGAACCAAGCTTGTTGTCACATGCGATTTCTCTGTCGATCTGCAAAAACATTGGAAACATTGCATTCCTTAACACTGTTTTTTGAGGATTAATAAGACACTACAGAGGGAATGAAATCTCCTGGATGACTTACTTGTTCACGTCGTGCATAGCTGTAAGAAGCCTAGCGATGTCGTTTCCAGGATCCAAAACCATTGCCTCCACAGCAACATGCTTGTCTTTGTCTTTCGAATGGTGTTTCTGAATGTATCCCATCCATGCCAGCAATCGGTGGTTGCCGTCCCAGACGTAGAACATGTGGTTGCAGAATTGCTGGGTGTTCTTTCCCATCATGAGGCCCAGCTCGAACTCCTCATTGGCATCTTTCCAGCACTCATCCCAGTTATCACTGATCTCTGGAGACACTAATGTGCTTTTCCCATTTATATCCGTCAGTGACACATAAAAAACTTGTGCACCAAGTCTATATCCATGCACAAAATCACTCTCCAATTTTGTTATGTCATGGGAAAGAGGTGGACGCACAACAGGCATTGATATCATCCGGCACAGAGGTATGTCCAGACGCCCTCCAGATACGAGCATGTCCCTTATAACCTCCTGAGAGTTTACCTTCTGGAATGACATGAGTTCTTTCACCTTGTCAAGGTAGTGCACTTCGGATTCATCTGCTTCATCTGTATTCTCTGAGCTTTTTGCGGACTCGTCCCCATCTCCAGATCCTTTCCCCTCTGATCCTGTAGGCTTCGACCTCACAGTTTTCTGCACGATGCCATTCAGTTCTGACTGAGTGATTTGCAAATAGTGAATGGCGGTAACGACCATCACTCTGTCTCAAAGAAACTCACCATGAATGGTGTGAAAGAATTCAGCACAATCTACACAAGCAAAGCTGATACTGCCGTATTCAAAACAAAAGCGAGAGCGATAGCGAACGGCGTTAACGACAATCACAAAAGATAACGACCTGCCGGATCGGTGTTGTGTAATGACATACATGTGCAACTGATTGGCGGCAACGACATTCAGTGTAGTTTAGGGCGGATAGTAAGTGCAGACTCTCTCTTCAAACACATAGGTACATAAATCTCATGAGGAGAATCGAATGGCGTTAACGACGCTCGCAATTCAGTAGTTCCTGCTAAAGAAGGGAAGAGGAAGGACTCCTTGAAAGGCAATCAGACAGACTGTATGATCTGAACACCAGTGAATGACTGTACCGATAGTCACCAACTCATTGTGCTGTAAACCCTTCGCAGAGGAGTAGAAAGCAAATCACCTTTGTGATTGTCGGTAGCGACAATCCCTGTCTGGGACATTCCACTCAATCTCTACGCATATCTTCAACAATGAAATGTAAGTTAGATAAAACTTACTGGCACCTTCTTAGGTTTTGAAATTTGATCCCCTTCTGCAGCTTTCCTCTTCCCTCTCACATCTGCTGGAATTTCTGTCTGCGCTAGGGTTTCTTGACCTTCTCCCGGTTCGGCGTTCCGCGTGCTTCCACCTTCTTCAGTGTCCCTGCGAATCATCTCTGCCTCCACAGGCTGGCGCACTCTTATCGCCGACTGTGTCACAGCCGCTGCCTCAGTCTCCGTCTGCTCTTGTGAATCAGTCTCCGCGTTCACCTGCTGCCTTGGCCCTGTGTTCTCCAACAAACGACGCCTCGTCATTTTCTCTCTTGCTCTGCGTCTCTCTCTAAGGGAAGTAAAATAAAGAGACTTTCTTCTCTTTCGTATTCTAGAAGGAACCCTCTCCAGCTTGACTACCACTCTCCCTCTAAGCGCGAAAAGTAGAAAAACGCAGTGACTCCCGATTTCTTGCGGGATTGCCTGCGTTCTTGCGTGTCTCTAGAAGCATCGGATTCCCTCCCGCGTGACCGTTACACATAGTCGTTCCCTTATTAGTGCACATGCCAGCAATTGGTGTACAGCTGTTCGTATTCAGTTATGGATGTCTGACGTGTGTCGCCCAAAAAAAACGGCGTGTTCTTTATTAGAACGGTTTCAATATTTAAAAATAACAGCGAATCCCAGAAATCTTGGCGCACAGTCTTACACAAATAAATGTAAATGAACGAGAGTTTGATGACAAATTTTGGAATATCATACACGGTCATCCTTGTTAGCCAACCCCACATTCGTTTCACATTTTGAACTTTCCAGGTGCGCATGATCATTGGTAGTAGTATAAAGATACATTTACTTAATCTGCAATCCCATTCTCAGATCCTGTGGCATGCTTCCAGGAAGTCGGCTTTGTTATTGGGTTTATTGATGAGGTTCTGGTTAACGGTTTAACAGCTGCCGACACTGCACCTAGGGATACTCTGACCACTGGGCCCACAAGAAAAGTAATTAAAATGGACGGCTGCATATCTGGAAAGAATAACATAATATGCACAGTCGTTATCTGAGCTTCCTCCGCCATATTCTCTGCTCATTCTTCAACTGTGTTCTGGAGACATCAGTAAACCGATTTACACTAGATCTGCGATAGCAAGGTACAAACGTACGCGAGGAAGGAAGATGGCTTCCTCTGAAGCGGAGTTCTTCTCTGACGACAAACCAGTGCCGTTCTCCCAGGAAGTCCTTGACAATGGATTTGCAATTGTTCTGGAACATGTCTTGGCTACCCGTTTTCAGCTGCAGAATGGCTCCATCTTTTTGGAGAAAGAGGTGTACGATCTTAAAGGGAAGTTGTGAAATATTCTTTCCAAAACCGTGATGAGACGGCTCATATCAGCCAGTGGAGAGTGCGTCCTGGTCGATACAGAGTACTTGGAGAGCCTCGGCGAAAGTCCCTTGGGTCATATGTGACGCCCGGGACTGCTGCTTCGGTCGTTGAAGACAAGAGGGAGGTGGTGGTGAAAAAAGAACAGACGTCCTCCACTCCAATCGTTGAGCTTTCGGATTCTTCCGATGATGACATAAGTGAAATTCCAAATCCAGTCCTTCCTACTGTGGTTGGAGAAGCTGATGAAGAAGAGATTTGTAGTGTCATTCCAAAATTGCGGGCGATGGGAGGAATGGCTGGATTCAAAAGTGAGTTGCGGGGAATTGATTGGGAATCTTTGAAGCAGGTGCCTGTGAAGTTCTTGCCGGAGACTTTTGATGGCGATATCCTATTCGAGCTGCCTCCTCCTCCGCGAGTTGGAGGTGTAACAATCATGATGCATGGAATGGACAAGAAACACGACGGGCACCCGTGGTGCAGAACAAAAACATCCAATATTCAGAATGATGACAAGCTTGTTTTCAGGAGGACAGTTTGCAATGGACACCTTAGGTGTGATAATTTGAATTGCAGACACTTTCTTCAGTCTGGGGTTCATAATCAAAGCGAATGGGAGGGTCTGGCGGAAAATCCATTTCAGCCTGGGACTGCCCCTCCACCGGCAAACACTTTCGTCTGCAAATTCTGCAAACTTGTGCCATCCTGCTTGGCGCTCTGCGGAGCAAGAATGTACTATGTTGTCCACCGTTTGAATACAATGACGAGAGCTTGTGTGCATTTTGGATTCCATAACCATCCTGTCTCGAAGGGGGATTACAGGGAGAGTGTTGAGACAGTATCGAGGTTGATCAAACAGGAGTTCGGGAGAAACCCATCCGCAACAACATCTGCAATTGCTCTTGGCGCAAGCAAGTCCTTCTTGGAAAGCCATATTTTGAGTGAAGGAGATTCTGTGGGGACTAAACTTGACGGTGCAGCATTGGACCTGGTCATGGATCATTTCTCCACTTTAAGTTCACCTAACATTCGGCATCAGATCAATGCATTGAGAATGGGCTCTGGGATCAGAGGCTACATAGACAATATTTTGGAATTGAAACGAGTGAGCAAGTACGATTACATCCAGGACAATGTATTCCCAGGTCAAGGTGCCATCAAAGTTTTTCTTTTCAAAATGTCGACTGTTGGGGAGGGCAGTGGGGTTAGCCTCGTGAAGCGGATGCAGAAGACTGGGGACTTGCAGAACTGTTTTCTTATGTTTGATCATGTGAAACGAGTGAAGGATTGGACGACAATGGCTTGTCATGTCTACGATCCAGTGTACCAACGAGTTATGACAATTGCAGTTTGTGACATGCAATCCGAGGATACGGAATCCCAGAAGCTCATGTGGAATTCCCTGATACGTGTCATGGGCTGCCATGGGCTGCCATCTCCAAATTTCGCAGGTTTCATGGCGGATAGTGCTCAAGCAAATTTCAATGCTGTTCGTATTGTCTTCGGATCGGGCGACCCAAAAGTGCCTATGCCAGGAAGAGAGCGTACATGTCTATTCCATTGGACACAATCTCTGGAAAAACATACAAAGTCGGACATCAAACCAGAGATGCAGACTCAGCACCGTAAATTGTGCAAAGAGTACAAAGATGCTAGAACAATGAAGGAGGCGGACACTTTGTTCCAGACAATTCGTGCCTGGTGGTTCTCTTCTGGAGCTGCATCACTTGAGAGTATGAGAGCATTGGAAGATTGGCTGGCGTTTTGGCACTTCCGGTATAGACAGTGGGGAGCAGCCATGACAATGGTACGAGGCTTCTATTTCATGCTTTATTCATACATTTGCTTTCCATATTTTTGACTCATTGCTTTCTTTATGTTGTTTCCTGTGCACTGTTCTGAAGTGTGGTTATCCTCTTTGCAGAACATGTCCATTGAGGAAATGGCGGACATGCCATCTTGCAATTTGGCAGAAACTGTGCACAACGCATGGTTGCAGCAGTCTGGGAAACGAGGTCGGGATTTGTATGTGGCAACAACAGATGATTTGATACGTGCCTTGCAACAACAAACCCGATACCGTGATTTCTTACGAGGTGGGGTTGGTGGCAAGGGTCCGGACAAATGGGAGTTGATGTTGCGTGCTGCAAACAGATCTGGGGATCCAATCAAGATAGCACGGGCGGTGAGCATGTATGCCCAGGGAACGCCACTTGTTTCTAGAGTTCCACATCTTGAAGGGGAGGAGAGATTCGGCTCCTGTAAGAGGAAATTGAACACTCCACCTGGTTCGGATTCAGATTCCCACAGGGCAGACCGTGATAACTTCTCGAAGCCTCGTGTTCCCCTGCATGACAGCTCCATGTCCGGAACCTCCATTGTGGAGGAACCTCCAACACGACGGCAAGCTCCAGCATCAAACAGTGCCACTGAAATGGTGCAGGAGAGAAACAACCCCCTTGATGTGCTTGAGTCCGCATGCCCCGACCACGTTTGGCACATAGAACGCACAAGTGTAGGGTCTCGTGTGAAATGTACAGCGATCAGGGCAACTAATTTCGAGAAGTGCACTTCATCTATATCCAGAGGTGGTGCCCGAACTCCTGCTCCGACTTTCACGGGCTTGATGCGTCCATACGGTCAACCAGAAGCCAAGAACCACAAGTTCTGGTTCTGCGCAGATGATTGTGCCAGATGTGTGCATGGAACTGTGCGTCCTTCCGTAGTGATGAAGCCATCTCCTCCAACCGTTTGGCCCGTGAAGGTGGGAACACATCTCAGCTTTCAGGAGATTGAAATGCTGGAGGAGGCAGGTTTTTCCCTTGCGAGACAACCCCAACTCCATGCATGTGCTACTACTTCTGCGTCCTCCCGGGTCCCCCCGGCAAATCCTGACTTGTGGCCAACCAAACGAGATGGAAAGCTCGTTCGGCGTTTCCCTCCAACCGCTGAACACTTTGGCAAAGTGGAGTCCGCAAGAATGCTCCAAGCTCGTGTTGGAAGCACCACGGAAGTACCCGATCCAGGATATGGTCGGGTATTCACAATCATCACTTCCACATCTGCTGTTCATGACAGGACCTACGACATCACGGTTTCCAATTTCCCCAATTGCACATGTCCTGATTTTGTGAATATGCTATCAACCAGTTTGGGCAAGAGAGGTAAATTCATACCCTGCAAACATTTGTATTTCATATTTTTGAGGAGGATGGTTTGCGATCCCAAACGTGACAACTTCATTCACCAGGCCACTATGAGTTTCAACGAGGTCGATACTCTTTTGCAGCGGGATACAACACATGGGTAGCATGAACTATGTAATGTGGTATGTGGATGACCATGATTTGAAATGTGTAATTCACATCAATTCGTCGGCTGTGCAATGATATGGCCTCCAACTATACGGAGTGAGCTCTGAGTGACAACTTTTAGGTAGTGCACATTTGTCATTGCACCGTTCGAAGTCTACATGTCTTGCTGTCGCTATGCACTACAATCATCTTTTGAAGATGATCCTAACTCTCATTGTTATTTGAGGAGGGAGGAAGGTCTTCCCGTGGCAGCCTTTATGGCGCACACTTTGTGAGGATATTTTGTCGTCCTCGTAATTGTAAAAGTGAAACAAGCATTTGTAATTGCACAATGTTGGATGCTGCAATTGTAGGCCTCAACGCTCGTCTTGATTCTATTTAGGCAAGATTCCCTGCATTAATTCCACGGTCATAGGACCATCCACGGTTATAGGCGGCGCATGTTAATGCTGACGTGGCAGATGACGGACAGTGCCACGTCATCATTTACCGCCACATCAGCATGCTGACATGACGCTCACGCCACGTCAGCGTGTGTGCAGGCTCACGCCACGTCAGCTGGCGTGAGCGTACGCTCACGCCACGTCACTCCTGCGTGAGCGTACGCTCGCGCGCTCACGCCATTGCGTCGTTGGTTTGCAGAATGACATCTGGTACAATTCCAACTTTGACGATGTCACCATGGACCTCTTTCCCCTTTTCCAGAGCTCCCCGGCTTGCACACGCATTGTAAACACAAACAAATGTGATGTGGTTGGGCTTCACCCTTTCGCGCAGCATTTGCTCATAGGTCTCCAAAGCATTCCCACCACACCCGTGCTTGGTAAATCCTGCCAACATTATGTTCCACATGATCCAAACTCATTGAGGCATTTTGTTGAAACACTTGGTGAGCATCCATCTCTACATTGTCATGGATTCTGTAGGCACTAAACAAGGCCTTCCACACCACAACATCTGGATTGATTGGCATTTTATTAATTAGGTCCACTGCCTCACTAGTTGTCCTGCACGTCCAAGAAGGTCCATCATGCAGCCAAAGTGCTATTACTGTCGGAGTGACACCATGATCTTCACTCAGGGAATCGAAGTAACGTCTACCTTCATTCAGAAAGCTAGTGTGGCTGCATGCAGAGAGAACACATACTGCTTCAAGCCGTTCTTTTGCATTCCTTCAAATAGTTGCAAGACCTCCCTATGACAACCATGCTGTGCATATCCTACGATCATTGCATTCCACGACACCACATCTCATTCAGCCATATTGTCGAACACTCCCTTTGCATCCTCCATGCACCCACATTTGGCATACATGTCCACCAGGGAAGTGTTCAGGATGACATCTGGTACAAATCCAGCTTTGACGATGTCACCATGGACCTCTTCCCCCTTTCCAGGGCTCCTAGGCTTGCACACGCATTGCAAACGCAAACAAATGTGTTGCGGTTGGGCTTCACCCCTTCGCACATCAATTGCTCATAGGTCTCCAAAGCCTCCATCCCGCATCCTTGCTGTGCATATCCTGCAATCATCGCACTCCACAACACCACATCTCATTCAGCCATACTGTTGAACACTCCCTTTGCATCCTCGATGCACTCACATTTGACATACATGTCCAGTAGGGCAGTGTTCAGGATGACATCTAGTACAAATCCAGCTTTGACGATGTCACATGCATGGACCTCATTGCACCTTTCCAAAGCTGCCAGGCTTGCACACGCATTGCAAATGCACACAAACGTTATGCGGTTGGGCTTCACCCCCTCGCACATCAATTGCTCATAGGTCTCCAACGCCTCCATCCCGCGCCCCTTGCTGTGCATATTCTGCAATCAGCGCCCTCCACGACACCACATCTCCTTCAGCCATACTGTCGAAAACTCCCTTTGCATCCTTGATGCACTCACATTTGACATACATGTCCAGCAGTGTAGTGTTGAGAATGACATTGGGTACAATTCCAGATGTGACAATGTCACCATGGACCACTTTGCACCTTTCCAGAGCTGCCAGGCTTGCACACGCATTGCAAATGCAAACAAACGTTATGCGGTCGGGCTTCACCCCTTCCCCCATCATTTGCTCATAGGTCTCCGAAGCCTCCATCCCGCCCTTGTTGTGCATATCCTGCAATCATCGCCCTCCACGACACCACATTTCTTTCAGCCATATTGTCGAAAACTCCCTTTGCATCCTCGATGCACTCACATTTGACATACATGTCCAGCAGGGCTGTGTTCAGCATGACATCTGGTACAAATCAGCTTTGACGATGTCACCATGGACCTCATTGCACCTTTCCAGGGCTGCCAGGCTTGCACACACATTGCAAATGCAAACAAACGTCAACAAGCTTCTCCTCATCTATATTATCTGTTTTTGGATACTTTCCTGCTGCCACATCGGCAGTAACTTGTCAAAGTCACTCCTAACCACCACAGATACACCCAACAAGCTAACTTACATAATTCAATATGCATCTCAGGGCCGAGTCTGATGAGAGGGCAAAACAGACAGATTCAGCCATATTGTTGAACACTCCCTCCACATTTGGCATACATGTCCACAAGGGTATTGTTCAGAATTACATTTGGTACATTTCCAGCTTTGACGATGCAACCATGGACCTCTTTGCCCTTTTCCAGGGCTGCCAGGCTTGCACACGCACACAAAAGTTATGTGGTCAGAAAAGTATTCATTCCACAACTTCTCCTCATCCCTGTTACCTGTTTTTGGCTGCTTTCTTGTTGTGAGGGAAAAACTGGGTGAAATGTGTTGAAGAAGGTGCCTTGATTAGCAATGCCTGATTTTATCAATTGTGCCGTTGCTTCTGCAGCTTCCAGTTGACCATCTACACATGCAGGTTTCATGTAGCTATCGATCCACATGGAATCACATGTACTCTTGTGCTTGAAATCTGGCCTCTTGGATGAATCCGGACCCACACTCTATCCCTGCTCCGAGCTAACGAACTAACTGACAAAATCATAGGTAATCTTGTGCTTGAAATCTGGCCCTCTTGGATGCTTCTGTACACACACTCTAATAGGTCTCCAAAGCCTCCATCCCGTGCCCCTGCTGTGCATACCCTGCTGTGCATAGTGTTCCACGACACCACATTTCTTTCAACCACAGTGTTGAAAACTCCCTTCGCATCCTTGATCCACCCACATTTGGCATATGTCCATCAGGGCAGTGTTCAGGATGAATCTGGTGCAATTCCAGCTTTGACAATGTCACCACGGACCTCTTTCCCATTTTCCAGGGCTCCCAGGTTTGCACAAGCATTGCAAACGCACACAAACGTGATGTGGTCGCGCTTCACCCCTTACCCATCATTTGCTCATAGGTCTCCAAGGCCTCCATCCCGCGCCCCTGCTGTGCATATCCTGCGAGCATGGCATTCCATGACACCAAATCTCGTTCAGCCATACTGTTGAACACTTCATCCGCATCTTTGATGCACCCACATTTGGCATACATGTCCACGAGGGTATTGTTCAGGATCACATCTGGTACAATTCCAGCTTTGGCGATGCAACCATGCACCTCTTTGCCCTTTTCCAGGGCTGCCAGGCTTGCACACGAACTGCAAACGCACACAAACGTGATGTGGCTTCACCCCTTCCCCCATCATTTGCTCATAGGTCTCCAAAGCCTCCATCCTACGCCCCTGCTGTGCATACCCCTGCAAGCATCGCGTTCCACGACACCACATCTCGTTCAGCCATGGTGTTGAAATTAACTCCCTTCGTATCCTTAATGCACCCACATTTGGCATACATGTCCACCAGGGCAGTGTTCAGGATGACATCAGGTACAATAACAGCTTTGGCGATGTCACCACAGACCTCTTTCCCCTTTTCCAGAGCTCCCAGGCTTGCACACGCACTGCAAACGCACACAAACGTGATGTGGTCGGGTTCACCCCTTCGCACATCAATTGCTCATAGGTCTCCAAGTCCTCCATCCCGTATACTTGCTGTGCATATCCTGCAATCATCGCACTCCACGACACCACATCTCATTCAGCCATACTGTCGAACACTCCCTTTCCATCCTCAATGCTCCCACATTTGACATACATGTCCAGCAAGGCAGTGTTCATAATTACATCGGGTACAGTTCCAGATTTGACGATGTCACCATGCACCTCTTTGCACCTTTCCAGGGCTGCCAGGCTTGCACACGCATTGCCAATGCAAACAAACGATATGCGGTTGGGCTTCACCCCTTCGCACATCATTTGCTCAGAGGAAGTGCTGATGTAAAGATGTAAAGACCCAGTTGCATCTGTCAAAGTCCCTTTGGAATGAAAGTAGGTGACCAAAACGATAAAACGGCAGGAGGCCACCTGACCTCACAACAGAGCACAAACTCTTCATAAGTGCGTGCTTGTGCAGCATGACTTCCCTGTTTTTAAGTCCAAGCTTATGACTTCCCACAACACCTGCAACAGAATTCCGCAGATTTTTACCAGTCATGGTCTAATAAAGGATAGGCAATATATTTGGAGCATACTTTGCTTGTAAGATAGTGTTCAAGCCACAGATGCCGCACGGCCAGCTTATTGCCAGGCTACATGATGTTTGATAGTACTACTTGCTTTGCTTTAAGTTTGAAATTTGACTCATCTAGCCACAAAATCCATCTGTTTAAGTATGAGTGTGAGATAAAGCAGCCATAAACATTGCTTCTCTCCGCCTTACAACACTCCCATTGGAATGGGGCAGAGAGATGAGAGGAGTTGTGAAAAGAGCGAGAACCCACCTCTTGTACTTCTTTCCAGAGCCACATGGACAGGCAGCATTTCGACTCAGTTGTCCACTTTTTGCAAATGCCACAAGGACTGCGTCCGAAGCTTCCATGATTTCACCTCATGGATGCAGCTATAAGCAAGGATACTCATACAGCCTAGACTTATCACACTAGTTCCTATGCTGACTTTCTTTTGCTTCCAACAGGCATTCACCTTTTTGCCTTGATTGTGTCCAAGCTAATATAATGTGCAACAGTTTTCCTAAAGTCAGCAGGGACCCGCTTGTCCTTTTCTAGGGCTCCAAATTTGGCACATGCATTGAGAACACAAATGAACGTGACCTTGTTTGACCTTACCCCTTTATGTTGCATTTGCTCGTAGGTCTCAAAAACATCCCTGCTGCACCCATGCATAGCACATCCTGCAATCACTGAACTCCAAGGGACAATATTTCATTTTGCCATATTGTTGAAACTTGACATGCATAGTTCATGCTCCCACATTCGGCATACATGTCAACAAGGGCAGACTCCAGTAAGCGCTAATCCAATTTCAACAAGGTCAGCGTGGATCTCTAAGCAGGCAGAGATTGAAACACAAGACCAAGCTGACTCTCGCAAGAACCTTGTAAACATCAGGAAGAATACCAAATCATGGTACTAATAGGAGGCAGAGATTGAAACACAGCCTGGCAATAACTTGTTGTGTGTGCTGATTGTGTCTGTAGTCAGATAATGTCGGATCGATCTATGAATCTGGACCCACACTCGATCCCTGCTCCTTCAGCTATCCATGCCTGTGCTTGTTAGGTGAACGATGGCGGAAAACGCAGAGCTCCTGCAGTTCAAGAAGATCAAGATCCAGGCATTGCGGGCAGTTCCTAAAACGTTGGCGCAACGATTTCTATTGGCCTATTTCGCGCGGGCAT
This sequence comes from Takakia lepidozioides, assembly GCA_030704615.1. Taxonomy (NCBI): domain Eukaryota; kingdom Viridiplantae; phylum Streptophyta; class Takakiopsida; order Takakiales; family Takakiaceae; genus Takakia; species Takakia lepidozioides. Next base: position 70,129,836 of record CM060733.1, on the reverse strand, counting down.
TCCGTGCAGGTTCCAAAGAAATTGACGACGACGATGACGTGGCTACGATGATGTGGCACTATGACACCCTATTCCTGCTCTACGCTAAACTAGCTTCCGACCTTCGGTCGTCGCTAGAACTAGGGCTTCGCGTTGCTCCGCACTACTAGCGATGACTTCTGAGAAGGACGTCCGGACAGATGGCCATACTCGAGGATCATGAGAGAGAATACGGATCATGCAGTGTGCCAAAATGTCGGTCACGCAGTTCCGATTTGGGGGGGGGAGGGGAGTTGGAGGGGTTTTCCATGGGCCGTTTTGGTACAACAAGTAGATTTGGACTATGATAAATCAGTATTTCTTATTATTATTATTCGTTGTGAGCATGCATTGGGACAAAATGTAGACCTTTCAAAGAGGAGAAGGAGGACGGTCTTTATAAAATATGGTGGCCCTTACATGGAACGTTTAGATGTGTCTAATTTAAGCTCTACCAAGCTATGCTTTTGCTCCAGTTGTCGTCGTTCGACTCTGTCTCCTCTGGTGCTTTGGCCAACAGTTTGATCCCTTTTAATTGGAATGAAAGCCTGTGTTTCTTGTGACGGAAATTCATCCAATATCGGATGTTACACTTGATTGCAACGAGATCCCTTGAACGTACGGATTCTCCATCCATTTTTTGGCCATTTTCGTTAAGGACTTCTATTGTATTGTACATCCCGTCGTTGTTTGTTTTGTGACGTTTGTTGTTACTGGACATCGAGCTGGAGTTGTTTGCGTTAGTTTTTAGGAGCTTTTTCGTGAAGCTCATGTTGTTTTCACCCATCCACCTCATGTCCTCGCCTCTCCTCCTCCAATGATCGGACCATTCCGTTATTATATTTGCGTAGTCGAACATGAAATGGCTGTCTTCTATTAATATTGTGAATTTTGCGTCTTTTAGTTCTTCGGCGAAAGTCACGAATCTGTAATTCCCGGTTTTGCCAAGGTAGGGGAATTTTGCAATACCTACAAAGATTGCTATTTCTTCATGGTCCGAAGGGACGTTCCACAAGGCGCTGTGGAAGTTTGTAATATTGGGCAGGCGTTTCCATGTGTTCCCCACCTTTAGGGCATGGTGCCCGAAAGCAGACGACATCATTGTCTTCCTAGATGTTTACAGGGACGATCCTCGACTTGTCCAGCTGAGAGCAATTGTCATGTCTTGGTGGGTTATTTCTTGGTCCGTTACAGTGTCTATTGTGTCGGCTATTTCCGATGTTGACATGGTTGTTTGTATGTATGGTGTAGAGAGAGAGAGAGAGAGAGAGAGAGAGAGAGAGAGAGAGAGAGGGGCAGGGGCAGAGTATATATCGGTGGGTTTTTTAGGAGAATTAAACCCTAAGAGTGCGACTTTAAAATTAATCACGTTAATCTATAGAACTGCAGCTTTCTCTCTCAGACCGAGGTTGATGCTACACCGCTTTGTTGGGAAGTTAGGTGCAAAGTGCGATGCAACAATATGTTATATTTTTTTCTGCTTCGCCTACGCTTCCAACAAGATGTCACTGTTAAACCTTATGGCTATCTTTTCTTGCTTGTCTACTGTGTGTAAGTCGGTAATTCTTTGGCTACCCAAAGACTGCAAGAATTTCATTGTCTAGTTCCAGTGGCATACATTTAAAGAGTGTGGCCTTGTTCCTTGCAGATGGGTTTTTACATTTACCTCTTTTATGTTTCAAAGTTGTACGATTTTGTGGATACGGTGTCATTCCTTTGTACAATCTCAAAAATGGAGAAAGGTTGTGGCTTCTATTCCCGGGTACGGTCTGTTGGATTGCGAATTGGATCTCGTTGCAGAGTGCGTGCTTCTTGTAGGTGTCTGTGGCTACTATGGTGTAGTACGCGTGGTTAGATTTACGTGTGTAATATTCTATCATTTGGTGATTGATGGCGCTCTTTAACTGGTTACGAGGTACGATGTACGTTGCTTTATCCCAGGGTTCGTTGAGCAGGTTGACTTTCAGGTTCGACATGAATCTTGTCTATAATAATTCGAAACCCGTTTGGATAAAGTTGTCTTCGCGTAGATTCTGTAGCAATTTCGCATATTGTACATCGTGGGCTTGTCTCATTTGCTGGGTCAATATGATTGTGTTAGGGCGTATGTAATTTTCCCATAGGTTTTTGCCTATAATCTTTTTATGTGTGTATTTTGTGAATGTGAATATGGGCTGTATGTTCGTTGAGTAGAGAGGCGCGTCGGCGACTGGGGGGAACTGCATGAAATCGCCCATGAACATTATGTTGAGTCCTCCGAATGGTAACATGTTTGATTTGAATTTTTGTTGTCTCCTCTACGGGCTGAGACCTTGTGGTGGGAGTCGTGGGGAGTCTTGGGGCCGCGGTGGGTGGGCCAAGACTCACCGCGACTCATCACCGGGAATCAAGGGTCTTCGTGGTGGTTCGCCATAAAAGGACTGTGTTGTTTGTGAAACCCCCATGGACAGTCACAGAAGTATATATATGGAGTAGTAACCCCGAAAACGGTGCAAGCCCGTTGGTGACCAAAAACTAGTGAGTAAGCGTGCGAGCCGGAAAGCGACCAAGGTGTGGGGAGCTGTTCCGGACTGCCAACAACCAAAGGGAATATCCACTAGGCCCGAAGTGTGCGAGGGTCTTGTGGAGGAGCAAAGGGGGACCGTTATGCCCCGGTGAGCAGCCGAAGCTCCGAGTTGGCCCGGCGGCCAGTTTGGGAGTTAGGCGCGTGCATCAAAGCGAGTAACTATGATTTGAAAGGGAGCTTACCAAAGTGAGGTGCACGAGAATGTCGAAGGCCACTGCTGATATAGTGTTGATTGTCAGGGCTCAGGTAGCCAGCCACGCCAAGATCCACGACAGCACCCAGGTGTAGATGCATATATTGGTACACTTTCTTTTTCAGATCGTTTTTTATCAACAAGCGGTTTCGACATTGTACTGCCAAAACATGTTAGTTTGTTAGTTGTCTGGAAATCGTTGGTCAAGCACGTAGGAAATTAGACAGTGTCTACGATGACCATGGAGTGGAACTCTGGCGTCAAGATGACCGTAGGAAGCTGCATCGACCGCGGATTAGGCTGCCAATTCTGTACCAGAAACGACAAGGTAATCATGTTTGAACAATACAGGGCGACTGTTCCAGTCCCAGATTGCGATCTCTCTTTTCTCCCACCTTTCAAGTCCAGTATGAACACACGGCGAGGAGCTTGGCAATTGGTGGAAGCGACATGTACAGCGATGAAATATCGCAACAAAGCAAATGGCTGCATCGGAATGACAACAGGTCAGGATGACTTCAAACGGCAAAGCGTGGACTTGTTAGTGGTGCGGGACAACTGGAGGGGACTCTGGACAACCTATGACTCAGTGGCAGGGTCAAAGACCCGAGAGCCATCACCAGGGATTTGATTTCCAAAAATACCACAAAATCTTTATGTAGCGAAAGTACGACAAATGGCGAAAGGCGCAACTTCTTACCACCGATGGCCCTGAGAATTTACAAGCTGATACAAGGTATATAATTGTAGTTTTTCACCAAGTTTGGTGATTTATGGAGCAGATTAGCAGCGGCGCCAAATTATTGAGTCGACGACACTCTTTGGAGCCGATTATTTGAATTTCTACTACTTGGATGGATGAAAAATCCTGAAATTCGCCTTGAGGAGCTGGATGGATGAAATGACAACTCGCGCCAACTGGTCATCCAATTGGATGGATGAAAAGCCAGCTTTCATTTGCCTTTAAGACTTTTCATCCATGTTGAATATTATATTATAGATCCTCCAAGGAAACAATAGTTTAATGAATATTTTTCATTAGTTTATTAGGCTCAAAAATAGTATAAAAGATGAGCAAGGCTTCTCTTGCTCTTTATCTAGCTCATTTGCTTAGTTTCATCTTGATTGTTGTTATAGTGCTTGTTAGTTTTTGGCTTGTGGAGGGGCTAGATCCTAGGGAGTGGAGCTTGAAGCTCCCTAGTTAGGTAGGATTCTTGAGGGCTAAGGCAAGAGGCCTAGCTTGTGGGCCTTTGAGCCATTTCCATTTGTGAAGGAAGAGGGCAATTTCATGTGGAGGAAAGTGACTTGTGAACGAGTAGGAGGGGCTGGTATGGACTTATGGACGAGAACCCAAGTGAAGGCCGCATAGAGTACCATTACTTGAGTCGATAGAGCATCCCAAGCACTCACGCATTGAAAGGTTGATCCCATCTTACCATTTCACCATTTATGTATGTGATTCATTTATTTTCCAAGCAAAGCTTGAAGTTGAAAATCTGATTTAGGCCCTCAAAAGATGAGCATGCACTGTGGAATCCCACTATTTCATGTCGATGATTGACAAGGGGAAGAACCCATAGCCTATTGGAAATCGTACCAATAGAGGCTTGTATTTGATTTGTTTGAAGAAGGAATCTTTGTGTTTTTGGTTACTAATTTGGAATATATCCAGCTCTGGAAAAGGAAGGCCAGCAGGCTGGATCTATGATATAAGGCCACTGTGTACTATTCCCCCCCCCCCACACAAGCAAGCCATGGTTTGGGCGGGCTCAATTTGCTTGATACCAGCTAAGTCGCGAGCAGCCCGGGTGTTGCGCCAGGAAGATAGGCACTTGATTACTTAAAGCGTGGAGGCAGCCGTGGCCCAGCCACGACGTACGGGAAGCGGGGCCCCAGTGCTGACCTTAAGTCGTACTGAAGTACATCAGCCGCGTGGCTCAGGCGTGAAGCCCTGAAGCGTGCGAGCAGGGTGCAGGTCTTCACTCACGGGATAACCAAAAACTGAGACGGACCGGCGGACGGCGGCTTTAACCGCAGCGGTCCACGGTTCGGACCGATACTCGCGGATCTGCGCCCCGCCACGTGGCGGGGGCGTTTTACCCAGCGGGCAATGTGTCTGCAAATTCCCTTAAAGGGGGGTATTCTTACCTTTAGCTATTAGATTCAATTTAGAACCCTCTAAGGGTTATGAGTCTTTATCTAAGGCGCCAGAGGTAGATAAAATCTAGGATTTTGGGAGGACGTAGCCTTGGAGGGGAGCGTTCTTAGGACTCCAAGAAAGAGCCGAGCGGATCTGTGAGTTGTGAGCTAGAGGCGGAGACCTTGAGAGACAAGGGAGGAGAGAAAGTACTATGTCCTAAAAACTCGGCTACAGTGAGCCATTGTGTCAGAGCCCAAGGTAGGGGATGATTTTTTTCCACGGAGGGAAAACGCACCAGCACTTTAAAATAATATAAAGGGGTGAAATCTGGCTTGGACCCACCAGTGTTTATTTTATTATTTACGCATGCATGTTCTGGACTAACGAATGTAGTGGTAGGGATGAATTCTCAGCGAGATTCATTCATCCGATAGGGTCGCGGCAGTTCCCCGCAGTAGGGAACGGTTCCCGGATGTTCCTCGGTCCTCACTGGGTTCCCGAGGGCATTTCTAGGCGCCAAGGGCATCTTTGGATTCCCCACATGATTTCCCATAGGGGAGGTACTTTTCCTGGATTTTCTTAATTTCTTTTACTTTCCAACATTTCTGATGTGCAAAATTGCTTAAATAGGATAGATGCACGTGGTGCAATTTATAGCCTGAGGGGCATTTATCAACTGATTGAACGTATTGATTTAAGGGGCTTAGAGTCACCTTATTGAACTTTGGTGAACCTATTGGATTATAATAGGTACTTTGGCCGCTCCTTTGCTAAAATAAAGCATTTAGGCACTGGGGTAGGGAGCATTGGCCCTTCCATCAGAGGTGACTTGAACTCAAGCACTCAGTGAAGGAGGGGCATTGGGAGAGGAAGATTTTCCCTCTTCTTCCTAGGCTTGGCAAGTGCTTTGTGAAGGGATTAAAACATATCCCGGCTATAGGCGGCTCGAGGGCCTAGGCGATAGGAATTAGACAATAAAACAAAAGACTTGGAAGTCAGTTACTGAGTAGATTGTAGAATACCGTAGGACTTAGAAATGCAAACTCACCCTGTGAAGAGGAGTACGTAACTTCTCTTTGCCGGTAGGACTTAGATAGTGACCATAGCCATCATGTACGACTCTTGATCGCACAGGGGCTCTTCCTTCTCTGCAGATCACACAGGTTCCAGACCCGCCTAAAAAGATAAACGGCTACTCATGTCCCCGCTACCAGCCTCTTCCAACCAAAATATTCAATGATAGAGTCGGCCTGCACGGGGATAAGTGCTCAGTCGCAACAGCTATCGTCACCACCTCTACCGTTGATGCCAACAGTACCAGCTGCATCCTCTCATCGCCATCCTCTCGGCGTCCTTGTAATGCTGACCCATAAAGCAACGGAAACTGCTTCTCACTCAGCCTTTAAGCAAAACCAAAGCCAAAACCAGGAGCGCTCTTCCGATCGCTCTGCTTCCCATGACCATCTATATACCTAGAAACCAAACTGGGATGGTCTAAACCTGCACGTTGTTTCTTTTTTTAAACCTTTCAAACTAAGCATGACTTACATACATGTAATCATACAAGTGCTAACTCTCAACTCCTACCTTGCACTCACAGGTAAGAGAGCATCTCTCTCGAGTGAAATCTAAACTAAACTCACACTGTCATGACACACATAAACACTAAACACAATCACTCATTAAAATAGGCAGTCGAGCCAAAGGCACCCCAAACTATGGGGACTCCACCCCACAACATCATACTTTCCCTCCACAAGTACACTCACACGCTCACATGCTAAGCAGCGAGGGAGCTCTCAGTCGTGCAGGCTCAACTCGAGAGAGATGAACCGCACGACTGACGAGTGTGAAGATAAGATATTCCAGGTGTCAAGTTTAAAAATATTGACACCTGATTTAGCACTTGAACTAATTTCAAGTGTTAAAATAATCAAATAACCATATATATTTTAGTTAGTTTCACACTATAGTAAAATTTACTTGACACGGCTTAAGGGTCATATCCCAATGGCTAAGGGCACATGCACCAGTATCCACTGCAAGAACTCCTATGGTCTGCTGCTCATCAATGCAGACTCACCATAGAAAGAACACTGGTGGTCTACTGGCCATCACTCCAGCCCACCGACAGCATACTCTAGGATTGATTGGTGATCAAATCCGGCCTAACCCTTACGAAAATAAGTGCCCACACAAAACTATCATGGCGCACAGTCAAGCATGCAGGTGTGGAGGGGATCCAAACACAAGAAAATCAAACAACAACACCCCCACACTAAAAATCCTTTGCAGTATCCCCTACAGAACACCCCAGCCCAAACCCGGATGCCAGATTGCTCTCAAGGTACCTCGTTCTGCAGGATGGTAAGGTGTGAGAGGTATATATATATCAAAGAACCGGCCACTAATCCTATCCCAAGCTACAGTAGCCCTCTCTAACCAACCATCCTCCTGTCTCTACCAGGTAAAAACAAAACAAAATTCCCCTATCTCCCGCTCACTGAATACCAAGGAAAATAAAGGTAGGGTCTGACGGTCTCTCAACTCGAAAGCTTTGAGATGGGTATCCTCGTTGCGAAGGATTGCATCTCCTTCCAACAACACAAACAGCTCAGCTATTATGAAGCGTCGCTTGTGGTTGTCTCGTGCAGAGTGAGATTGACGTTGAGTACATCTGATTGCACAAACCTGTGCAGCTCCTCCTCCCTTGCTCCAGTACAACATAGCCTGGAAAACGTATTTCCATCCAGGGGATGAACTTGGTGTGCCCCCTGTCGCTCCCTCCCCCCGAGACGACTTCATCCAATTCCCCTGCAATGGAAATTCAGCGCCGTTTTTCCATCTAGGGAATGAACTTGGTGTGCCACCTGTCGCACCGTCCCCCCGAGACAACTTCATAAAACCACCCTTGGATGGAAATTCGGCGCCGTATTTCTATCCGGGGGATGAACTTGGTGTGCCACCTGTCACTCCCTTCCCCCAAGAGGACTATATCCAAACCCCCCTTGGATAGAAATTCGGCACCGTATTTCCATCCAGGGGATGAACTTGGTGTGCCACTTGTCGCTCCCTTCCCTCGAGAAGACTTTATCCAAACCCCCCTGGATGGAAATTCGGCGCCATATTTCCATCCGGGGGATGAAATTTGGGAGTCACTAGGAGCCTCTCTCCCCTAGATGACTTCATCTAAATCCCCCTGGATGGAAATTCGGCGTTGTATTTTCATCCGGTGGGATGAACTTGGGTTCCAGCTGGACGGCTCTCCCCCCGAAACGACTTCATCCAACTTCCACCTGATGGAAATTCAACGCCGTATTTCCATCCGGCAGGACGAAAATGGGTTGAACGTGATTGGATCTCCTCCCAAATGGATGGAAATTCGGCGCCGTATTTCCATCCTGGGATGAACTTGGTGTGCCACATGGCCCTCCCTCCCCCGACACGACTTCATCCACACCCCCTGGATGGAAATTCGGCGCCGGATTTCCATCCGGGGGATCGTTTGGCTCCTTTCGCACTTGGCTATCGTGCTCCTCCGGACTCTATATACTTCATTCCTAGTGTCCAACTTTCTTCACAATCCCCAATTCCCCTTCCGCCGCTTCTTTCCTCAATCCCTTCGTCATTTCTATGGGGTGTGGTCGAGCAGGGTGCCCTTGGGTTGAAGGTTGGGACAGAGGTTATTCTGCCCGGGTTGGCGACGTTGTCGTCTTGCTATGTCCAGGTCCTCTTTTCAGCGATGACGCGCCTGAACACCTGGTGTCCATACATGTCCACGAGTGGACACGGGATCTGCTAGACAGGTGGGGAGACCAGCTACGTAGTGGTATTTGGCGACTCTGGAACGTGCGGATTGGAGACCAGGATTTCCCACTTTCGGAGGACCCGGATAGATTTCGCACATCAATGGTACATGAGTGGAAGTGTTGTCAGTGGTGGTTTGTTGATCAGATCTACATGCAATACAACCGGGAGTGCTATCCGGACCCAACATCATTTGGGGATGTTTGGATCAGGGATGAGGAAATGAACGTATATTCCGAGGCTGCGGTATCGATCCATTTCTACAATGGATGCGACAACTTGGAGGAAGACGAGGTGGTGTGAGATGAAAATCCCTGCACATAGTCTGACAAGCACCAGTCAAAATACTGCCACATCCTTTGACGTGGTTGTAAATTAAGATGAGTGTGATAGAAATGTGGTGCGTGCGTGTTAAGTGTTGACATAGATGCGGCCAAAGCATGCACTAGGAGAGGAGGAAATAGAACAGACCTTCTTTCTGCCAAAGCGTTGCCATGACATTCCCGCCAAGGGTACCCACATACACAGAGAACTACAGTTGGTAAGTGGGCACCTCACATCACACCGTTCTGAAGATCAAACTGAAATCCCATACATGGTTCGTCATCTGCAAAACTACCTTATCAATGAGCTTTTCAATCATCTCACAGTTGGTTCAACAACCATGTTGGTGGTGTTATCATCTGTACACCTTGACTGATTCCCGCGCGCATGAAGCATTCCATCGAAATACCACTTTAAAGATTCTGACCTGAAGGAGCATTTGGGCGCCTGTCCAACGCAATCCAGACACGAAGGCGCCCAGCATCAGCGAAAACAAGTCTCGCAACTCAAAATGGTGCCCATTGGCCCGTGCAACTGCAGACGTATGTGTCAGGTCGGTAAACCAGCACACCCTAAGCTTGTTCTACAAAAATTGCACTAGCTCATTGTCAACATTGTCTACAAGCAATCTGTAGAGAGGGGGGCAGTAGGCCTGCAGGCCAACTACCCACAGGGCTGAGTAGTTACTTATACACTGCGCCTGCACACTGGGCCACAAACCATACCACAGGGATCCGAAGTAAACCACGGCGCCATAATGTTCCAGTGTGGACTTCGAATGCCTTCTCACTGACCAGAAATGTGGGTGCACAAAGAGTATGAAGCCCATGCTCTGCACATAAATATCCATTTCACTGTTCAGAAATTGATCGTCGTATGAACCTTAGCAGCGCAGGCAGGCTTAGGGCGATTCCAGAGATGGATCCTACACAATTTGTCACATGGGCCCAGGGTTAGTATCCCCCGGGGTCAATGGCCGTTAAGGTATGGCAAGCCAACGTTTGCAGGGTCAACATCTTTCTCAAACACACACACGTTCACTTCTATGAAGCCAGCCAGTGCAAGTGGAAATGACTCAAACAAAATACCCTCTACAGTAAAATTCGCAAGCTTGCCATCTGCTACAAGGTTTCTTGGCCCTTCCAAGAAACTTGGACCTGCACAACAGATGCATGCAATGTAAGCGATAAACAAGCAATGGAAGAATAAAGAGATCACCAGTAGTGTGACCACGTCCAGAGAATGCCGCAGGTGGCGAGGAGCGCTTGCCACTCATACACATCCCGCACACGTTACTGGCACTCAATAATGACACAACCTGTGTATTCTTTTTTACTTTTGGGCAGTGATCGCTTTGGCTAGGTCATTCGGGAAAAGAGCAAGAGAAAAATGCATGTTGGATTGTTAACAAGAATATGTGACAGATGAGGTGCAAGAACAAATTAATGCTAGGGCCTGAGCTGCCAAGTAGCTTCCTGAGAATAATGGATTGCGGCGATGGCAGCTGCGGTCATGGGAAACGTGTAAGCCCACCAAGCAAATGAAAACCTGCATATTTGAGCATCGTTTCTAAGAGTCTGGTCTTTGTGAATGAAACTGAAGTACAAAACGCGTTCGAAAGACAAAACATAGTAGGAGTTAAACACCGAGCAAAGTCAACAAGAGCGCCTCGCACGGAGAAGCTCGAAAGCGCGGGCGAACATCGCCTCCCGAGTGTCCCGTGCAAGCAAGATGCGCGGAGTCCGCAGAGACAGCGAGGGACAGGCCATGGTTTGCGTTGAGCACCGCTTGCAAGGTGAAACGATGGCGAGAAGGCCAAAAGCTTGCAACGATGGTGGGAAACCCTGAAGCTTACGTGACAATGGCAGATCGCACTGGAGCTTCAAAGTCTAGGGAAACGTATAGTGGAGACCCTATTGTCCCTTGCGATGCGCCTACGTGCCACTGTCAGTGCCAACATGTACTATTTTTATCATGCCTGTAAGGTCTCATTAAGTACAACAACCAAGAACGGGCAGAATTCAAGAAAACAAAACTCGCACCTTCCTAAGGGCCCATTAAACTTCTAATGAATGACATAATGGTGTGGCTACAGGTGGCTGATTTTGGACTATCCAAAGAGGCTAGTACAGATTCCACAACATCAGGTGTGAGGGGAACATTTGGATATGTGGACCCTAAATATGTGACCAACGGAGAAAAGTGATGTGTACAGCTTTGGAGTGCTACCGACGACTACGGTGTGAACATGTAGGTCCTGCTGCAATCTATGCAATTTCTGACAGATTTTTTTCATGCTTTGGTTGAACAAGCAAAGTGGAAGTTGGGTTTGGGCAGCAATCAGTTTTGCTGCTGGTTGCCAGTATCTTTGAAGGTCTCTGAGCACTTGTGAGAAACATGAACAATTATTTTTCCTAATTACATAGGCTGGCTTGCAGAAATCTGCCGAAAATTTCTTTTAAAATCAGCAACATGGTTTTACGGGTACATGCTCCTATCATGGCAGTTTAGTCCCGAACTAGTAGTTCAAACCAGTAGTTTTCCGTGGTATCAACCGGCATGCGCACCACCCTCGCCAAGCCTTGGCTCTGTTGAGGCATGCATGATTAAGGTCTCTATCAAGGCTAGGTCCAGTCCTAAAGTTTCTCTGGTTTTTATTCTCTTCTTTGTCTGTTGTCAAGTATCGTTTCAACAGGTTATGCGAGTAAAGCTTTCGTTGAACTACAATTTCAAGCCACTATCGATGGGTTTTTGTATGTGACAAACTGGTTCCAAATATCAATATCCAATATCAAATTTCCAATATGCAATCTCCATTTTCTGATATAATGTCCAGCCTGTATTCTCATCGGAGAGGGACCCCTGTATTCACCGACTGCATTGTATTGGTGTAAGCTCCTCACAAAGGTATCCCTCTTGTTTTGCCCAAACAGTGTGCGGGCCAAGGCTATGTAATGAGGCCATTGGCTTTCCTACATGAACTTTTTTGAACCTGTTCTGAGTTTGCAAGAAGTAGAACTCAAGAAGCATCACTTGGACACATGATACAATACCCTGGACCTTGATTTTAGTAGGTTGTTAATCACTAACTGAGCCAGCTAGGAACGAGATCCTAAGTTGATTCCTTGGTGGGATACAGAGGGAATTGTGAATCCAAAACACAATGCGGCCACGAAGTGAAGTAGGATCTGTGATATTGTTCAATTCAAAAGACGAGGATGATCATTGGATTCCCATGAAGGTGGAGAGTAACTCTTGGGTAGCATTGATGCCGGATAAAAGAGGCGATCATTCTAAAAATTCATCGAAGCACGGCGGAACTTCTACAACAGAGGGGGCGTATAAGGCGAAGGTGTTGAAGTTTCATTTCGAAGGTGGATCCACAGTGGTATCCAAATCTATGTTCAACATGCTTACATGCAACGGCAACTCGATTTGCCTCCAGATGTAGCTTTCGGCAGAGGCGCTTGCAAGAGCTGCCTGCACATGACAACATGACAACATGAGGGAGCTGCCTGCAGGCTATTGTTGAAGAAGCTCGAGCTGAGGCTGAAGCTGCCAAGAAGGCGCTTGACTGCTCTGACACAAACCAAAAGCCAGAATTTGTTGATGAGGTACTAATGTTGCAGGTATAGTTAGGTCTGTAGGTAGCTTGTGTTTACATGTAAGATGTCGATGAGTAAGGCAGATGCTGAAGATGTGCATCCCTCACCTGCAGGACCTAGGCTTGGTTCCATCGCAGTTTTGTTAGCTCGCAACGGATGATGCGGGCACCTGTAAGAACATCAGCACGTACACCAATTACTACAGCCACAACAAGGGCAGAGTTATCAACCCTCGTGGGTCTAGCAATGAGTTACTAGGAGTTACTATATCAATGGTATAGTATCTGGTAGTGTCTGGTATCAATGGTATAGAGTTACTATGTCAGCCAGAGTTACTATATCAATGGTTCAGATCCTTGACTTGAAACACAAGCAAGAAGGCTGAGGAGAGAAATGGAAGTGAAAGGCTATGTGAAAGGCTATGTTTGTAAATGTGTTTGAGTCTAAAATCCCTTCAATTTTACAAGGTTAAGTAAAAACAAAACAAAACAAAACAACACAAAATAAAACAAGCAAAACAAAACATAGGAAAGTACCGAATGTTGTTTACAACGCATGAAGTGGTGACTACGTTTAAACTTTGAACCTCATACCCGGGAGTCCGCAATTGGCTCCTCCGGTGACTCTTCAATCGGCTCTTCTACAATCGGCTCTTCAGAGTTTGGTACCCATCTACTGCCAACCCTAGTGCATCTTAATCGCCACAAAGCGCTGTACGCTGCTGCGCTTGAGTTTAAGGATGCTGTACGTCGGGCCTGAATTGCCTCCTCACCTCTAAGGCTACCAATGGCAACATTCGATTGAAGGCTTTTGTTTCTGAATCTATGTTGAATGATCCTCAACCAATGTTCATAGGTTTGTACCAAAGGACTTTTCTTGCATTTTGTTCCAGCATGTTGAGTATGACGCTGATATGCCGCTTTTGCCGCGTGATGCGAGTTTTCCATTCCTTGACATGACCAGACAGATAAGCTTCCATACCTTTCAACAAACCACGGGGTGTGCTTGACCAATACGTGCTGCAAATTATCAACTTAAACAATTAGCATTGTCATCTATGCTATTTTACTACAAGCATTCCAATCAATTTGAACAATTAGCATTGTCATCTATAAGTGCTATAATTGAAATGCAAAATTTTACTATAAGCATTCCAATCAATATCAAGGGATGTTTTAGATACTCACAATATAGTGTGTAACTGGACCCTCCCCCCAACTCTTGATGAAAGCGCATCCAAATTCCTCCACGCATTTCTTATATTCAGCTTTTTGTCCACCGGTGAGTGTAAGGCCAGAAAGATAGGGTCACAATTTATCAAATGCAACCCAACATGCTAATCGATTTCTCCTACATGCCCCATCTTCAGTGTGGTTGTGCTCGGACTTTACCACATCAATGTACAACTTGTCGGAGCCTCCCTCTAAAGTACTCGGTTTAAAGAGTTTGGCAGCATGTGGGCCACTGAACGAAGGTTTGTTGGGGATATTACTCAATTTGCCAGACAATTGATCATCTTTCATTATCTTAACCATACCACCGTATGCACCAGTGCTGGACAACACTTTTTCCATGTCAGCAATAGCTAACTCTTGTAATTTCTTATCGCGAATGGTCCAGACGAACATGAAATAGAGGTGGACCATTTTCTCAATGATCCTATTCATGGCGTGTAAAGTGAAAATATGCACTCTTTCAATGGGGATGGGCAACACTGGTTTCCAACGATCTTTTCCCTGACTCCCACTCACAGGTTTGGCAGTAATGTTTTGGGCAAATAAGCCTCCATTCCATGTATGGGAACGCTTACTAATAGCAGCAGCGGCGTCCTTCATGGACCCCTCTACAGACTTAACTCTCTCCCGCATGCAATAAATGCAAGAATGCAAACTATTTGCACCTCCCTTCAAACCGAACATGGCTTTTATTGTCTTCATGTCGGCTGCCATGTGCCACTCTATCTTGTAATCACCAAAACCTGGGACGTGAAGAAGTTGCCCATCTTCTTGGGCTTGAATTAGCGAAGGGAGTTTGGTTTGTTGGAACACCCAGTTCAGAACCTCTGTGTTCTCCTTTGCCACTTGAAAACAAGCTATAGGCCAAATCTCTCTCTCACTTTGCACACTGAAAAACTTTTCACTATCAGGAGTGATGGATGGGTCTAATGCACGGTTCATGAGGGTAATACTCACTCTTTCTAGCTTTTGGGCATGAATGATCTCTGCCTCATCAAGCTTCAAGACAAACTGTAGAGGGCTCCCCTTCAATTCTATAAAATCAAAATGAAGCGATCAATACTAAGAATATATGAAATTAAAGATTAAAAACACAAAATTTGTAGGTGCACGATGTAGAAAACTTACCGGCAAGTGTGATCTCATACAGTTCGACCATGCTACGCTGCACCTACTCCACATCCGCGAAAAAAGAATTGTGCTCGGATAGTGTCACTCAAGTAGCCTCATTCTTTTCACCGTGCTTGACCTTTTTAGGAACTTCAAGGCTGTTGTTCAAGTGGTAGTATTCACCTACGAAATCCTGAAGCTTGGAGTTCAATTCCTTGCGCAATTTCGACACTCGATGCGGATTGGGCAGACATCCTACTCTCATCCCTTTGGAGGCAACTTTTACATCACCTTTAAACTTCTTGTAAATTGCACTGTAACCTGCTTGGGTGATCCCATTCCTGGCATTCACTGGGCCCAACCTGTTTGCCGATTTCATTAAGATATTGATTTGCCATTTTTGCACCTACGTGAGTAAAAGTAGGCACATGCAACATCGAATCTAGCTCAGTCCTTGATAGAATTTGAGCAAAGACTTTTCCAGATTCTTCTTAGGTACTTCTATTGCCATAAAGCCTCTTCTTGTTGTTTGATGCAACGTTCTCTTGTTGCACTTTTTGTGCAATCGCTGGCATAATGATACTCCGCGCGAATCTTCTAAGCGCCTTGGCTTGTCCACCGTTTGGTGCAAGATTGTTCAGATCTTTCCTCTGGCGTATTTGGCTTCTCGGTCCATAGGGAGTGTTGTGAACCTTACTCAGTTTTTGTTCCAAGCAAGTATAAGTTGCCCTAGACCTTGTGAGCTGCAACCTGAGGGATCTCAATTCGGACTTGTGGGAACTCTCAATCTGATCTAACTCCATCGCATGAATTGATCGTACAACTTCCAATTGAGCTTCACAAACACCCTCCATTACACGAACTTCTTCTTCTTTATTTTGAACTTGTAACCGCAGACAGCTGACTCTCATATGAAGCTCTCATGTTGCTCATGTTGCTTTCGAGAGTAGTGATCTGAGCACTCAATGAATCACTCTCCATGCAGGAGGAACTTTCTACTTGAACTTGATCCCTCAATTTTTGAATCTCTACTGCGCTTTGCTGTTGTGCAGCTTCGAATAGAATTTGCCAATTTGCGGTCTCTACAGAGGTTGAGCAAACACTTTGAATGTGTTTCACATAACCCAGAAAACCCTCCTCTCCATCTCCCACGAATTGAAGCAAGTCTCTTATGGAACTCATGTTGGGACGTACTTCTGTAGCTGGGTCAATGGGATAAAGGGATGAATCAAGCCAGAGATCTATGTTCATACCTCCCGCTCTCCATTTTTTAGGGAAGTTTGACTTCGGTGTCTGCTCCTCTAGTAATCGACCTCTCAAAATCAACGGTGCATACTTTCCATCAATTGCAACCCGCGCGTTATAAGGAGGCTGCTTGCTCAACGACAAATTTGTGATCTCCGACAATGCCATTCTCAGTAGCTAAGTGCCTGAAGGTAAAAAGCCAGTATCATGTTTATTAATTCCTTGGTATTGTCTGACTAATGGAGTGCTCCAATTTTACAAAAGCCAATATCCCGTTTGTTAATTCCTTGGTATTGTCTGACTAATGGAGTGCTCCAATTTTACAAAAGTTGTGAGGGTATTAGGAATTGCCTGAAGTTCAGATGCTGATCGCACGTCTGGATTTGGTATATGACGTGCGGCAACACTTCATAAAGTGTGGCTTTGTTATCTGATTCAAATACTGATTTATTTGATTTAGCTTCAATTCAGAGATAAGGCCATATGCATCTACAACACTTTGTTAAGGAGCCAAGTGATTTTGGTTCTAGCTTTGGCTACTTTGGTGTGAGGGGTTCAGGACTTTGGCACCTTGTTTGTCTCCTTTTTCTTGTATCAGGGGTTAGCTCACCAGGTGAGGTAATGCCATATAATTTTTGGTTTGCATGAATCAGAAAAAACCAGCATAAGAAGTTTTCCCAATCCATTCCCCGTTAATTTTAACATAAGTTCATGAAGGACCAGCCAAGTGGGGAAACAAGTTGTTATCCAGCACCTGAGCTCAGCTGATCTCTCCTTTCCATGGAGATACCAATGGTGGTACATTTTACAGGGATGAGTGCACTTGCTATCATACAGAACAGGTGTCCATCAAAGGCAGATCTTTGTCAACCACAGCCTCAAATGGCATTGCTCAAGGTGTGGCTTCAGCAATTTTGACCTGCAAAAGTTCCACTTCCCATCCGATATCCCAACTGCAAACTTGAGCAATGCAGGTCAGAATTGATTTTGACCATTCCCTCTTTCTCGGTTCAAGGTCCCAAACTTCACTTCAAATGTGCAAACAGAACCATGTCATTTCTACATTCTTTTCTACATTATGTACAAATGTCATCCGTCCCGAAGTACCAGATGAGGTCCTCCCCAGATGAGCTCTTATATTCAGCTTTCGCATTACTAAGATTGATGGCACCATGTTCTGATATCAGGGCCAGCAACATATACAACGTTGTTTGCTGTAGCACCTGTCCCAGCACCTGGTGGGAAATATGTGAAAAGGTCTTCGCAAGCTACTCACTGCAGCCTTGGCAGACGGACAACTTGAATGCTTCACACTCATAGCAGCAGCTTATGGTTGCGGGTAGCAGCCTTTGAATGGTCTGCTGCTGCACAGCCCCCCCCCCCCCCCATGGTTCTTGTGATGTCATCACACCATAGAAATCATCTTGATTATCTACGAGTCCTCCAACTAAATGATTCATTCAGGATAGATTGGTAGATGGATTTGTATGACTAAATCAACACACAATCAACACCAAAGCCATTCTTGATTGTAGGGACCACTTATCACATCTCGATGTTGGCAAAGAGAATGACTGACCTATAACAAAGCATGAGCTGAAATTAACATATCTAGTTTACACTTATGCTCCCAGGACAAAATAAGGAAAGAGATACACCTTTCGTGCAATCAATTCAAGGAACTGCATTAGGAATTTGCCAAGCCCCTTTCCTTGAACGCATTGCTCCAGCTGCAGCTCATAAACATACAGAGCTGACAAGTCATGCTCCACTAAAAATCTATACAAGACAAATGCAACCACTGGCTCACTATCACCTATCCACATGTCATATTCATAGAGTTAGTACCCAAGATGGTCGGACAACACTGAAGGGGTAATGAGCTTGTATTTGGGCACTTCACTCAGCAGCTTGTCGTAAGTGCCTTGATTGAACAACACTAAGTTGTTTACCTTCTCTTTTTGCTTTCCCTTGCACCACTTCTGAAACAATTATTCGAAAAACACAAATCAAAACAAGTCCATTCAACCAGCCCACTAAGCTGGTCAGGAAGCACCGTGAAAGCTGAAACAAAAAATCTATCTGCTCATACACTGGCTCCCGACCCTGATGGCCACTTGTGCACGCCAATCACCAAGTATATCAGTATATCCCTCCCAAGCTAAGCAATTCCAGTCAATAAAAGTAGAGCGCCACCTTGAGGTAGAGAGTAACCAGATCAGATGTTCCTGAATCATGATATATCGCCAGCGCTCTCCTGCTGGTCCTCGCCAATCAACCTAGTTGCAAATTTGGACGTGACGTGGCGTTGATGCGTCAGCGTCACGTCCGACGTCAGCGACGGACGTGCGTCACGTCACGTCCTAAACGGACGTTACTGTACATAAATATGTTTATTTTTTTACTTTACTACAAGAACCGACGTGGCAACCGATGTGGCCTCATTACGTGGACTTCATTATTTATCTGTAAAATTTATATATTATGATTTATATTGTCAATCATGCGACCGTCAGCAAAGGTTGGTCGGACAATTTTCTTTTTAAAAAAATAGGTGCGACCACCAGAAGGGGGTGGTCACACATTTTTTCTTATTTTTTAAATGGGTGCGACCACCAGCAGGTGGTGGTCGCAGCATTTTCATTTTTTTAATAGGTGCGACCACAAGCAGAGGGTGGTTGCACATTTTTTCTTTTTTTTTAAATTGGGTTCGACCACCAGCAGGTGGTGGTCGCAACATTTTCATTTTTTTAAAATAGGTGCGACCACCAGCCTGTGGTGGTCGCAAACTTTTTCTTTTTTGTTATTAGGTGCGACCGCTTATGGGGGGTCGCACATTTTCGTTTTGTTTTTAAAAAGGTGCGACCACCAGCAGGGGGGGTCACAACATTTTTTTTGTTTTGTTATTAGCTGCGACCACCCATAGGTGCGACCGCTACCTGGACACGTGGCGAGGCGTGAATGGGCAGCAGAGGCGGTTGCGCGCCGCTCAAGGCAGGCCTCTCCAGGCAGTATATAAGGGCCTACCCCTCATTCCCAACCCATTTTTTTCCCTCTCTGTGAGTGCAGTTCTGGGGCTTATTGGAGTTTCAACTTCGGTGGCCAGGACTGAGCCGTGGGGGGGGGAGAAAGTGGATTTGTGTGGAGGAGGAGTTTTTGCTTTTTTTTCCTGGGACTGCGGGAGAGTTTGCTTTGGGTACTATACCAATAGAGGGTGAGGAAATTGGTCTGCTAGTATATAAGGTTATCAATAGTTTGGGTTTAGTTTTCCGTTACGAAGCCGCGTCGCAGAGTACTTTCATCATGTCCGGAAACGTTGCTTCGAGCGCAGTGTCAGGGGGTTCCTCGGGAAGTGGGCGTAAAGGCAAGAAGCGTAAACATGCACATAAACGGGATAGTTAGGTCAACCAAAAAAACTATCCAAGCGTAGAGGCCCGCGAAGGTGGTGAAGCAAGTAGTGCTGGATTATTTGAAGGACAATAACATAATGCGTTTGAATCTTTTGTATGTCCGACATGGGAATGAGGGGTTCCTTAGATTCCAACACAATATGGAGATGAGAACGAGGGAGGCTTTGGCCGGGGATGAATGGGAGGAGGACAGGGCGAAGTTCCAGTTCACGAAATGGATGGAGGACCGGGCCCATGATGCCTTATGGAATCTGAGGCAAACCATGGACAAGTTTGTTACGAGAACACCTGTAGCTGAAGGTCGCATGCCAACATCAGAGGAGGAGTTGTTTGTGCTTGTGGATTGGTGGTCTGACATGGCAAAGGCCCATGCCAAACGACGTACGAAACCACTCCCATGGAAGGCAGGGTCCTCGTTCGCGGATGCGGCATTGAACGTGAGATACATATCCACAAACGCACAGGTACAACAACTCGATGCGCCCAAACAGGGAGGGTATGGTACAATTCGGAGGGTTAGAATTGTTGAGGATCAATTCATTTCTCCATCTTGGGAGCTAGCAGGGAAAACGCCCAGGGAAACAAATGCTAAGCTTGCCAAAGTCCAACATAACAATGAGGCGTTGGCTGTAAAGTTCCATCATTTCGGCATCATAAAGTATTTTGCGTTGCATCCATGTCGAAATGAAGGTTACACACATTGGTGGAATGGGGGGACCATACGATCATGGTTGAGTATTGACAGGAAATGGGGGAATGATCGGGATAACAAGAAGTTAATGGAACGACGAGGGACGGAACAGGAAATGCAAGAGGTCAACCAACTGGTTCGATTCCGACAGAATCGCACCCAACACTACAACAGATTGCGGTTTTTACGTCTCTGTGTTATGACTGCAAATGCAGTTATGGAAGCCATTTACGACTTCCTGACTCTGAAGACGTAAAAGCCTAGTCAATTGTGACATGACAGATATGACTCTCCAGGCTGGCTGTGACGTGGCGCCTGAGCAGCTGTGGGGGTAGTCATACACACTGGCTTTACTGAATGACTGAACGGACAGTGTAGTCCATGTCAGCGGCTATGCAAGAGTGACACGTGCTCGATACAGGAAATGACACGTGGCAAAGTGTTCGCTCTCCATGACTGCGAACTATGACTACAGGTGTGCTAATCTGGTTGCAAGACGTGGCGCGTTGCAGTTTTTACACGTGGTCCCTCAGCAGATCGACATGTGTCATGATGGATGTTTTTTTGGGTGTATTGCTAATTTTTTTACATATTTGTATTTCTGCCACGTGGTGTAGTACTATTGGAGAATGAAAATAGATGTAGTCATTATTATGACTATGATAGTAGTCATGTACATGTCTATTACAACAATGAAATATAATAAATACAAAGAGAACAAGGCAACAAGACATAACTGCAACAAGCTGAGCAAAACCAAGAGATTGTACACCATCTCTATTTACCAATCTATTTATCATTATCATTTTTGTCGCGATCTAAAAATACATAAAATAGTCACATTTTCTCATGTGAATTATATTGTCTAACTATAACACTTTGAAAAGTGTTCACCCAGAATCTTCTAACTACTCATGTATTCCATCAATCTACAACCCATCAAAAACTAAGGCTTGCATGTCTTTAAGAATTACTACAGCAAGGACATCTGTTTCTTTTCCAAGTTCTTGCATAAGATGCACCAACCAACATTGCATTGTGAGACACTCACTCGCTATACTCCAAAGCGTCCAGGGAAGGTCACTGAGCAACCTGCCAAGGCGAAAACAATTAAGAGAATTATCTAATACCATATATGAAAAACCAATGCCAGTGTTGTTTATGGTCACTTCTATCCCATGGACTCGTAAACAAACCAAAGCAAAAAGGTTGGTGTGTGTTGGTGAAGTCGTCAGATACTTCACAACGAAACATGCACTAAAAATGAGAGCCAGGAGGATAGGAAGGTTACTCACGTTTATACAAAGACGTCTTGCCCATTGCCCAACACCCTACGTCACCCACATTCTATCTCTACTCCTTCAGCTATCCATGCCTCTGCACAAATCAAGCATTCATCCTTGCCTTGCTGCTAGTAGCTGACAATGACAGCCTACATTTGTTCTAGGAAACACCCAACTCAACGTAGCACACTAGTTCTTATGCTGAATTGCGTCTGCTACTCTCTGAAATGTAGCAGGCATTCACCTTTCTGCCCCGGTTGACCCATCAGTGACTGGGCTCAGATAAGTATTCATTCCACAGCTTCTCCTCATCTTTGTTACCTGTTTTTTGACACTTTCTTGTTGTCACATTGGCAGTATCATGTCAAAGTCACTCCAAACTAGATTCACTCAACCAGCTAACTTGTAGAATTGAACATGGAAATTTAGGGCCGATTCTCATAAGAGGGAAAAACAGGGTGAAATGTGTTGAAGAAGATGCCTTCATTAGCAGTGCCTGATTTTTATCACTGTTGCTGCTGCCAGTTGACCATCTACCCATGCAGGTTTCTTGTAGCTATTGATCCATAGGGAATCACAGGTAATCTTGTGCTTGAAATCTGGCCCTCTTGGATGAATCTGGACCCACACAAAATCCCTACTCCTTCAGCTATCCATGCCTCTGCACAATCATGCATACATCCTCGCCTTGCTGCTAGCAGCTGACAATGACAGCCTAGAATTGTCAAAGCAAACACTAGTAGGGAAAACAGGGTGAAATATGTTGAAGAAGGTACCTTCACCCCTTTCCCCATCATTTGCTTTCAGGTGTCCAAAGCCCCATCCCGCGCTCTTGCTCTGCATACCCTGCAAGCATCGCATTCCATGACACCACATCTGGTTCAGCCATAGTGTTAAACACTCCCTTGGCATCCTCAATGCTCCCACATTTAGCATGCATGGCCACCAGAGCAATGTTCAGGATGACATCTGGTACAATTGCAGATTTGATGATGTCACCAGGGATCTCTTTGCCTTTTTCCAGGGCTGCCAGGCGCACTGCAAACGCACACAAACGTTATGTTGGCGGCCTTCACCCCTTCCCCATCATTTGCTCTCCATCCCGCACCCCAGCTGTGCATACCCTGCAAGCATCGCACTCCACGACACCACATCTCGTTCAGCCACAGTGTTGAACACTCCCTTGGCATCCTTGATGCAACCACATTTGGCATACATGTCCACCAGGGCAGGGGCAGTGTTCAAAAGGACATGTGGTAATTTGACATGCATTCACCTCCTGACTTGGCTGTTCCCAACCCATCCTGCCATTGGCAAGAGATTCCACATAAACTGATAGTTGTCTGTTTGACTGTATAACTATGTATCTCTTGCTTTCTTACAACTTGTACTGTGACACGCGTAATGCTCTTGCTGTGTTGAATCATTTCACGCCTTCAGGTTTCAGAACAAACATTACCGTCTTTCTTTATCAGACACGTGCACCAAGACAGAATCTCACCAAAAGATTGTTGGTGGTTCAACAGTACCATACATGAAGATAACTAGCACCAAAAGGGCATATGAAGCTTACACTGCTCTCCACTGGTATTAACCTGCACCAGGATTACCCCTAACCCAGTCAGGAGGACACTCATGGCTGCAGTTTAACTAAAATCACAGCTCTAACATATAATGAAAAGTAGAGTTCTCCTTGGGGGCATAGCCTTCTAAGATCCAACTGAAGAACTATGCTGATCATGGGGTCAAAGTCTTCCGCAGCAGCCAGAGCAAACATGGAAGTATGATTTAAAACCTAATTCTTCCACCCATCTTTTGTCTCTGCCTCTCTTGGTGGCAATTATAGTCTCTCTATGCTAGGCCCTTCTTTTCCTTCTGTTGCCCTGTTTTGGCTTTGCATCTACTGCCATGACTGATATAGGAAAAATTCTACTAGTATCCAAGACACGGATACAACTGCCAACGACAAAAGAAGGGAGAATGCACCAATGGCACCTGCAGTTGCCCTTGAAACACCTCGCTCACTACTAACTGCTCCCGGAAAAATCTGAACTGAGCATCCTGCATGGGCATGTCAACAAGGTGAGATTTCATGCCCCCATGGACCCTGCTATGACCCATGACCAACCTATCTGTGGACTTTTGAGCCACAATTGCCAATAGAAGATGAGATTTAAACATATATAAAACCACCCTGCTACTTTACCCACAATATCCCGGTATCAAGCAAAATGTGGACGGGAGAACTTTGAAATGGTATCGTCAATGTCTGGACATGCACACCTCCTGAAATCGATCAAACGTGCAAAGTGGCCTCGCAAACTCAAAGCTGTAGCTACCAGTGCTTCCCATGGTGCCATAAGGGCTATATCAGATAGCACCAGCCCTGCAGAGACTCTGCTCAGTATTTCTACAACATCTGAAGTAATTTCTACTTTGCAAGCTTTCCTACGAGGGGACACATTTGACAAGGTCCTGGTGACAACATACTCACACCAGCTTGAAAACAAGTAAGAGTAAACACAAAGCTATCTTGTGAAGCACAAAAACAAAGAAAATAGGAATCATCAGAGAGAAAGATACCATAATCAGTATCTGTAATGCTATGAGTCCAAGATCCACGCCAGTCATTTAGCGCACCACCAACCTTTCTTGAAAACAACAGTTGAATTGTTAACATAGCACCTATTCGCACCTTTACTTTCTTCACACCCTGGTAAGCATTGTAATGCAAAACCCAAAGTGGAACATAAATTAGAGACAAATAGGAAGGAGAGAAGGCAAACCTTTAGGGCCATCCCATCAACATAGTGGCCATGTGGGTTCCAAGCTATACATCATTCAAATTGCCAAAACTGCCACATCATTTGCCATGAAAACCAAGTCAGACATTCCAGCCTTGCTCATCATGCACGTACCGAGACTCTCCTATCCCATTTCAACTTTTTGATTCTAGTGAGACGCTTCCTATAACTGTGGCGTACTGAAGAGAAAATACACTCTTTAGTCACTTGAGAAGATGCATGCTGCCACTGAATATATTCCTTACACAACCCATGGATGTAAGAGGATAGCAGTCAAGAGTATAGTGGTGTAGCGGCACGACATTCTTGGCACCGAAGAGCTCCACGGCCCAACAAACTCCCCCTTACTCTCGTCCAAGTCCCTACACGTCTGAAAATTTCAAAACTGGCTTTACAAACCTAATAATTCAAGCATAATCAGCATTCAAGCTAAGGAAGCTTTACAAGCATCGTGTTGCGAGTAAAGCCTTGGCAATGTCACCAGGAAATCCCTGGCTGAATGGATGACACTGAAATAATGGAGCTTGAAATCCGGCCCTCTTGGACGAATCTAGGCCCACACTCTATCCCTGCTCCTTCAGCTATCTATGCCTCTGCACAAAATCATGCATACATCCTTGCCTTCCTGCTAGCAGCAGACAATGACAGCCTAGAATTGTTCCAGCAAACACCCCCAACCCTACTTATCAACGAGCAATGAACTAACTTACAAAATTCAATATGCATCTCAAGGCCGAGTCTGATGAGAGGGCAAAACAGGCTGAAATAGGTCGAAGAAGAAGGTTCCCTCACCACATTGGCCTTGACCTTGTGTCATGACCCATGGAGGATTTGACCGACCATCAACCCAAAAGGACCTCTTGTGTGTGCTGCTTGTGTTTTGTAGTCAGGTAATGTCAGATTGGTCTGTGAGAACCTACACCACGGTGCAGCTAAGCAGGCAGACATTGAAACACGGCCTGCTAAGACCAAGCTGACTCTCCTAAGAACCCTGTAAACATCAGGAAGAATATCAAATCATGGTACTAACAGGAGCCAACAGCCCACATTTGCAGGATGGACAAACTTCTTCACATCGTACATTAAGAAGAAGCCACACCTTGCGATTGCGGTTGTCGCACCATCGTGAAGGATCTTTAAAAAAATCATGCCAGCTCTGCTCCATGATTCAAATTCTGGGCCGAGTCTGATGAGAGGGCAAAACAGGCTGAAATAGGTCGAAGAAGAAGGTGCAACAGAATGATGCATGCGTGTGGAAAACAGATCAACCCTGTTGCTCCTTAATGCCCGCTGTGTTGATGGGGAGCTGGATCAGTTTTGGCATTGTGGTGGAGCTGGTTGTATCGGTGAGGCATGATCCCGTCCCGTTGACTGTACAATGGGTTCGACACCATCGTTTGTATGAACATGGTTGCGTACGTCGATCGGTCCTGGCAGTACATCACCCGGTCGCTCCATTGGGGCACTATCAGTGGCTTCAGCGTGTAGTGGGGGGCGAGGGTCGACCCCAACTTCATTTTGAGGACCTTCACCACATTGTCCTCGACCTTGTGTCATGACCCATGGAGGATTTGACTGACCATGAACCCAAGATGACCTCTTGTGTGTGCTGTTTGTGTCTGTAGTCAGGTAATGTCGGATTGGTCTGTCAGAACCACCACGGTGCAGCTGAGCGGGTAGAGATTGAAACACGGCCTGCTAAGACCAAGCTGAATCTCCCAAGAACGGCGAGTTCCCAGCCGAAACCTCCTCGGACACATACCCTAGCACCTCCTCACAAACATACCCTACCATTTCTAGGATGCTTGCTTCAGATGCGAAGGCTGCTCCAATTGCGGGCCTCCCATGCATGTTTGCCCTCCCTCCCGCTCGCTCACTCTAAGTCCCAGCCCTCTTTCTCTCTCCCTCCCGCTCGCTCTAAGTCTGTTCACGACTACCGCGATAAGCAATTTTTTAAGTTTTTTAACCTTTTTGTAAACCCTAAAAGCCCCTTTTTGTTTTTTTTTTGTTTGTTTTTTTTTTCTTCAAGGAAACAACAGGCCCTTGAGGAGGGGGAAAAATTCACCCGCCTTCATTTATGGGCCATAAGACCTATATGACGATCAAGGCCCAGACATACTGTCACGAACAATCCCACACACGGGATAAGGGCAACGGGTTTGAACCCCAAACCACCAGGGCGACACACTGTGCACTTACCAGCCGATGTGCTTTTTTTTTAAACCTTTTTGCACTTTGATTTTGATTTTGATTTTTTAAATTCATTCTAGTGGTCAGAGTCTCCGGTTTTTCAAAATATAAATACTCATATATTATATATATAAACAGAAAAGGATGTGTCGACACGTGCAGTCATGTAGTGATTCATCAATGTGATGATTTGGCAGAATGCATTAGAGTGAGAGTCATGAAGTTATATGTCTGTCTAGCAATATGCACATGTCATTCCAGTGTAGCCATGACCGTGACTGGTAGTCATATCTACCATGCCAATATTTGTGGTCAAATATGTTTGATTTGTGTTGCGCAGAGTCCGGAGCCATGCAGTCGCATATACACCTTCCCTAGACCTGCATTATGACTTCAAAAGCATTTTACGACTGCAAATGGCATTTCTGCCACAAATCTGTCATGACTACGCACCCATGGAAGTCATAAAAGCCGCAATCTGTTGTAGTGCAATTAGCATGGGCGCATTTGCACACCATGCTCAACGTCCATAATCACCACCTCTTGCACAACAACATGTCCCCCGACAACATCTTGTTGCATTTTCCACAAGGGTCTGAAGATGTGTACATCGAGGTATGCGATTGGGGGATGGCTTCCACGATGGATGACCCAAAAACCACGTTGTACATTTTCGAGAGCAGAGACAAGATGATAAAAACTCTCACACATAGATGGTGGATTGCACCTGAAATTGCAATTGTTCATAATGTAGCCAACAACCAGTCAGATGGGACACCTCGTAGGCCTCCTCTAACCGTGCCATCAAATACCTTTGCAATTGGGAAGATAGCCCAAGCAATAAATGGGGATAACACGTTCGATGCAAGCCTGTTCAACGATATGTCTACTGGAACTTGTTTTGCTTCGGCTTTGGAAAACTTGTGTGTAAACACAGTAGAGTTGCGGTACAAACTAGAAAATGTTGTGAAGCGTCTCATGACGGGGCTATTCAATTGGCCTGAGCCCAAAAATTGTTGGAGGATGGATAGAAACTTGTAGACCTCTGACTGTACATCATGTTTGAATAAATGTTGTTTTCAATTATGTTTGTCTCGTACCATAATGTTTTAATGGTTTGTTATTTGGCATGGCACCTGGGTCCATCATATGGGATAATCAAGCACCACACCCACGAATCTTGAAGAGTGACAGTGTACACCGGGTCAATGGGTGAACCAATCGTTCCCCTGTCAAATGATTTTAGATTGATTTGAAACTTTGGGAGTGTCTTATACATGCCCTCTTTAAGTTACCGGACAAGTATGAGGTCAATCTAAAATGGTTCTAAGGGTGAACCAATACTTCCCCTATTAAATGATTCATGATTGAAAATTGGTTGAAAGGTTTAACGAGTCGTTCGGGTGGCAAATAATTATTTCTTCGCTTGCAACTTTGTGTATGTGATTTGTACGTACTTAAGCACATATGGACCAAAGTTGAACTTCAACAAAGTTGTTTGAATGGGTTATTCAAATTCATAACGGAGGTATATGTCGTATAGACGATAAACAACCTTTCGCCTGCACATGAATTGTTTTTAATTCCTTCTGAAGCCATATGCCTGATAACAACATGAAGAGTTGCATGCAAAATATCACCATGAACAGACATCGTCTGCATCCAAAACATATTTTATTCCCTCATTTGCACTCTAAGGTGAAGTTATCTTCAACTTCATGCACTCTTCATAGAGAGTTTTGCAATAGTGAGAATAGAGCAAATGATGAACGTTTTTTTTCAAACATTTTTCTTTGGTACATGTTTTGGCTAGGATGTGGTGGTGTGAGGGTTCAACTCACAGAACAAAATCAAGCCAAAAACAAAATCATTGCGCCCCACAATCCTATGCCCTCTAAATTATTTTATTTAATAAAAATCCAGTTCAATTCAAAATTGGATGAAAGGGTGAACGGAAACTTCCCCAATGAAATGATATTTTATTGCTCCAAAACTTTGCAAGTGTCTTCTACATGCCCTCTTACACGTCTTTGAGAAGTATGACATCAATCTAAACTTTCCAGCCCAAACTACATTTTTAGCTTTCAGCCCTACAATTTATCCCTACTCTAGCCCTAAAAAAAAATGGTGCGACCACCCCCCTACTGGTGGTCGCAGATATTAAAAAAAAAGAAAATTATGTGACCACCCCCCTGCGAGGATCCCCCTGCTGGTGGTCGCACCTTAAAATAAATGGTGCGACCACCCCCCTGCTGGTGGTCGCAGATTTATATATATATATATTTGGGAAACACCTGGGAGCGACAGCACACAAATCAGGCCCCTCAGTAGTGAGATGAGAAAATAACCTCTTTCATTTATGTGCCATGAGGCGTAGGAATGGGGCACCACCCACGAACCATACCACACCCATCAAGTAGCAAGATTTGACCCCAGAATCGTCCGGGTCGCACTCAGTGCACTTAACCAACTGAGCTACTGACTATTGGTAGATATTAAAAAATCGGAAAATTATGCGACCACCCCCCTGCTGGTGGTCGCATCTATTAAAGAAAAGGAAAATAGTGCGACCACCAGCAGGTGGTGGTCGCACCTATTTGTTTTAAACAAAATTTCTGCGACACCCCCCTGCTGGTGGTCGCACATAATAAAGAAAAGAAAAAATGATGCGACCACCCCCTGCTGGCGGTCGCAGCTATTATTAGCGTGCGCAGTCATGATGACAGCGCGCGCCCCGAGTGTGGAGGGGGGGCTTATAAGGCCTTCGAGGCCATTCTCTCCCTCACTTTTCTCCACACCAGGACTTGGTGGGCGATGGGATGTTGCATTCCTTGTCATTGAGTCCAAGTGGAGAGGGGTGCTATTGGTCGGGTGGGGGGTATTTTGGGCCGTTGGTTCCTACGAAATCGATGCTGAGTACCTCCCGGGAAGCCCTCCTCTGGCACCCACGTTTTTTTCATTGCACATTGCGTCATATCACTT
Organism: Takakia lepidozioides; assembly: GCA_030704615.1. NCBI lineage: Eukaryota > Viridiplantae > Streptophyta > Takakiopsida > Takakiales > Takakiaceae > Takakia > Takakia lepidozioides. The sequence goes on along the minus strand of CM060733.1, from coordinate 70,100,233 downwards.
AGAACTGCGGAGGGAGTGACACGTGCCTCTAGTACTTGGGGAGGATTCTTTAGGGAGTAGGATTAGGTACGATTTAGGAGGGTTGGGAGAACATTTTTCTTAGCAATCACCTGTCGAGTAGGGGTAAGCCAGAGCCATAAATGGCGGAGGAGGAAGACAGAGGAGGTCATCCCAGGGATGACGATAATGAACCTGGACCTCCCAAAAAAAAACCGAAAGGGGCCAGGCGCGAACTTTGTTGGGACATATACAATGACCCCAACATTCTTGCAGAACCAGGTTGGGAAGTTTGGAGGTTGGGGCAGCGGTGGTCGCTTGGTGATTGCAGGAAATTTGTGGACTGGTGTCACATAAATCGTTTGTGACCCAGAGATAGGCATGATCCACAAACCAAACAAAATCAAGCTAGCTTGCATTCCTGCGCTAATCCGCATTTCCGCCACAGGGCAGAGGAGGTATATACAACATTGTGGGGTCAACCGCTCGTCAACAACAAGGTCATGTATTTATTTGCAGCCATGTTGTACATAAAGTTGATTTTATTGCGACCAGTGGATTGGCAAACTGCCACTGCAAGACAACGTACTAGACTATACATGTTCTCTGATATCCCAGACTTGTATATACGTCAGGGGCAAGACATCATACGATTGGATGGAAACGACGAGGTGGAAGAAGAAGGAAAGACAGACCAACCTCCAGATTTTACGCCGCAACAGGTCTCCGCAACCGGGCCTTCAATGTTTGAGGTGGGGGGCGAGGTACGCTTTCCGTTGGAGGAACAGTTGGCTGCACATGAACAGCACATCAAGGACCTGCAAGACATTGTTCATTTGCAACGCTGGCAAATAGCGAAGTTGCTGGAAACAATGGGGTTGGGGACTCTCGACAGCGTACGCGGTGTGCTTCAGGACCCGAGGCCAATCACCAACGAGCAAGACATATTGGCGCATTTGGATATGCCACCAATGGACATTGACTGCGTCATAGACGGGGTTGACTCAATCGGGCATGGGAATGAAGTGCAAACGCCTGAACTGGACCCAGCGAGGGTTGAGGAAGAAAGACTTGCGGCGGAGAGGGCAAGAAAAAGGAAGGACCCCATAGTGGAAACTGAGGAATGTTCAGCCGTGCAAATTACATCGGCCCAGGAACAAGAATTAGAGCAGTTTGTGGGGGAACGCGAGCAAGCTGGGGCTGTTGCATATCGGTACTCAAATGTCATGCAAATCCGATCGTGGCCATGGTTGAAGGGGAATTGGCGGAATTGGGTGACATGGGCATGGCAGGAAATACGGATAGAAGAAGCGTTGTCCTCCCTCCAACGTGCAACACCCTTTGTCGAATCAAAGTGTAGATAACATCTCTGTTAATTTGCAAAGGCACGACACTGTGCGTGATGTATTCACGTCGAAATACACTGGATTCACCACATGGGGTGATGTGGATGTCATGTTTGAGCACTGAGTGCATACAATTTCCGATACCAATAAGAGCATAAACTGGGATTTGGAAGTAGAGGAGGAGTGGGAGAGCAGGCCGAGGATGTCATCCGACATTCATGAGGATGAACGGACGTGGATACCATGGAGCAATCCAGCGTCATGGGTAACAGATGGTACGGTGTGCACAATGTGCCTAAACCCTTACGGACCGGAGGGATGCTATATGTTTGGTTCATGTGGCCATTTGGTCCACCCCGTATGTCTCATATCGGCAGCCATGCAAGCCAGCCAATGCCCTGACTGCCGTGGACCAATCTATCGACGTTTCTACGAGTTGTTTGGGTTGCAAGACAATATGCCCACGGGATACGAGTACAACCGGTACAACATGCCGTTGGATGTATCGCCTTACGATTTTTTAAATTGTCAGCACTGGGGGGAGACAATGACATGGGATGCTCCAAGAGAGATGCACGCCTTGGATGCTAAGACGTTAACTAGGGTTAAAGATCCGGTGACTTTTTGGGTGACATCCAACTGGGAAATAACCGTGCGTGCTAGAGGCATACGGGACCCAGTCCAAAGGAAGTTTTTTTTGCCGGAACTTGGGAGGGCATTGGAGCTGTACCAGACAAAGATTCTTCTGACTGCCTGAGGATCCGTGGGTGCCAGCGGAAAACGACCCAAACAATCGCGAACTGATTGGGAGAGACCTATTTCTGAGGGAGTTGGAGGCCGCTAGCATCCGTTGGGATGATATGAATGAGAGGTACTGGGTGCCTCGTCGGGATGAAGGGCCATTTCTAGAGTTGCGCAAAGACCCCCAGCAGGAGGAGGTGTTGGACAATTTCAAGGCTGCCATCACGAGTGTTGTAAAGTTTTGGCAGAACACATGGCGTGACCAAGTTGCCCCTATTCCAGGGGTGTTCTTGCCACTTCCAAACATATCGGATTTAATTGAAAAATTGCATGAAGCCGTAGCAAGAGCGATAAATCCAGCTCTGGCAAATGTGGAAGAGAGTTAGCACTCGCCTAGAACGCTACGCATGATGACAAGGGTGGACCACACAACACTGGGTCCATCTTTGACCACTCGAGCTCTCCGTACTGGTGGAGGCACATCCTCTAAACCCGGAGCATCTTCATCAACATCTGGAGATGACGACAACGAAGTAATAAATCTAGATGAAGATGACTAGAAAGGCTAGAAACGTAGGGAGTAGGCCAAAGGTCTCAAGTTGCGAAAACTTAAATGTGCAACCCACTGTATAGTCTACGTAATTTTTGAAAATACGAGGTTCATCCTTTGAACCATTTTTGAATGACCTCATACTTGTTCGGTACCTGTTTGACGGCATGTACAATTTACTGGCAAAGTTTCAAAACAATCAAAAATTGCTGAATGAAGATACCATTGGTTCACCCATTGCAATATTTTAAATCGAACTCATACTTGTCCGGTACCTTTAAGAGGGCATGTACAATGCAATGGCAAAGTTTGAAAGCATTCAAAAATCGGCACAAGTAACCATTGGTTCCTCCTGTGAACCATTTTTGATTGATCTCATACTTGTCCGGTCCATGTAAGAGACATGTAGAACATACTGGCAAAATTTCAAATCATTCAAATTTTTTTTTATCAAGGAACTTTTGGTTTATCCTTTTCACCATCAACGATTAATCACAAATAAATGAACAGACGAATAAATCATTTGCCTCCAAATGATTTTGGTTTGCTTTGAGACTTGGCCAGTATATTCAATGTACCATGGAAGAAGCCCCAGAGTAATATGAGATCAATCGAAATTTGTTTAATGGGCCAACGGATGGTTGCCCATCCAAATGATTTTCGTTCGCTTTGAGACTTGGCCAGTGTGTTCAATGTACCCTCTGATAGGTCCTAGTGTAATATGAGATCAATCGAAATTTGTTCGATGGGCCAATGAGGCGTTCAGTTGTCATCTGGTTTTTGTTCATTGCGAAAAAGAAATCCTGCAATGCGTGCACGGCTATTGCACCCATTGAATGGCTGTGGTTGAAGCCCCTCCTTTGCCCGCATGTGCTTGAACATGTATGCAACACATGTGCGGAGACACAACAGACCAATAAATCATTTGCCAAATCAAAGTTTGGAGTGCAAAAGGGGCAAGAAACTGTGGTTTTGGGTCCAAATGAATTTTGATCGCTCCCAAATTTGGCATATGCACGTTGCATATGGAGTCATTACACGCCTCATTCAAAAATGGAATGAAAAAAAAAAACATGAGCACGCGAAACGCAGCCCAACAGGTCCCAAAGTAATAGAAGATCCAACAGAATACATTCAATGGGTGAACGGATGGTTGCCCATCCAAATCATTTTTATTTGCTTCCAAACTTTGCCAGTATATTCGAGACACCCACAGCTCCCGGACTAATATCAGATCAATCGAAATTCATACAATGGCTCAATGGATGGTTGGCCATTCAAATGATTGAGACTTGGCCAATATGTTCAATGTATCATGGAAGAGGCCCCAGAGTAATATGAGATCAATCGAAATTCGTTCAATGGGCCAACGGATGGTTGCCCATCCAAATGATTTTCATTCGTTTTGAGACTTGGCCAGTGTGTTCAATGTACCCTCTGATAGGTCCCAGTGTAATATGAGATCAATCAAAATTTGTTCAATGGGCCAATGAGGCGTTCAATTGTCATCTGGTTTTTGTTCATTGCGAAAAAAAAATCCTGCAATGCGTGCACGGCTATTGCACCCATTGAACGGATGTGGTTGAAGCCCCTCTTTTGCCCGCATGTGCTTGAACATGTGTGCAACACATGTGCGGAGATACAACAAACAAATAAATCATTTGCCTCCCCATCGACACCAAGCCATTCCAGAATGTAATTGAATTTAAATTAATTTTAAGCCAATAAATAGGTTTGCACTGCCTTTCAGTGGGGGTTTCTGGCACGTATTGATTTTGTTTTTGGCTCAATTTTGTTCTGCAGCTTCAAGCATCCCACTGCTACTCCCCAGCCAAAATTTGGACCAATAAAAAATGCCCCAAAAAAAAAAAATTCTCTTCGCTCACTATTGCAGAACTCTTTTATGAAGAGTGCATGAAGTAGAGCACAAATCAAGTTTGGAGTGCAAAAGGGGCAAGAAACTGTGGTTTTGGGTCCAAATGAGTTTTGATCGCTCCCAAATTTGGCACGCACGTTGCATATGGAGTCATTACACGCCCCATTAAAAAACGGAATGAAAAAAAAAACATGAGCACGCGAAACGCAGTCCAACAGGTCCCACCAGCAAGGGGGTGGTCGCGGAATGCACTATTTTTAAATAGCTGCGACCACCAGCAGGGGGGTGGTCGGACCATTTTTCTTTTTGTTAAATAGGTACAAATAATATGTAGAGTAGTTTCATTCGGGCCCTGATTCTAGAGTGGTCCAGGAATTACTGTGGCCCAGGAATTAGAGTGGGGCGCCTATGTAGGAAGGCCACGTGTATTGAGGAATGAGATGAGGGGGTCCAAAAAAAGAATGGAGGAATTGGCTAAATTTAGAATAGGGAGTCATGTAGGGTTGACATGTGTCCAGGGCCTTCTAGAAGGCTCCCAGGGTCGGTGGGCTTCTAGAAGGGTCCCACCGCCCTGAGAGGCTATATAAGGGAACCCCCCCCTCTTACTACGTACTAACTTACTACCTATTAAATCAGTAAATAGGTGCGACTACCAGCAGGGGGGTGGTCGCAACATTTTTTTTTAATTTTAACAGTTGCGACGACCGTTACTGGTGGTCGCACAATTTTTTTTTTTAATATAGGTGCGACCACCAGGAGGTTGGTCCCCCTGCACCTGTGTTTGGAGAGGCAGATGAAAATGTATCGACTCCCCATGGATTTGTGAAGGGGAAGATGAATGTTGGGAGCTGCACCTGGCCTTTGTGGCTTTCGAAACCATAATAGGAAATCAACAATGTAAAGGTAATGACGAAAGACAAACACGCGCACAACCACCAAACCCTTTCTTGGGTACACATATTCCACCATTTTTATTTCCGTACACGTATGCATGTACCCAAACTGAAACATGGATATCCATGGAAACATACTACACATCATGTGACAGAAGTTATAGCTGTACCTAGTTCTGTCTAGCACGACGACGATGGTATGATCTCACGCCTAGTACAAAATCTTCGTCCCCACTCACTTCACCCCCGTTCCCATGATCAGTGCTAGAATCATGATCTCCATCTATTCTTTCGTTTCCAGAGGCAACTGGCCGTCCTCGGAGTACGTTCAGTTGTCTCTTTGGTCGATTTCCACTTCTATCATGAATACCATCTAGGGTATCAGGCCTGTTCACAGGTCGGTCACCAACAAAAAGTTGCACAATTCTCTGCTGTTTCTGGGCTTGTCCCGGATTTCGTGGTGGCCTTGGAGCAGGTCTCATATGAGGAAGGCTACTCGCACATACATCAGAGAGGCCGACATGAGAGGAAGGGGCATGAGATGGACCAGCGAGGGTCGAGGGAGCACGGTTCACATGCGGACGTCGTTGGGCCAGATGAAACGACAATGGCTGGTCGTCGTCATCCGATGGTTCGACTTGCAAAAGTCCCACAGTAGAAGAAGCATCTCCCAGGATCGGAGTAGCGATGGAAGGAATTACATGAGGGGGAGAGAGACTAGATGGACCAGCATAGGATGGACCGGCTTGAGAAAGAGAAACATGAGATGGAGCGGCGTGAGATGAAGCACGGTTCACAGGGGCACGATGTCGGTGAAGGAATGACAACGGCCGGTTGTCATCATCCGACGATTCGACTTGCACATCTCCCGCAGTCCGTGGAACTCGTGGTAAGGGAGAGTTGACCTCAACTTCATTGTTGAGAGTGTGCTCCACTGGGGGAAGGGGGTCCGCAATTGGGATGACACCATGTCACAGTTCATCAATAACAAGGTCATCGAAGGATGGATGCATTGCAGCATCATTGTCATTAAATTCATATGGGTCATGTGGAGGATTGCCCACATCATCGGACCCATCCCAACTGTCGGAGTCGGAGTTCCTCACGGCGTCGGTGTCATCATTGCTGCTTGATTGGACCTCTGAGGCAGATTTTTCAGACAACAGATTCTTCTCGTACCATGCAGATGCGTCAATTGCTGTCCTCTCTCGTAGTAGCCTACAATTCGTGTAGACATAAACCAATTTGTCAGCCCTGGCAGGATTCAACCTGTTGCGAATCTTGTTGTGAACAAACGAGTAACTGCTCTAGTTTCGCTCACAGGACGAGGTAGAGCACACTTGAGCAAGAATACGCTTTGCAATGGGAGCTAACGTCTTTGCTCCAGCTCCAATCAGATCCCACCATTCATGTGGCAACATGTTCATTGCTTTTGGATCCGGCATGTCATGGAAAGGATTCTGGCGATCCGAGAAGCACTGGTACTCGGACAAAACTCGCTCTGTCATGTTCAAGGGCACGAGTTGCATGATGACCCGTACAAGCCCGGCTTTGGCATCCACGTCGTCTCTCAAATCCGTATTGTCTAGCAAGAATGGATTCAACAAGGCCCCGGCATAATGCAAGTCCGTGCGAACCATCCGTTTGCGATCGTAAAATGCATCCTCGGTCCTTGCCGCCAAATCATCGTCCATAGAAAATGGATGACGCCTCAAGGATTGCACGTGCTTCTCAAGGTTTTCCAATATCAACCATGTTTTATCCATTATTGGTTGTTTTCCATCAAACTCCCGCAAAGCAATCAACACCGGTTCCACCATGTACACAAAATTTGCACATTTCGTCCAGAAACCATCGGAACGAATGATTGCACGGACCCTCCGACTTTTGCTCAAAGACTTGGACTTACGAGAGTCGCGTAAGGTGCCCACATACGCATCTCATTGAGGGTCAATGATCACCTGCTCCAGACCCGCCCTCACAGTCACTAATCAATCCACCATCAAAAAGTTTGTGGCAAAGTGGGTTTCACCCGGGTTCCTAAGGCTGTATTTGGGTTCATGCTTTCTAAACAATGCCAGAGGGATGTGATGTGTACGAATGAACATCACAACCGACTTTGTCCTTTTTACTAGTTGTTTCATCCATGATTTTTTTCCCCAATCCTCCAAAATGAGATCAAAGATATGAACAGCACACCCTTGGTAATATAGATGGGGATATCGTACCATCAAAATATTGGCCATATTAACCATGTTAGATGCATTGTCCGTGCACACTTGGACAATTTTATCAGCTCCAATTTTATCGATGAAACTCGTCAACAACCCTGCTTGATAACATGCATCTTTTCTCTCCTCGCTTGTGTCAACGGATCCCAAAAATTGTTCCCCCGCAGGACAGACCAGCATGACATCGAACAGTGGTCGATTAGTAACAGAACTCCAACCGTCCGCACATATAGTGCTTCCATATTTCCGGAGAGAATCACCTGTCTTTTCATTCACCTTTTGGGTGAGGTCAGACATAGTCTCTTCTAGCAATCATGTGCGAAGATCGCGATAACTCGGAGGTGTGTATGTGGACTTGGAATCGGACGTGGCTTTGACAGCAGCCACAAACGCAGGAAGCCTCGAGACATTGAACGGAATATTGGCCTCGTAGAAAAATTGGGCCCACTTCTTATCTAGAGTCCTCCTGTGCAACAAATTTAAGCCTTCTTGCATTGATTGTTGCCTCAATGGTCTGGTCCGTACAAGTGTTGGCGTACAATCGGGTGTTGCTCCTGACCCACCGGCTTCTCCACAAACAGCAGACGCCTCGCAAGAATCCCCCTGGGTACAACTCTAAGGGACATTTTGATTCGAACATGGAGTGTTTGGCTCAGAAGCTGCGGCCACATCAAGAGACGGTGGGATATTGCCTCCACATTGGGCAAAGTGGGCTTTCACTTGCATTGAGGCTTTTGGGCACAAACTAACCCCTGCATTCTTCCCATCTTTGTAGCCGAGGTGATATAACATGCGATCTTTGCGACCCGCCAGCTTCAATGCACAGAGATTGCATTGAACACCGTCCTTTTTGTGCGGGTCTACGGTGAACCAAGGGATCCACTCCTCCCTCATCCTCACACCCAAAACCCTAACCACAGACTTAAGGTTGAACGAAGAACACTAGTGTACTTGGTAAATTTGTCAAGAGCAATAGAAGTTAGAACAGAATGCGATGGCCCAACACTACGGCATCAATCCAAGTGGATCAATGCACCATGTAATATTGTGCTTTTCGACAATTTGTTGTAGTGGCTCTGGTGGAAGCCACAACAGCAAACGGTCCGCACCCTCCTCTTGGGCTTACACTCTTGCTCAAAGAATAGAGAACATTCACTCATCACAAAAGTGTTTGCCACAAAAGAAGTGAGGAGCATTATGACCACCTTATATACCCTCCAGCCTCCAAGCCTCACACGCTCGACGAACCATAATCCAATGCTGCGACCGCTTCAGGTCGAATGAGGAAGTCGCATGTTATTTTAAAAAAAAAACTGCTGCGACCACCCTCATGCTGGTGGTCGCAGATATTAAAAAACAGAAAATTGTTGCGACCACCCCCCTGCTGGTGGTCGCACCTATCACTACAACAGATCGCGGTATATATGACTATCCCGTATTCATAAACGATACATATGACTTCTATGACTTTAAGTCGTGCAAACCAAGTCAATACAATGAGTACAGTATGGTCGGTCATGGATGACTGCAGTCAGATGAACCAAGTGATACATCTCACTGTCATGTGGCAGTCATACGTACTTCTACCATACATGACTTAGTGTGCTGCTGCAAATTGTACACGTGTTTCTTTCTAATAAGTCCAGGAGGTTTTGTGGATGTGCGCGCCATATGACGTCTCCCGAAACTGCCACGTGGCATATCCATGAGGAGGATCTGCAGTCATTATCCTGACTACAACCATGCTAATATATAGATACGTGGCATATAATGAGGAGGTCTTGCAGTCATTGTCATGACTACAAACATCCTAATATGTGGACACGTGGCATGTATTGAGGAGGTCTTGCAGTCATGATCCTGACTATGACATGTTGATATATGGACACGTTGGTGTCATATGAGGGTTGTTTTGAACTTTTAAATGTATTGGACAGGCAGAGCCACGACTATGCTTATCTCATTAGGGTTAGTCAGTTAGGGTTAGTATATTCAATACTAAACAAAGAGAAGAACAAAGGGAAGAACAAAGACACAAAAAATGACTCTGCAAATGAATGCTTTATTCACAGGCAAGAATCACAGGAAAGAACATAAATACAACAGTAGATTGTAAGAGCTTCTCTTAAACTGCTGCCAGTCAAATTTACAATATAGCACCTGAGTCCCAAAATCTGCTCCTCAAAAACAATAGTATGACAAGTGCAAATGACACTACATATGCCACTGATAACAACAGATGTAAAATGCGTATGCCTTCTACGTTTGCTACTGTTCCAGCATAACAACAAATTAGCAGGATAGGGTGCACCCACATTTTGCATGTATATGTCCACAAAGGTATTGTTTAGAATGACATTTGGTAAAATTCCAGCTCTGACAATGTTGCCATGGACTTTTGTGCCTTTTCCAGAGCTGTCAGGCTTACACATGCATCGCAAATGCACAAAAATGTGATGTGGTCAGGCTTCACCCCCTTCCACCATCATTTGATCATAGGTCTCCAAAGCCTCCATACCACGTCCGACTTGCTGTGCATACCCTGCAAGCATCGCGTTCCATGACACCACATCTCGTTCAGCCATAGTGTTGAAAACTCCCTTTCGCATCCTTAGTGCACCCACATTTGGCATATATGTCACCAGGGCAGTGTTCAGAATGACATCCGGTACAATTCCAGCTTTGACGATGTCACCATGGACCTCTTTCTAGCCCTCTTGGATGAATCTGGACCCACACTCTATCCCTGCTCCTTCAGCTATCCATGCCTATGCATAAATCATGCATACATCCTTGCCTGGCTGCTAGCAGCTGACGATGACAGCCTAGATTTATTCTAGGAAACGCCCAACTCAACTTATCACACTAGTTCCTATGCTCAATTGCATCCGCTACTCTCTAGAATCAGACAGACATTCACCTTCTTGCCTGGATTGTCCCACCATTGACTGGGTAAGAAAAGTATTCATTCCACAGCTTCTCCTCATCTCTGTTACCTGTTTCTGGATGCTTTCCTATTGTCACATTGGCAGTATCATGTCAAGTCAAGGTTCACTCAACCAGCTAGCATGCAGAATTCAACATGGAAACTTAGGGTCAATTCTGATAAGCAGGAAAAACAGGGTGAAATGTGTTGAAGAAGGTGCCTTCATTAGTAGTGCCTGATTTATCAATTCCACCACTACTGCTGCAGCTTCCAATTGACCATCTATCCATGCAGGTTGCTAGTAGCTATTGATCCACAGGGAATCATAGGATCTTGAAGTCCGGCCCTCTTCAATGAATTTGGACCCACACTCTATCCCTGCTCCTTTAGCTATCCATGCCTCTACCAAAATCATGCATTCACCCTTGCCTTGCTGCTAGCAGCTGATAATGAAAGCCTCGAATTGTTCTAGGAAACACCCAACTCAACTTATCACACTAGTTCCTATGCTCAATTGCATCTTCTACTCTCTATAATCCAATAGGAATTCACCTTTTTTGCCTTGATTGTCCCACCGTTGACTGGGGTCAGAAAAGTATTCACTACAACAGAACGCTCCCAGGCTTGCATACGCATTGCAAACACAAACAAATGTGATGCGGTTGGGCTTCAACCCTTCGCGCAACATTTGCTCATAGGTCTCCAAAGCATTCCTACCAACCCATGCTTGGTAAATCCTGCCAACATTATATTCCACATGATCAAAGATCGTTGAGGGATTCTATTGAACACTTGGTGAGCATAGATGTACACCAGGGGAAGGTTCAGAATGACATCTGATACAATTCCAACTTTGATAATGTCACCATGAACCTCTTTGACCATTCCCAGGGCTGCTAAGCTCACATATGCATATTATAAACACAAATGAACATGACCCGGTCTGCCTTCATCCCTTCCCACATCATTTGCTCTTAGGTTTCCAGAGCCTTAATCCCATACCCATGCCTTGCCATCCCATACCTTGCAATCATGGCATTCCAAAACACCACATCTCGTTCAGCCATATTGTCGAACTCCCCCTTTGCATCAGGCTTGTTGCACCCACATTTGGCATACATGTCCACCAGGGCAGTGTTCATAATGACATCTGGTACAAATTCAGCTTTGATGATGTCACCATGAACCTCTTTCCCCTTTCCTAGAGCTCCTAGGCTTACACACACATTGCAAACACAAACGAATGTAAAGTGGTTGGGCTTCTCCCTTTCGCACATCATTTGGTCATAGTTCTCAAAAGCCTCCATCCACGCCGTAACTGTGCATATCCTGCAAGCATCGCACTCCACGACACCCACATCTTGTTCAAGCATACTGTCAAACACTCCCTTCATACATGTCCACGAGGGTATTGTTAAGAATGACGTGTGGTATAATTGCAGCTCTGACAATGTTGCCGTGGACCTCTTTGCCCTTCTCCAGAGCTGCCAGGCCTGCACACACTGCAAACTATCAAAGGTTCACTCAACCAGTAACTTACAGAAATTCAACTTGAAAATTTAGGGCCGATTTTGATAAGAAGGGAAAATAGGGTGAAATGTGTTGAAGAAGGTTGCCTTCATTAGCAGTGCCTAATTTATCAATTGTGCCGCTGCTGCTGCGGCTTCCAGTTCACCATCTACCCATGCAGGTTTCTTGTAGCAATGGATCCACAGGGAATCATAGGTAATCTTGTGCTTGAAATCCGGCCCTCTTCCAGCAAACACCCCAACCCTAATGATGAGAGGGCAAAACAGACTTAAACAGGTTGAAGAAAAGGTGCCCTCACCAATTTAGGGCCGATTCTGATAAGAGGAGAAAACAGGGTGAAATGTATTGAAGAAGGTACCTTGAGTAGCAGTGCCAGATTTTATCAATTGTGCCGCTGTTGCAATTTCCACAACTGAACTGGCAGAGATTGAAACGCAGCTTGCTAAGACCAAGCTGACTCTCCCAAGAACCTTGTAAACATTAGGAAGAATACCAAATCATAACAAGAGCCAAGAGCCCACATTTGCAGGATGGACTAACTTAGAACTTTACATGGTACATTAAGAAAAAGCCACACCTTGTGATTGCGGTTGTCCCACCATCGTGAAGAAATTCAGGGCCGAGTCTGATGAGAGGTCAAAACAGGCTGAAATAGGTCGAAGAAGAAGGTGCCCTCACCACATTGTCCTCGACCTTTGTGTCATGACCCATGGAGGATTTGACTGACCATGAACACAATAGGACCTCTTGTGTGTGTTGCTTGTGTCTGTAGTCAGGTAATGTCGTATTGGTCTGTGAGAACCACCACGGTGCAGCTGAGCGGGCATCAATTGAAACATGGACTGCTAAGACCAAGCTCTCTCTCCCAATAACCTTGTAAACATCAGGAAGAATACCAAATCATGGTACTAACAGGAGCCAAGAGCCCATTGCGATTGCGGTGCAAATTGCGCTTCGCCCCTTCCTGCATCAGTAGCTCAAGAATAGGTCTGCAAAGCCTCCATCCCACGCCCCTATCCAGCGATCATTGCGTTCCATGACCCAACACAACAGCTCGATACTAAGAAACCGCATAGGAGAAAAAAAAAAAAAAAAACTAAGTCCCAACCTTCTCATGCGCAACCCTATAAGCAATTTTTAAAAAAAAATTAACCTTTTGGCTACCAGGCTTGCACTAGAAGTCATTCTGTCGACTATTTGGTGGTGAGCTCGCGCTGGTCAACCATCGTTGACCAACCATCCCTCTAGTGCGGAGCCATGCAGTCATGACGACGTCTACCAAAGTAGTCGCCCAGAGGACTACATAGTCACATAGTCATTTCAACGACTACGTGAAGCCCCATTTGATCCAAAAATACAGGGAAGTCATGGTCAAAGTCAGAAAAACCATGACTACCACGGCTCGGCAGTCAGATATACCGCGATCTGTTGTAGTGTATTAAAAAAAAAAAATTGTTGCGACCACCCCCTTGCTGGTGGTCGCACCTATTAAAAAAAGAAAATTGTTGCGACCACCCCCCTACTGATGGTCGCACCTATTAGAAAAAAGAAAAATGCTGCGACAACCCCTCTGCTGGTGGTCACAACTATTAGAAAATAAGATAAATTCTGCGACCACCACCATTTGGAGGTCGCACCAATTTAACAATAATGATTTAAAAATTATCTCAAATATTGGCGGATGGAGTAAGTTATAAAACAATTCATTCACTTGCCAAGGTGTCGCTTGGAATACAACGTGTCCACCTACGTGGCATATTTTCACCTAACTCATGTTTTACTGATTTTTCGACAAAACTGACGTGACGTTGGTCGCGTCAGCGTCAGGTCCGACGTGACGTGATGTCACTGACGTATGCAACCCTGCCCATCAATTTCATCTGTTCAAAATTCTGCAATATCACATACCATAGGCCACAATTCTGAATGACTGATAAACAATCCACTCCTGAAGTATGCTGAACTTAAGAAAGCCCTGCCAACCACCAATCAAATGCAACATTACATGACCTCACATGACCTCACATCACCAATCAAATACAACATCACAAGTATTACAAGGACATGCTTATATGCAGAGTGGATCTAAGCATGCAAGTGCAAAACTTTCCATTGAATGTGTGGTCAGACATGTGCACTATGGACATTATAATAAATATGAGGGTACGGACAAGTAAAACACAGTAAAGAATGGCCCCTAGTATATCTGCTTTCTGATGCCACCCAAACAACGGAAGTTCTGCTAGTGTGTTTGTGAAGCTGCATCCTCCATCCCCACACCCACAACAATATAGTTAACAATAATATTGTATTGTTCCATCAAAAATATATAAACCCTCTTCATATCCAAACCACCGCCCTACCTTCTACCCACCCGCTGCCCCCACCCCCACCCCGGCAATAGGCAATTATAATGCTGCCATGGAAATCAACAAGAGCCATAGGCCCTTCTGAGTTGCCAAAGCCTGACAGCAAAGTGATACGGGGCCCTGCAACATACCATCACTATTTGACATTCAGTGTCTAGGATGTGCACGTAAAGATGTTGGCCTCTGATATCGACATCCGTTGTATCCAGGACCATGACAATGAATTTAAACCTCGGGGTTTCAAAATGGAATTTGTAAAATCATTGCTCATCCTGCAGCAAGGTGGTATTTTTTACCCTACCCACCATTCCAAGTTCATTGGGAGGTCCCTATCAATATGGAATATGGAAAATCATTGCTATACCTCCTCACCCCATCCACCATTCCAAGTTCACTGATTGGTCCCAATATGGTTTCATCCAACCCCGTGGATGGAAATACGGCGCCAAATTTCCATCCATGTTGGATGGAAACGTGGTTTTATGGAGCCGACGTCATGGAGTGCAATGATTGCAGGATATGCCCAGCATGGGTTTTGTAAGGAGGCTTTGGAGACCTATGAGAAAATGATACAAGAAGTGGTGACACCGGACCAGGTCACGTTCATCTGCATTGTCAATGTCTGTGCAAGTCTGGCAGCCCTAGAGAAGGGCAAAGTTGTCAATGCCGACATCATGAAAGCTAGAATTGTGACATATATTGTTCTGGATACTGCCTTGGTTGACATATATGCCGAATGCGACGACATACAGGATACCCATCATGTATTTGACAATAGGGCTCAACGCAGTGTGGTCTCATGGAACACAATGATCACATGATATGCCCAGCATGGATGTGGTCGGGAGGCTTTGGAGACCTATGAGCAAATGATTCAGCAATGGGTGATCCCTAACAAAGTCACATTTGTCTGTGTTGCCAATGTTTGTGCCAGCCTCGCAGCCTGGGAGATGGGCAAGGAGGTCCATGCTGACATTCAAAAGGCTAGAATTGTGCCAGATACCACACTAGATACTGCCTTGCTTGACATGTATGCCAAATGCAGGAACATTGAGGAGGCCTGCCGAGTGTTTGGGACTGCAGAAAGAAGCAAATGAGTATTTGGGACTAGTGGAGGACTTGTCCCTGCTGCCGCAGGTTGTGGGTTCAGCTCTGTGGCTCTCTTGGTCCAAGGCTGCTGGGTGGCTGCAAGTAGCCTTCGGTACGAGCCACCGATATCTATCATTCGAGATTATATTCTTTTCCTCCTTACGAAAAATTGTGTAATACTCCTTGAACAGCCTGAGGAGCTTCGGCTCCCCAAGGAGGTTTTGAGGGAGATTATGCTCTCTCTTGCTGTCCAGCGCAGGGCCCCTGCTTGGTTGGGAATTCCAGGTATGGCCAGGGTTTTGCACTGTATTGGAGGTACTATTTCCTCCTGTAATGTGCAGCCTTCATGGTCAGGCGTGATTTGGGGGTTGTATTCGAGGAGTGGACTGAATCCTTTATTTCTTGGGGCCATTCTCCAACATAATTATTGATACTTATTCTTTCCCGCTTTCTTCTTACAATAGGTTGGGACTGAATTTGTTCTGTCTGTCTGGACATGGTGTGATCCAGCTATCCACCAAGTTGTCTTGTCAATTCACTGCATGACCTTATATCTTATCCTGCCTCAAATAGTCCTACAGAGTTTATTTTCCAGCTCAAATAACCACCTTCTTTAATATTAAACCTGGGCCTGCATGCACTCAAGCTGGAAGAATGTATATGGGAGAAGTAGGTAGTCTAGCAAACCTGGATAACCACCTTAGATGTGCTGGTACAATATTTTTTGAGTAGGTGTACATGAGAATTCAATATTGCTTAACAATTTTAGTTGTCCCTTAATTAAAACATATACCGTAGAGGTCGCTCTATTCCGACTTCAATAAATTCATTTTAAGAGATTGTGAATATTTTAAAATTTTGCCCTTGGAGTAGATGAAAGAGGCGAATAATTTTCATGAAAAAATCGGATGAAGCTTAGATGAAAAAATTAATATTGTCATTAAGTCTGCCGAACCTGGTGACCTGCATGTATTCACATAATGATTCCGGCAGGGGTCCGTCGAAATATAACGGCCTCCATGGTAGTAAAACTGCATGGCCCAAGAGGCTATCGGGAGGCTATCACATACAACCAAGTGCCCATATTAGACCAGAATGTTTTGTAATATTAAGACTGACATACTTACAAATCTCAGAAACTTCCTTTTGACATGTACCGGCCCCAAGGATGGCATCCAATTTTGCACAGCTTGAGTGAAAAGGATAGACTGGCAGGTGCAGTCTATTTTCTAAGAAATTTGGAAAACAACACAAGAGGCTACAGAGTTTTGCGAAAAATAGGAGTACATTCTGTTCATCCACTGAAATTCATCCATCTCTTTATTATAATCCATATATATTATCCATATTTGGCGAATTCATCCATGAAAAAACAGGTGATTTTTGACAAAATATTCCATTTTATTTTTTGACGTCGAAATCTGACAAAAATTCGCCAATAAAAAAAACGTGGACAAATGTATTGCAAAGTGACAGAACAAAATATCAATAAATTTTATCAAGACAAATATTTTTATCAAAACAACTTGGGCATGTGTATAACTTCAAATAATATGGAAAAACAAAATGTTATTGCAGAGAGCCGGATAAAATATGTTTTAATTAAAGACAAAATACATGATGAACGCTGGAACAAATATGCATTAACTAGAAGCTTTTTCACGAAACCGCGATGTTAAGTCAA
This sequence comes from Takakia lepidozioides, assembly GCA_030704615.1. Classification (NCBI taxonomy): domain Eukaryota; kingdom Viridiplantae; phylum Streptophyta; class Takakiopsida; order Takakiales; family Takakiaceae; genus Takakia; species Takakia lepidozioides. The sequence goes on along the minus strand of CM060733.1, from coordinate 70,083,001 downwards.
AATCCAAACGAATTGAAGATGAAAAATATATCATATAAACAACATTCATAATCCAAATTTACAAAAAAATAAAAATTGCTAACTTGTTGTATCAAAACGATCTTGTCAAATTACTATCAAATTAAATAAATTTTCATTTTTTCATATAAAACTTTATGTAGCCCATCTATTTGGACGTTGTTCTCAGAAGTCGCAGCTGGTAGTTGGTAAGGTTATCTAGTCATGGGAGACAACCAAGTTGTAGCCCAGTGGTAATGGGCACATACGCACATATAACTTCAGAAGTGGTTGTGGGTTCAATCCACCCTTGGTGTCACAAAGGTGTCCACCTCCTTCGAACACCATGATTTACGCTTCCTTGGGGAGGCGTCAAATATTATTATTATAGTTATTGGAAGGAATAGCCAAGTATAGCCACCTTTGGCTCCGTTTATTATCCGCTTAAGAAGATATTGGCCACGAATTCGGCAGATAGCCAGCACGTGGCGAGGTGCGGGTGGTGCATGAAATGCGGAGTCAGCAACTCTATCGTCAACGTTATCTACGTCCATAACCGTCCGATCCAGAGATTGCGAGTTCTGACCATTGGATCTCCCAAGCGGGGCCTTCCGCACCCGAAAACCGATCTACCGCGGCCCACATTCTGTCCACGGAGATTAGACGGAGGCCGTGTGCGCCGTCGACGGACGCCCAGGGAGCGATGGCGCCGTCGCAGGGATCCTCATCATCAACAGCGACGTGACCTGGCGCCAGGGTTTGTAACTAGCCCGGGTTAAGATGGTGGTTTAAAGGGCTTAGCTCGTGGGATGGAGGCACGTGGCGCGAGGGATAGTTCTGGGCCGTGGGTTGGCGTAGCTTAGGGCCGCGCCCCGGCTGGGCGCCCTCTCATGTACCGGTAGGCAAAGTGCGCGCGGGAGCAGCACAGATTGTGTGCGGGAGCAGCAGCATTCGCGTGGTTCATGTCTGGAGAGTGTTTGAAAGGAGCTTGGGGCTGCTTTGCGGCTGTTGAAACGGAATTTAAGACTCAGTGATTAGGGAGAAGGAAAGGGTAGAGAGGAAGGAGAATTTGAAAGCAGAGAAAGAGCTATTTGTCCGGGAGTTTCTTCGGTCATACTTGGGAAGGGTCGCACAGCGGACAGATACTGTACCGAGTTTGGACGAAAGTAAGAGAGACTATTGAGAAAGAAAAGAATCAGAGAGAAGGAGAGAGATGATGCAATCGCCTGTGGGTGTAGGGCCTCCTGTGCAGCAGGGCGGAGAAGGGCAGCAGTGGATGATGATGCAGCAGCAACCGGGCGTGCAACAATCGCAGCAGCCTCACGAGGAAGTGAAAACCCTCTGGGTAGGCGACCTCCAGTATTGGATGGACGAGAACTACTTGCATAACTGCTTTGTGCACACTGGAGAGGTAGGTGGTTTTGGAAGGCTTGTCTCATATGTTTTGGGCTAGTAACGTCGAAGAGTTACATGATTCGTGAGTCAAAATCCGACCCCGTCATGTCTGCTTGGATGTGCAATGTCTATTTGACGCTCTTCATGTACTTTTGAAAGGTATTCCAAGGAAATATTCCACAGAATAAACGATTGAAGGTTGCTTATTTCCTTACATTTTAGCATATGTTACCAGACTTCCTTGTGGGGCAATATGATTCCTGTTCATGAACATGTCTAGGAATGTGTTTCAATCGAAATATTTTCCTGGCAGTTTGTAAGATGAAGCACAAGTTTGTGCATTCCGATGACTTGTTTTGGAGAACTAAGCACGAAAGGATAGGGTGATGGAAGTTCCGAGTAATTGTTAGAAGAGGCCAAGGGTCGTTCAAGTAGTCAAGTTAGACATCTTACTGAGTGTGAGCCAGTTATCCTTGTCTCATTTTGTACCCTATTTCCGTGAAGTTTATGAGACTCGAGCTTTTCCTTACTCCTCTCCAGGTAGATGGTCAGAGGTGCTTGAAAACAAGGTGAAACGGATTTTTGTGCTCTCAGTTGTTTCACCTCACTAGTCCGGGCAGAAACCTCAGACCCTAAGAGGGGATTTCCTTCCAAGTGGGTTTTTTGTATTATGACCAAATGTGTATTGTACTTCTCCACCTAAGAGGTCACAGGTCATGGCCTCCATTTATCAAACTGTCTATGGACGTTCTTGATTTGCTCCAAAGTGAGTGCTGGTCACATGGGGTCCTCTTTGTCTACAGACTACACTTGGACACACTTGGGAATTTGCTTGTTCAGGTGCACCCTTGTTATCTTTAAGGCTCTTGAGAGATTCTTGCTGCCTAGTACTAAATTAAATGGCAGGATGGCTTGTGTTAATACTGGGGGGTTGATGAAAAATTTCAGGTGCAGTCTGTGAAAATCATTCGCAACAAGCAGACAGGGTATTCAGAGGGATATGGATTTGTAGAGTTTGTTTCTCATGCAGCAGCAGAGAACATCCTTCAAAACTACAATGGTACACAAATGCCTAATACGGAGCAACCTTTACGTCTTAATTGGGCATCTTTTGGAATTGGAGAAAGGCGACCTGAAGCTGGACCAGAGCACTCCATTTTTGTAGGAGATTTGGCTCCTGATGTGACCGATTACATTCTGCAAGAGACTTTTCGCTCCCGTTATCCTTCTGTGAAAGGTGCGAAGGTTGTCACAGATCCCAACACTGGCCGCTCTAAGGGTTATGGCTTTGTGAGGTTTGGTGATGAAATGGAGAGGAACCGGGCTATGTCTGAGATGAACGGAATTTACTGCTCTAGCAGGCCAATGCGGATTAGTGCAGCCACTCCCAAAAAGTCTTTGGGTCCAGCTCAACAGCCCAACACAAAAGGTATGATGACTTGTCAGCAAGACTGAAGGATAGATAAAGAACTTGTCAACGGACCCTGGGTTTTGACCAGTTCTTACTGTTGAGCCTAACAGTGGTTCTATGCAGTATCTGCTACCAGTTACGTGGTGGAAATGGAGCTTGGTTTTGATTTGTGGAATATGAATAAATAAAACCTTAGTGAAAGCATGTCCTCAGCTCATCGTAACTACCTACACAAGATGGTTTACTGCCCCCAGTTTGTATAAGCTTTTTAATTTTCTATTTTGGACATGCTTGATGGATGTGGCAGCCAATCCGGAATGTTAGTTTCTGATTTATGAGAAGACTTCTATATTGATGTGCCCTCATTATCCATTACTGAAGTTCATACTTCAGTATTTTTCATTTAAGCAAGATCTTACAAGAATTTCTTCTCTCGCGACCTGGCCGACAGTGGCAAATCCTGAGGGCAAGATGTTGTGTTTTGCAAAGCTGTAAGCATCAGTGCTGAGAGGCTGTAATGGTGGGGGAAGCTTATTAAGGCATAAATTGTTTCAAAGCAGGAGGGAAAGAGGCTTGCTACAGGGGTGCCTTGGAACAAAACCCGGCAACTGGGAAAGCACCCTCATTATAGTGGGTGACCTCTGATTTAGGTCAGTCTCGCTGTTTGCACGATTTTGCTGCTGCATTTCGCGCATTCTGTTGACTGAAGCCATCTTATCTTCATTTCAACACCTACAATTCCACTTTGTTTCTGCTAGCTACAGTGCCAACTTATTTCTCCTTTCTGTGGAGGCTATTTTGTTCCGGAACTCCTTTCCTCTTCCTGCCATTCCTTCAAGATTTGTCGTTCATGTGAAGACAAGTTGATGCTCTAAGGGCTTTTATGACCTGGACTGCATGTCCACAGAGTGGAAAAGAAGTGCCTCTCCCAACTTGAGAGGCTTTTGTTTTCTGTCTCTGGTTTCAATGCATTGTTCTGTTCATCCGATGCGTGATTATATAGATATAGATATAGGTATTTTATGTTTATATATGCTAGTCTTTTTTGCTTATGCTGTCTTTTTTCAAAGCCACCCATCCTCTGACTAAGGCTAGCTATTTATATCTGAGGCATGTCACGCAATGTCAGATAGGGGCTTCGACAAGTTATTATTCTCAGTGCCCTTACTCTCCACCAAAGGGAGGATGTCACTGTCATGTGCTTTGCTTGTGAACTACACAATCTTTGGGATATCTTATTTCCTCCATACTGAGATTCCCAGGTGTCGCTATCCTTTCAGAATTGATACTATTTGTATTGCCATGAAGATTCACATGATCTCTCCTCGCATCTTTGGAAGAGTAGGCCTTTTTTACCCAAGAATGGAATGACATTTTGCTGTAGCTAGTGGTTCGATTAGCTTCCATGATTTATCAGGTTTTCTGCATTGGATGTACCTAAGGTCCTCTTCACAGTTTTTCAGTGAAGGATGATATGTGGGTGTGGGTGGATAGTTTGTCCAGCTGCCGCTGGGCCTTATCAAGCTGCTTCAGCCTATGGTGGACCTGTGCCACCTCAACAGGCATTTGCATCTGACAATGATCCCAACAACACAACAGTAAGTTCAATGTCAAATCAATTTCAAGTTCTGCATTTTCCCTGTATGCAGGGGTTGTGCACCATCAGTTATGTTTTCCAATTTTCCGGTTTTGGCAGTTTCACTTCTGAACGTGCAAGTAGAATGCTTCCAAATTGTGGCCTAGGTGTCAGTATTATCCGTTGTGTGTGCAACCTTACGGGCGAGATCTTGAGGGGCACATGATTAAGATAGACAAGTAGAGAAGTGCAGGAGTTAGTTCTTAAAGTGACTACATTTTCAATGTATTGTTGAAACTGAACAAAAGTGCGGGCATCTCTAAAACCTAAATTGTGCAAATTATGTGAAGCGTCTTTTTGCAAGTGCCACCATGACTTAAAATGTATTTCATCTTGATTTATAGAATAATAACTTGTTGAACAGGTACCATCATCTTGGTATGGTTAAATCTCACATGGATGATATTTGACTCTGCAGATATTTGTGGGAGGTCTGGATCCCAGCGTAACCGATGATGATTTGAAAGCTGTGTTTGGGCAGTTTGGAGATCTGGTTTATGTCAAGATACCAGCTGGCAAAGGCTGTGGCTTTGTCCAGTTTTCTCACAGGTAGTCCTTTTGACTTCTGTATATAAAATCCTGCTGAGAAGATATTGCAAGCTCATCTATTCTGTGCTTTTTCTTGGACTCCATTCTGCAAGAGCTGCCGGCGCTTGTTTGACAACACCATTGTCCAGTCTGCCACTGGGCATCACATCAGGTTTCACCTGGCCACTTGCTGGTGGTGTTGGTTGGAAATGGTGGATGTCTTCTCAGTCTTTTATATGTTGAGTTTTGAAGATGGAATGTCATGGTGAATGTGGCTGATGGGACACGGGGGTTTGTGTCTTCATTTGTATATCTAGTCTCAGAAAGCTACCTGTGGTACTCTTATGGACTTGCCTTGACAATGTCTTTTTTGGGGGTTTGACTTTTGATGGAAATTTGGATGTGGTTCTTGTTTTGGACTTTGTAGGGCATGTGCAGAGGAGGCTTTGCAAAGGTTACATGGCAGTGTTGTTGGCTCACAGTCTGTGCGCTTGTCGTGGGGCCGAAGTCCCGGCAACAAGCAGGTAACCCACGATGTAAGTTCTCTTCCCTTTGTCTGAAGCTCCCATGTGCTTTCATTAGTCGACCACTGAACTTGATTTAAGCATCCTCAATAGGTCAACTACCTCTGGTGATTTCAACGGGGAAGCCTGCAATTCTGTTCTGGGAATGTTGTAAACTTGAAAGGTTTAGCCTATTGTATTTGTTTCGGTGCATTATTCTTTCACAGGGCTGGCTTTACTGACCAGTGATTGGGGTTTGCAGAGGCAGCAATCACCGGCAGGGTGGGGACAGCCACACCAAGATCCCAACCAATGGAATGGAGCTGGGGGGTATTATGGAGGATATCCGCAAGGCTATGATGGATATGGATATGCGCCTCCACCACTTCAGGATGCAGGAGTGTATGCATATGGAAACTACCCGGGGTATGGGAATTATCCACAGCAGGTAAGCTAGAGCCTCTGTGGAAGTTGTTGGTTGCTGCGTGCAAATCGCTGGCCACAAGTTCGCCGGCCAATGATGGCAATGAGGGCTCTTGCGGAAACTGGATGATTTTTCTTTAAGTTGAGGATTGCAAGTGAGTATCAAGATTGCCTTCCTTGTCTACCTTAGCTTCCCTTCAACTTCACTTCCTTGAATACCAAGGGCGGATGCTTCAGTCACAAGAAATGTGTTGCAGGGTTGTCGTATAGTCCTGGTAGCTTTCCCATATTTCTGTTCAATCTATAGTATTGAGTAGCTCTACCTGGTCGTTGTTTGGCATTGTCAGATTCTAAAGAACCTGGCAGCAAACTCTTTGTAGATTTATTGAGAGAGTGCTGTTAAGCAGGGAATCGGGGAGAGGAAGGGCATATGTGTGTGTGTGAGAGAGAGAGAGAGACAGAGAGAGAGAGAATGTGTGAGCTATGTGTAGTGTCTTTGTGGTCGCATCTTTGACAAAGCTGCATTACTTGCTGACAATGCCTGTTAAGTTGACATTTTTGAGACAGGTCCTATCTTGTCCTTATAGAGCTTAGGAGGAGCTGAGCAAACAGCAATGAGTAAAGCTCTTGCTGCAGCATTTTGAGTGTGTGTGACAGTACAGAGAACTGTAGTCTCAGTTTGGAAACATGTCTCTTTCTTTCAGTTGTAATGATGAATGAGGAAGTGTTGTGCTTTCGTGGTCCCTGTGGGCAACTCTACTTAATCCTGACCCTTTTCCTTTGGGACAAATGAGATGGAAATGTGGTGCACTTTCTTGCCTTTGCTTTTCGTACATGTGTGGTTGTGGCCATCTTGGGTTTTATTTCTCGAGGTTGGGTAAATCAGGCTACCGCGAGCGAAATAGGATATTCCACATGCTATACTCCGGGAAAATGCAGAAAACATGCTCATGCCAAACTTGAAACAACTGGGAAACTATTTCAAATTGGCACCCACGCGAGCACTTATTTGCACAAAATATGCATACTATGGAAGAAAAAAGAAAGAACGGGCATGATGTAGCTCCGCAGTTTGTGGAGAGAGAGAGAGTGAGAGAGAGATGTTCAAATGGTCCCTTTTATTTCTCGAGGTTGGGTAACTCAGGCTACTGTGAGCGAAATAGGATATTCCACATGCTATACTCCGGGAAAATGCAGAAAACATGCTCATGCCAAACTTGAAACAACTGGGAAACTATTTCAAATTGGCACCCACGTGAGCACTTATTTGCACAAGATATGCATACGGTGGAAGAAAAAACAAAGAACGGGCATGATGTAGCTCCGCAGTTTGTGGTGAGAGAGAGAGTGAGAGAGAGATGTTCAAATGGTCCCTTCGTCTCTCCCAAACAGCTCGCCAGCAGGTTTCTGATCTCCCTAGACTCAAATCATCGACTGCCTTCCTTGCTACTTTCTACGCCGCAACTAATGGGGTTAAAACCAGTGTTGGACTGGTATATAGGGTCTGGCTGCCAAGGCAATACCCGGGTGCATACCCGTATTATGGGCAAAAACAAGGACTATACCATGGTATGAATAGGAAATTGGCTGGGTGCACAATATGTCGAGGGGTTTGGTCAGGGCTAAGAGGGTGCACATGTTAGGGAGGGCATGCCCGGCCCAATGGCCGGCCACTATGCTTCATTTCTTACCACATGTAGGACGGGCCCGCCCCTATTCTTTCTTTATTTTTAGCACATGTAGGGTGTCTTATCATGTGTGGGCCCATCCCAAGACTAGCGCAAGCAAGCAACCCCGTGTCTTTCTGCGGGCTCGCCTGAACACCTGCACACATGGCCAGAAAGACTTGAGAGCTTAGGGTTGGAAGACAATTTGATTGAGTAACTAAGAGCCACTTTGCCTTACGGCTACTGCCCCTTTTCAGGGGTGGGCCCTATGTGAGAACCGATGTCTCGCATGGAATCATCAAAATCCATGACACTTTCCCGCCCTTCTGGCTTCACATTATAACTTGTTACTCTATTGCTCTTCTCTGTATCTCCTGTTACTTCAGCAATTTGATTGATTGCCTGATATAGCCTGTGCCTACAGTGGGGTGCTAAAACCAGTAGCTGCCCAATTGTTATCTCAGCTTTTGATTGGCATATTACTTCAGCCAATGCCCCTTCAGCATTTAGCACCTGTGTAGCATCATGCTTCAATGTTTCATCATCTTCATCCTCTTCTTCAGAGTCTGATGACTTTGCTATAGGGATCTTTGTATCCTTCTGCATTTCCCTTATAGTATCTGCCACCTCCTTGTGCAGTTCCTTCTCTTCCCTCCAGGCCTCATCATCTTTAGGCACATCTCATCCTCATTGTCTTCTTCTTCCTCATCCACTGGAGGCAATAACTTAGCTTTACTTCTGGTAACTATCATGGTACTCACTTCTGGTACGAAACATGGCATTACCATGTGAGCTGCCACTATTGGGCCTTCATTTACAGGATTTCTCATCTCATTTTGATGTCTAATCCACAATGGACAGGCTACCTTACGATGTCCTGGTTGGTTACAATAGTAACACAATTCTTCACCATTGGGTCCTCGCCCTTGGTCCATTATGGGATTATTCCTATAATCCTGATTCCCTGGCTGGTAATTCCCCCTTGGATTACCCTAATAGTTGCCTCTGGGATTGCCTTGGTAATTTCCTCTTGGATTACCCCTTCTTGCCATGCCATTGTTATATCCATCAGGTCTTCCATAGTTACCTTGGTCATTGTTCCTTCTTGGCTGGGGTTGCACCTGATGCACTCCCACCTGTCTATTCTCCCTTGTTGCTATCTTTCAATTGTAGTAACAATTCTCAGTAGAATGGTTACTCATTTTACAGATAGCACAGTGTTTCTCCTTCATGTGGCATTCGGCCTTCATTTTGGCATTTTGAACACCAGGCTCTTCAACAGTTTCATGTTTTTTTTGTCTCAACTGTTGTAGACTACTGTACACTTCTCCTGTGATTTTGCTTGTCCTGAATCTGTTCCGGAATGTTGTTCTAAGAGCATTCCAATTTGCAAAATGGTTATCAGGAAATCAATCACACCACTCTAGAATTGTTTTCTTGGTAAGTGAACAGGGAAATAGTCTCAGCTTTGCTGCATCATCATTCTCAGTGTTCACTATACACATGTGCTCATATTGATTGACGTGTACATCAGGATCTCCTTTCCCTGAGTAGACTGGGAAAGGTGGTCTCATACGAGTTGAGCTACTGCTGCCATCTGTTGTACTATTACCGGCCCTGTGGTTGGTGTTGGTCCAAATCCAGTTGTAGTCCCGGAGAACTTGTAGTAGCCGCAGCTACCGTTGTACTATTTCCCACACTCCCTGTCCCTCCAGAAGGCGATCCAAGCTGCCCGCTTGATCCCTTTGAACCGACACCTTTGTTTGCTAGTGATCCAAGTGGACCATTTGATCATGCTACAATGGTTTGGGTAGTCCCAGTGGTAGTATCAACAGTTGTTGTTGGTTCTACTTCCTCATAGCCTTCATCTTCCAAGTCCTCGACTTGGTTTCTTTCTTCCTCACTAACATAGCTTAAATGAGTCGCCGTTGGAGAGTTTGCACTCTCAGCAGGCTCTTCCTCATTCTCCTCTCCTTCGTTGGCTGGCGTATCAGAAACTGGAGTTCCTGCCCTTGGTGTACCATGCTAACTTTGATCAGAGATTTCTCCCAAATCCTTGATCTAGGGATGCACCTCCTACCTTTTCTCTTGTGGTCTACCTTCTTCCTGCACCAACTCCCTTAATTTTTTTTGTAAAGAATAAAAAGATGTGGCACCTAAATTAGGATCTTCAAACAATGGTGATGTACCCTCTGGTTTTGGAGGAGTAAGAGGTCTAGATGCTTCTCCTATGTCTATTCCTCTTTCCTAGAGATGTGGATAGTTAGCTTTTAAATAGCTTTCTCTTGAGCTTGAGGTTGTCAGTGGTGCTAAGGGCTACCACTTTCACCTCCAGGATAGAGTGCATGTCCGACCCCCGGCCAGATTCTTGCTTGCAAGATACGATGTGATTCCGCACATTCGGGCTGCAAACGTGCAAGACGGACTCCAAGTGGTCCACCATCTCCCTCTCATCCAAGGGCACTCGGTCCTTTCCATCTTCAGACATAATTTCTCCCAGAGCAATCTTGTGGGCTACCTTCAGCTGTATCTGCTTTGGTCTGGCTCCGAGGCTCAATTTCACCTCATCTTTTATGATGTCATGTGCTTCCTGCACAGCCTCCCACATGTTGTCTATCGCCAAGGGGTGGCAGTGGACCCCAACGTGTATGCAAGCTCTTGTCAAGTCTGGGAACTGACTACCAACATAATATTGCTTGGCTTTGCACACTGACATGCATGTTGGTGGATCTTTGCAATGGGCGCACTTGAAAGTACCCGCAGGAGCCTGACTGGAGACAATGAATGGTTGAGGGGTTGTGCCCGTCCAATCCGTCTCGTTTCTCCACCCTCCTTTCGAGAGAAAGTGGAAGCAAGTCGGATTGAGGTACCTCAGCTTCCCCGCACAGAGGACATATCTTACACGAACACCATCTGCAATTTTTGTGCTATTGGTCCTCGTCCACACCAAGGGTGTTCGTCATGCTTTCGATCTATGTTCGTTAACATCCCAGAGGCTTTGTTTGACGAAGACAGAGGTGGAAACTCGAAGGTCACGTTCCCATTGACGTCGGGAGGAAAATACGCAACCTAAGTAACTGAAAATTTGGTATAGTCAAGAGCAGCCAGCTCGAAGCGAGAACCATCCAGGTGTAGTTGCCGTAGGAGTTCCATAATGGAGTAGGTTGGAGTTGTGCTCGGGGGTACATGCATAGCACCTGCAGAGACGTCCATGGCGGATTTGAACGACCTTATGGAGGTCCGGGGGATGGATTCTGGCATCTCCCCGACTCCATCCGAGCCCCCTCCGATGGAAATCCGGCGCCATTTTTCCATCCGGGGGACGAACTCTAGCAGCCACATGGAGGCCTCTCCCCCCGCGACGACTGCATCCGAGCACCCTCCGATGGAAATCCGGCGCCATTTTTCCATCCGGGGGAGGAACTCTGGCAGCCACGTGGAGGCCTCTCCCCCTGCGACGACTGCATCCGAGCACCCTCCGATGGAAATCCGACGCCATTTTTCCATCCGGGGGACGAACTCTGGCAGCCACGTGGAGGCCTCTCCCCCCGGGACGACTGCATCCGAGCACCCTCCGATGGAAATCCGGCGCCATTTTTCCATCCGGGGGACGAACTCTGGCAGCCATGTGGAGGCCTCTCCCCCCGGGACGACTCCATCCGAGCACCCTCCGATGGAAATCCGGCGCTATTTTTCCATCCGGGGGATGGACTTGGATGAACATGTTGGCGCCATCTCCCCCCGGGAGGTCGTTCGTGGGACGCGGTTTTATGGAGCCGACCACGAAAGAAATGTTGCGCCTCATTCCCGGGTACGGGCATATTAAATGTTGCGCATTTGTTTGCCACTTGTCCAAATTTCCCCGTCACCCACTGCGTTTCAAACCGAGCGAGCAACTCCAATCTGAGCTCTGAGCTCCTTTCACTCTCCTCCGACACTCCCACTTCCTTGTGCACCCTCTCTGCTTCCTGGCAGCCCTTTCAATACTCGGCGATGGCGTGCCGGGATCCCAGCAATTGCCCCAACAAGGGTCTCACCCCGTGGGACTTCTCGCCCAAGTCAGGGGACATTTTCATATTTTGGCATGATTGGATAGACCAGTCTTAGCAGAGGCGACCTGTCCGCTCTTGAGTACCTTCCTGGCTTCCACGATGGGCCTCGTGGGGACGGGCTTGCGTGGTTGTGGTGCCTGCGAATCGTTGATCTGTAGTATCCGCCTGCATGGAACATCCCCAAAAGCCGCACAGCCTTCCTGTATCATTGGAGGTGCTGCCAGTGGGCCTACGAGGATTGCATCGGCTGTACGTACAGGCCTCAGAGGATTCCCTCGCAAACAGTCTATGGGGACATTCTCATAAGCTACGAGGATGAGTCATATGGACACCGAGTCTCCACAACAAAGATCTCCATTTACGATGGTGCATATATCGGAGGACATGACACCGTTGTCCACTACACCAAAGGGGAGCGGGCTGCATCCATCGTCTTCACTTACCGACACCCTGTCAGCCAGGAGCTTGTTGAGAGGCCAATTGAGGTTCCAGCTTCTTGGTGAGAACAGTGCAACACGGCAGCAAATTCCCAACTTAGCCAAGCATGGATTGCATGCATACTTTTGGCTTACCTCACCTTGTGAGGGCATGCATACTTGTCACAATTCATTATTAATAAAAAATTTCCTTCCTGAGAGCTGGAGAATCTTATAAACCCTGCTAGTCTTGTTTGACTCTCCGAAGTCCATATATTATGTTCAACATTGCCCATAAAATGTGGAAAGTGCTTCGTTAGGTCACTTTTATTCCCTTGCTTTAGCTTGCAAGATTTGTGTTTTTCAATGGGCAAAAAGGGTGTGTGTGCGGCGCTGTGCACACCCTTTTTCCAACCATTTTTTTTTATTAAAAAAAAACAAATCTTAAAATTCCCCCCCAGGTGGTTGGTTGGAAAAAGAGTGTGCGGCGCCGCACACCCTTTCTGCCCATTGAAAAACATCAAATTTGGGACCCCATCAAGCTCATGGAGAAGGTTCTATGGAGTGTTGAAGGGGGTAGAGAAGAATGCACAAACGGTCTGCGACGCCGCACACCCTTTAAGCTCCCTTCTGAATGTGTGCTTTGACTGGAATGGTAGGAATGGAGGCTACTCTTTGGGGTTCACAACGATGTAGGAAAGTGGTGTGCGGCACCGCACACCATTTCTGTAGTCCGGATACTGACCCGTTTGTCGAAACATTGCAGGGGAAGATGCAGAGAGTGGTTGTCGAGAACCCACCTGTAGAGACAGAGGAGGTCCAGACAGAGGACATGGAGGGAGATGTGGAGGATGCATACTATGAAAGCAAGGCCGCGCAGGTGATGGGGGCTGCTGTTTGGGATTCACAACAATGTAGGAAAGTGGTGTGGTGTGGTTGGTTGGAAAAATGGTGTGCGGCGCCGCACACCATCCTGCCTGACCCCATTTCCAGATGCTTCTTCGAAGCACACCATTTCTGCTATTTATTCAATCCATTTCAAGTACCCTCCATGCTTTCTATTGTTGTGTGAAGAGACCTCAAAAAGAGCCTTTTGGGTGGGGCCGAAACGGTGTGCTTCAAAGCACACCATTTCTGCTATGTATGCAATCCCTTTCCATTACCCTCCATGCTTTCTGTTGCTGTTTGAAGAGACCTCAAAAATAGGCTTTTGGATGGGGCAGAAACGGTGTGCTTCGAAGCACGCCATTTCTACTATGTATTGAATGTCTTTGAAGATGGTGGATTCTTTGTCATCTTGTATGCAATATGCAGCATAGGTCGGCGGTTTACAGTCCTACCTATTCATTGAAGCCATGGGGTCTTCTTACATAATGGGGTCTAATTTCATCATACTGTACATGCCTATTCCCACGGATATCGGTGCAACGGGAATAGGTACCCTTTCTTCGACCGCCCGTCCCATTTGCTGACGTGGCATCCACTCATGCTGACATGGCGTGAGCATGGGCTCACGCCACGTCACAGTGCGTCAGCCTGCGCTCACGCCACGTCAGCCCCGCGTGAGCATGCGCTCACCGCTCATGCCTCACCGCTCACGCCGTAGCGTCGCTCCAAATTAAGCATGACAATTTGCAAAAGTAACATTATCGAATGACGTATGAATAACAATAGGGTCCGTAGACCCGAATTGGAACCGAATGTATACATGCTCATTTTTATACATGGAAAAAATATGTGGTCAATGTACAAGTATGATCACACATCCGTATTGCCTACCCCGAGGCATGAAATAACTAGTATACAACAAACAACTCAAATCCGGCTGGGATTGTCCTACATGTACATGTCATGTTAAATGTGCCTATCTCTGGATGGAGCCTTCCCATCATGTCGCTCCTCCCACTCTACATTGGTGAGGCTCCTATCTGAAATGGAGCTATTGATGAGTCCCGCAACATTGCCAAAAATATCGGGGTTGCCATCACAATAAATTAGGCGGCTCATTGGCCAATCCCTATATGCACCACCTCAATGTCATTGACACCCAGAATATAGGGGCCAATGAAAGAAGCGCAGCGGCGCAATGTGGCCCACTCCGTAGCGATGTAGTAAGGACCAATTTAAGGAAACAAATCCACCAAACGTCGGTCGGGCACCACAATGTCATCCATTGTGATAGTCCACGACCCATGGTAGGGTCGGTCGCAAGTCTCACGCAATATCGTCGACCCCAGAACTCAAATGGCTCGATATCAGGAATTGGGACTGCAGGCACAAGAGGCTGCCACCACATGCTTTGGAAGGGCCTTGTAAGCAATTTCCTACATGCGGCTGTGTACTTAATATTGTGGTCCAAGGTCCGTCGAAGAGGAGTGGGGAATGCCCTCTTGCATCTCCTAGGAGTGTGAGGTGCATATAGTCGTTGTGGTCGAACAACTTGTGGCCATACCGCACTCCAAGGTACAACCAAGGGGGCCGGAGGTATAACTAGAGGTGGAGAAAGAGGCGGGGATGGGTGTGGATTGGGTGTGTGCAAGGATTGTGCAAGAGATGGGGGTGATGGTGGATGCGGAGATGCCGGTGGTGAGGAATGGCCTGCTCGCCTACCATACAGACTATAGCAATACTTATAACCCATCGTCTCACGGATCCTATCCATCCTGGGGAAAGAAGCTGGTCACATCCGGCACTGGATGGACATCGAATGTCGAAAGGAGTCTGCTCTCAAATGCCTCCAATGCAATATGATTGCGGGCTGCCTGGACATCAAGCCGTGGCTGCAATATACAATATATGTTGCAACACTAGTTAGCAATCATTTCTACCATGAAACTACCGCAATGTATATTGCATGTATTCATTAATTAATTGCATGTGTCCAATTAATTAAATCCAAAAGGGTTTATGGAAGACTCACCCTCGCTGCATCGGCAATGCCATTTAACTTGTAATGTGCTTTGACAACATGTCGTCGGCGCAAAATTGGTATAAGACCCGGCCCCATTTGTCACCAACACTGCTTGCACCAACATTCCATCTTTGGGGGACGGTCCGTCGTAGGCCCATCGAGCCTTCGCGGCTCCGGACTTGGAGGCCTACGCCCTCAAGGTGGCAAGCAAGGTGGCACACCATGCCCTTGTGGACTGTGCCCGGGATCAAGTCTACGCCGCCGTGTGGGTCGTGAAGGCCCAGCAGGTGTATCCTAGTCATGAGCGGACGAGGTCGAGGGGCCATCCAAGGGCACCGCATCAAAGTCGTCGATACTCGCCCGGTGATGATGTCGCACCATAACCTACAG
>CM060733.1:68814618-68867172 GCA_030704615.1 Takakia lepidozioides | reverse complement strand
CATCTTGAACTGATGTGCTTGTGTGTCTAGCTGCTCTTGCACATTCGTCGTTCACCTGTGGAGATTCTCCATCAGATCGCTTTCCTGAAAAATACAATGAATCCACCCCCTACTAGAGTAGAAGCCCCAACGAAGCGTGGGGAAGTACCTGAAACCACCATGTCATGCGGTTCATCCACATGTCGAATGTGGGGTCAAAGAGTTTGTCCGGTTTGGGGAAGCTCTACATGTCCCTGGTACTTTGGGAACCATTCCAGATTGGAGCCACCGGGTCTGCCAACCACCCAGCATATTCGTAAGCGCCAAAACACCACAAAAAGGAGTTGTTGCCCACCACAATTTGGTTAAGAATGTATCACTTTTTTGTTGCATCCACACAGGATGTGGCTAGACGATGGAGCTTCTCCAATGTCTCGTGGGCTTCAGAGCGCAGGAGAGTAGTGCTTCCCCACCTCCACAGAAAAGTCGGCACCACGGGCCGGGATCAGCTATGGCCACGTACTTTACCATCCGCGACTTGTACTTTATGCGGGCCCTCACCCTCCGCAGCTTTGACATACGATTCGAGTGCCGGGAGGTTTGGATTCTTTCTCCTCTGACTCCCATGTAGAACCTCCGCGCATGTGCCCAATCCTGTTGTATTTTCGTCTGTCAAGAATGCGCACATAAGATTAGAGATCCTGCTCAACACAATTTCTTCTATTGGGGGAGGAGATTAGAAATCACGGTGAAAGACCTTTTCTTCTATTGGGGGAGGAGAGACAGATTAGCTCAACAAAATGTCAGGAGCTTTACCCGAAATGCGCGTCGACGCTCAGCCCTATACCAGGTTCTGTCTGCCTTGCCTCCGACTGCGCAGAGAGGTCGGCACTGAGGAATTGGCAAACTCTTGCACCCCTGCTTCCGACAGCCTTCACTCAGAGAAGAGCATATGGACAAGTTGGTGGCAAATGAAGGCATTCTCAGTCACCCTGCAGTGCCACATTTCCATCAAACAATACTGAAATGGGAATTTTCATCATATATGAGGATTTCGCAATGAAATGACTTCCAAATTCAAAGTCCAAAAGCGAGAGGCGTTGTAACTTACGAGTTGATGTCCGCCATTGCAGCTTGAGAAGACTGCGATCTTTGGGCCCCGCAACCTTCAGCACAACACACTCCACGGCGAAATGCCAATCGAGGTCGTTGGGGTGGGCTTTGGGCAATGTGCTCCATCCATGCCAGGAGGCGATGATTGCCGTCCCACACGTAGTAGAACATCTTACCGGACAAGTGCTGGAAAAGAGGATCACTAGCAATCGATCTCTCGAACTCCTCATTTCGCATTTGCCAATGGGGACCCCATTTGTCCACCTCATCGGAAGTGTGGGCACGGGAAGCTCCGTGGTCGTTCTCAATGGAAACGTAAAACGCGGCAGACCCCATTCGATATCATCCCGGAAAGAGAATTTCAGCTTGTCGATATCGCCTGGGAGGGCAGGTCTCACCACCTGCAATGACACCAAGCGGCAAAGGGGAATTCGAAGCTTGGCCGGGTACACCCTGACAATGTTGCTGTGGGTTGCCTCCAACATCTTGGCAGCGGCCAACTTCATATCCGCCTCCGACATGACGTCTGCTGCAGAGGGGTTTTCCGGCAGCCCCACAGGACCGCCAAATCCAGCCTGTATGCTCCGGGTTTGGGGCCTGGGGATGTCCGGGAGGATGTCATCCTGGTCAGAAAGCTCCCTGTCGTCCTCCTCAACAGGGTCAGCCACCTGCAAAACCACCTCCAGCACTCTCCCCGTCTCTACTGCCCTCTCCCTGGCTTCACCTCGAACTTGCACAATCCGTGCTCTTTCTGGTGTTCTTTCCTCTCCTCCACTCTCCACCGTATGGGTAATTGCAGGGCGCGATGGTCTAACCGGTGTGTTGCTGCCTTTTTGTGGTGTCTTGGAGGGATCCACCGTCTCTGTGCGTCCCTCATTTACATGGGAATCTGTCAGTTCGGAACCCCTGGCCTCTTCAGTGGCCTTTTCTCTTACCTCCTGGCTAGCCTTGTGTCTTGCCTGTTCTTTTGCCCTCTCTTTTGCCCTCTCACGGGCTTTCTGTTTCTTATTAGGGCTAGCAGTAGGGGAGCCCGGATGGACGACCACCTTTGAGGTAGGCGAACTGACACCCTCGCGCGCACTGCGAACTCCCTCCTCCGCAGCCCGTGACGGCTCTCGCGCCGGGGATTGCACGTGCTTGGCTTTCTTCTTCTTCTTTGCTTGGACGGGCCCTACTGCTTCTGCATCAACAACCTCCATTGCCGGATCTACTGTTCTCACACCTGCCATGAGGCCTGCACCAACCTCCCCAATGCCTATTCTGTCGTACTCTCGCTGCAGGTCCTCCCGTCCACCAACAAAAGGTTGAAGTTTGCCCTCTCGCTCCAAGGTGGGCGGTTCAAACATGCGATGAGTTGCAGCAGTCGATGATACCACCAGCGTGCCGGGCTCGTCGTCACTCTGTCATTCCCAAAATCGTGAGAACCAACATCGGTGCCAAAACCAGCAACGCAACCACCACAGCAACATTCGTGTAACAAAAATGAAAACATAACAAGTTTAGGGAGAGCCATGCAACAACAATGAAAACAAATGCAACCATTGCCTGAGAATGACATGCACAAGCAGCCTTCTCCAGAGCTGCCGGATTTGCACACGCATTGCAAACAATCTAAGGTTCACTCAACTATCTAAGGTTCACTCATCCAGCGAAGCCAGGATGAAGATGCAAAAACAAAGCGAGGCAACAAAGCGAAAGCGAAAGCAAAAGCAAAAGCAAAATCGAACAAAGCGAAAGCAGAAGTGGCTTGCCTGAGAGTACTCGGCTTCAGTTGGCGCGGGTTGTGAGCAAGACACTGGAATCTCCTGCTGGAGCTTCAGTTTGGCCATGCGAGAGATTGGCCGTCGTCCGTAGTACAGAGCTTTCAACTTCCGCCGCGGTCTGGATGTGAGGTCTCTCTCACGAGAGCCACGCCCTTCAGGCGGCATAAGTCCCAGCCAAAATGGAAAAAGATCTCCGTTTTTGGGGTACATGCCTCGAATAGCATGTTAAGCCAAGATTAGCATCAGATTTAGGGTACGTATCCAGGAAGCCATGTGTCGTCAGCCCGAATGAAAACGGACGGCGGTGGACATTTATTGCCCAACTGCGTAATTAAATGTCGGATGAAGCCCTCCATGTCGGATGAAAAACAACGGAACTCGGCCCGGAATTTCCAACGTAGAGGTAATTCGGAGCGCTGCAGGATGGAAATCCGGCGCAGGATTTCCATCCTGCAGGTAATTCGGAGCGCAGCAGGATGGAAATTCAGCGCCGAATTTCCATCCTACAAGATACGGCGGCGCGCGAAATTTCCCTCACGCAGGTAATTCAGAAGCGGATGGATGGAAATCCGGCGCCGGATTTCCATCCGTGCAGGTAGGGCGGCGCGCGAAATTTCTCTCACGCAGGTAATTCGGAGGCGGATAGATGGAAATCCGACGCCGGATTTCCATCCGCGCAGGTAGGGCGGCGCGCGAAATTTCCCTCACGCGGGTAATTCAGAAGCGGATGGATGGAAATCCGGCGCCGGATTTCCATCCGCGCAGGTAGGGCGGCGCGCGAAATTTCCCTCACGCAGGTAATTCGGAAGCGGATGGATGGAAATCCGGCGCCGGATTTCGATCCGTGCAGGTAGGGCGGCGCGCGAAATTTCCCTCACGCAGGTAATTCGGAGGCGGATGGATGGAAATCCGGCGCCGGATTTCGATCCGTGCAGGTAGGGCGGCGCGCGAAATTTCCCTCACGCAGGTAATTCGGAGGCGGATGGATGGAAATCCGGCGCCGAATTTCCATCCAGCAGGTAAGTCAGATCGCTGGCGTATGGATATTCGGCGCCGAATTTCCATTCGCCAGGTATTTCGAAGCGCTGAATTACCTTCCTGCAGGTAATTCTGAGCGTGTCCGATTGATTTTTCGGAGAAAAACAAACTAAACTGTTTGTTTTGTGGCTGAAGTGCACTTGTAGACACGTTTTTCTTGGAATCCTTGACTACTAGAGGCAAATCAGAACAGCCTCGGACGGAAATTCGGCGTTGTTTTTCCATTCTGGGAGGTTTTTACGACTTCCTTTGAGGGGGCCCCGATGGAAATTCGGTGCCGAATTTCCATCCGGGGGATGGTCTCTGTCGGAGAGGTGCTGGCCTCTCCGCCGCTCTGTTGGATATTCGGTGCCGAATTTCCGTCCGGGGGTTGAAATATGACGGCCAGGTGCCGGCCTCTCCCCCCTCCTCGACTACATTGGAACGGCCCCGGATGGAAATTCGGCGCCGTTTTTCCATCTGGGGAGGTTTTTATGTCAGCCAGTTTTCGGCCTGACCCCCTGACACGACTTCCTTTGGGGGGGCCCGGATGGAAATTCGGCGCCGAATCTCCATCCAGGGGATCCTCTCTGTCGAACACGTGCCGGCCTCTACGCCCGAGGCGACTTCATCCGGGCGTCCCCTGTTGGATATTCGGTGCCGAATTTCCGTCCGGGGGTTGAAATGTGACGGCCGGGTGCCGGCCTCTCCCCCCTCCCCGATTGCATCCGAACCGCCCCGGATGGAAATTCGGCGCCGTTTTTCCATCTGGGGATGTTTTTATGCCGGCCAGTTTTCGGCCTGACCCCCCGACACGACTTCCTTTGGGGGGGCCCGGATGGAAATTCGGCACCGAATCTCCATCCAGGGGATATTCTCTGTCGCACACGCGCCGGCCTCTGCGCCCGAGGCGACTTCATCCGGGCTTCCCCTGTTGTATATTCGGTGCCGAATTTCCGTCCGGGGGTTGTAATGTGAGGGCCAGATGGCGGCCTTTCCCCCGAGCCGACTGCATCCGAAAGGCCTCGGATGGAAATTCGGCGCCGTTTTTCCATCCGCGGAGGTTTTTATGTCGGCCAGTTTTCGGCCTAACCCCCCGACAGGACTTCCTTTGGGGGGATCCAAATGGAAATTCGGCGCTGAATTTCCATCCGGGGGATGTTCTCTGTCGGACAAGTGCCGGCATCTCTGCCCCAGACGACTTCATCCGTGCGGCCCCTGTTGGATATTGGGTGCCGAATTTCCATTCGGGGGTAGTAATGTGACGGCACGGTGCCGGCTTCTCCCCTTCAGCCGACATCATCCGGCGCCCCCCACTTTCTGACTGCATACCGTTGGCAGTTATTGCGCAAAGACCAGGGGCCGCATTCCGGAGACAAGGTTCATTAACACTCTGACTGTGGATTTTTGAGATAGTTGGCTCCCTGGATTTGGATCAAGCTTCGTCGCTCGGACAAATGGGCACCACATTCCTTCCCATCGCTGCATCCCCCTTCTACCAGGGAGCTTCCCCGCACACCATCCTGGCAGTCTTGTGTGCACATCTCCCATGGCAGAAAACCCAAGCGCTACAGTGTACTTCCCTCCTCACGAGCATAGAGCTTCATTTCCGTGCAGAGGGGACATCTGCCGGGTGATGGAGAAATATCTGTGCGTTCGATACCACCTGAAACCGGGGTCGGTTTTTTGGAGGAGGAAAGGAAGGACTCAAACGGCCTTGTTGTCGAGAGTATTGTTGTGCTCCACGATGATTTCAGCGATGGCAGGGAATGGCAAGTTCCACCATCGGACAGCGTCATATACAGGGCTGTTGGGGACTTCATTTGCCCGCCAAATGCACCTTCTATCCTGGCGCCTTCCACGAAACAATCCGCGAATCAGAGAGTGGCTACCTCAAAGAGAGAAGTCCGCAACGAAGTAAATCCAGAGCCGAACCCATCCATGAAGACGAGCGAGAACCGGGTTGTTCACAACCTGTCCGACTCAGACGAGGTCATGGAAGTTCCGAGGTCGTCCTGGAGATCAGGCAAGTCCTCAATGGACGTCAGTGGACGAGGGAGTCATATTCCCAGCACGAGCACCGCAGTTCGATCTATTCTTGAAATTCTGCAAGGGCTTCACCTGGAGGGACACCGGTCGGAGCTGGCCGGGCTGGACTACAGCAAGTTCGCAATTAAATCGGTTACATGCCTTCCCGCCGACGTCGACGGTAATATCTTCTTTGAGTTCCCTCCTCGGGCGGACTACTCGAGGGCGTCCGGAATGTTGACAGATATGGATAGAAAACATGACGGTCATCCTTGGTGCGTTACCAAAACCACCAACATGAAGATGCTCGATGGTGTGCGGGTGCGCTACGTTGTTTGTGCGGGCGCGTTGCAGTGTTTCTCCGCAACTTGCTTCCACTTTAAATCCAGAGGTCACAGGAACGAGACCGATTGGACAGGCACAGCTCATCAACCATTTCGAGCTCAGGAGAAGGTTCCGAACTCCACATTGAAGTGTGCGCATTGCAAAGAACCACCACACTGCATGTCTGTTTATAATGCCAAGCAGTTCTATGTGTTGCACCGTTTCCCTGACCTCACCCGAGCTTGCATACACGTTGGATCCCATTAATTACAGATTATATACAGCTTGTTTATGGCTTGTGGGTTACAAAAAAAAGAACACATGACTCACTATTTCTGCTCTGGCATGATTGATGCCAAGACACACAAGAAACATGAGTTGGTGGGGACCCAGAATCGAGCTCTTCTAAAAACCCTCCAAGCTTTAGTTGGGTTAGATTAAATGATTTCGGCTGCTCTGGCTTGATAAAAATATCAGGCTACACAATATTTTTTTTTCAGATGTTATCGATTCAAGACCTACGTAACACCAGGGTTTGAACAAGTGTGGGAACTATGGCCTTTTTGAACTTCATTAATAGTCTTTTTTGCCTTGCAAACACCTTGTCAAGGTTGTAACATAATGACCCCAGACCTAAACCAGGTCTGGTTGTTTTAAAGAGAAGCCTCTGTTGTTGCTTGGTAATCAAAGACTGATTAACCTACAACATGGCTCTGGATTTTATGTTACAAAAAAGATAGCTGTTTGTTTTTTGCTAGCTATGGCATATTCTGATACAAAACACTGTAGTAGAAAGCAGTTCTGGGAAATCAAGCTTACTAAACAATGCAATGAGTTTTGACTCTATGTCATGATTACAAGAAGTTCTAAAAATGTAGCAGATAAGCTCTGGGTTGTTGTTATTAAAAAACTGGTTATCTTAGTAACCAGATGATTTAATATCCCGGTTGTGTGATTAATGGAAAATAGCTGGAACTTTTGGGTTCCAAATGAGCAGTACTATTGCATGATATAGGTAAACATTTAATTGTTTGCTTAGATGCCACCCATAGCTTATAATTCTAAAACAGGCATAAAAACAGGCTGGTAACACTTGTTTAGAATACTGTTCCTTAGAATATAAAGCTGGATTATTATAAGGAGGGGATCTTCTAAGTAATCCCACCCTCCCACCCGTATTTTCTTGTCATTGAAATCTACCAGGTAGATTCTTCGTCTTTGAAATGTAATGGAGGTCATCATAAGATCTGATTTGAAGTGGAGTTTGACTGATAATGCCTCTTCATGAGGTTGATTTGTCGTAAAAATTGACAATGACCATGTTTGGTCCTGTCCATGTCCCGACAAGACATAGTATCTTCCCTCTCTTTCCCTTGACCAATGTACTTAGTGGTGTCTGTACACGTTATCAGTCTTGCTCCCTTCACTTTCCAGATCTGTTTATGATGCACTGACTTCATTTTTTATGGCAGAAGGTGACCAAGCATGTTCCTGAATGGAGTGATGACCTCAAGGCATTGGGGTACCAATCCCCTCTTCCCCCTCCGATTCCTGTTGTACAAGCTACCCTCACACAAATCACTCCAAGTGATTTTCATTCTACAGTGCAAATGCTGGACTCTGCAGCTATTAATGATTCAGGTGATGAAAATCCTGTCCTATTGCTTGAGACACTAGCCCTGGAGGATTGGGTAGCCCTTGGAATATGTGCAAACAGAAAAGGCAGTTACCTTGTAAGACTCAAGGAATACAGCGATAAATTGGTTAAGATATTGGAGCAAGATGCTAGTGAAATGACGTTTTGGGAGAAGAAATGAGCTGCAATTGAGGAAGCACTCAGAATTGCTAACCCTGATGATGAGCAGTCAGCTCCCACACAGAAGTCCTCCAACACAATGGAAAAAGACTTCATTCCGTCCGTCACTAACCATCCCATACTCGGGAACATGGTGGTACCTGAAGAGGAATTGGATGCAGTGAGGGACTTCTGTGAACAAGTGGAACTTTCCCAAGTGGAGCAAGAAAGGGCTGCGGGAGCAACTCCAGGTAACCTGCAGTTTGTCCCTTGGATGCCCCCTAGAGCCGTGGAGCTTGAGGTTGCTAACAACGACCACAAGATGTGGCACCCCCAGGCCAATATCAATCTGATTGCACCCATATCAATTGACATGTGGGTCAAATGGGCCAACCTTACACCTGCTGAACGAAGTAGGTGTGCAGCAGATGCAAAAGAAGGGATCCAAAGGTTCAAAAAAGAACCTATTGCTGTTTCTTGGCCATTGAAAACCTTCTACTACAAGCTCTGTGAGAAAGGGGACAACATGACTCTAAGGACAAAGAATGACATGCCTACTGGTTCAACAAGGTCTCGGAACCACAAGAGTCAGTTGTTTAACTGGTATAGGCCATACATCAGATGTAATTGTGGATCTGGAGGTGCGCCGTCATCTTGCATGGGAAGTGTTGCTTGGTTTGACCACCTTGTGTGGTTCATGCTCAACAATCTGACGGTGTTCTTCCCCAATGATGCTTACCCATCCATACAGGCAAAGTATTACAACTTCTTGGTATGGATGATGAAAGCTGCCAAGTCAGCGGTCTTGGCACAGATAACCTTTCAAATGACACGGGAGATTATCATGGAGGCCGCATGCGAATTTGCTGCACACCCTGATGCTAAATTACTTAGCAAAATGGGTGAAGCAAAAGGTGCCAGATATGTTGAGAAGATGATTAAGTCTGGAGCTTTTTCTGACAGCCTTCCAAAACCACAATTCAGTGGCTACAAAAGGCAGCGCCCGGATGGACAAACTCCTCCGCAACAAGGCAAGACTGGTAACAACAGAGGCAGAAGCACACCTGTAAGAGGCAGAGGCTCATACCAAAGAGGTGGGCGCTCTGGCCGTGGGCAGCATTCTAACAACAACTCTGACAGCTCGAAGACGATGACCAGAACTCCCTTTGGAGGTTCAGGTTCCAGTTCCAGCACTACTATCAATATCGCCAGCCAAGAGCCTTTTCGAAATAGGCAAGGCAACGGGGAGTTCTCCCCAATCCACAAGAGAGACTTCAACTCGTGGATGGACATGTAACCGCCTCTCTCATGGTATGCAACTCTACTTTGGTTGTGCAGATGAAATGTTTTTTCAAGAAGATGGAATCAGAAGAATTGAGATACATGCCCATGGCTGAAACTTCATCACCCATGCATCAAAACCAACCCCAATTGGTTTTGTACACATGGTGTACCCTAACCGGGCTATGGAATGGATAAGTCCTAAGGGTATGATAAAAGAAGCATTCTTGAATTTTGTTAGAGGACTGTCTGGGACTTAGACACTTAAACGGGATCTGTAGGGTACCCTTAATTTTTGCACAGACTGAGACCAACATGAGCCTTAGGGGTGACAGCAGCGCACTGTAGAGGGGGGTTACACA
Organism: Takakia lepidozioides; assembly: GCA_030704615.1. Classification (NCBI taxonomy): domain Eukaryota; kingdom Viridiplantae; phylum Streptophyta; class Takakiopsida; order Takakiales; family Takakiaceae; genus Takakia; species Takakia lepidozioides. Next base: position 68,857,510 of record CM060733.1, on the reverse strand, counting down.
GCTTGTCACAGTAGTCACAGCCGACACAGCCAACACAGCCCGTTACAGTCATCACAGCCGACACAGCCAACACAGCCCGTTACAGTCGTCACAGCAGACACAGCCGACACAGTCGTCACAGCCGACACAGCCATCACAGCCGACACAGCCCGACACAGCCAACACAGCCACACAGCCAGTCACAGCCCGACACAGCCAAACACAGTCGCACAGCCAGTCACAGCCCGTCACAGTTTCACACAGCCAGTCACAGCTTGACACAGCTGTCACGATCATAGGGAACGAAGAGCAGGACAGGGAACGACTGTGGGGAACAACACCTGCAAAGGGAACATGTTAGTTCACAGACGACGGTTAGTGAGGGAAACGGTTAGAACCACGGGTAGGAAGATAAAGGGAGAAGCGGGGAATTTTGGGGATATCATTCGGTGGAGGACTTCTTGGTCATGGAGGAGAGGGGATCGGGCAGAGATTAAGAACGGAAGTGAAGATAGAGAGATGATGAGTAGATGCTTGTTATATGCAAGGCTGTAATGATATTGTAGAGCAGATTAGAGACACAATGGCTTCGGCCTGATACCTGATAAATCATAATCGGATACTTTCACGATACAATCACACTGTGTAGAGAGATCTGAGTGAAGCTGTGGAATGAATGGATGAGTTGACGGAATCCAATAGATTGATAAAGCAAACTGATACTTAATTATCAATGGTAAGGTAGCTAACATGAATGCCAAAAGGGAAACAAATAGGAAACACCCCCATGATACACTAGCTGTAGGTCATGACTGATTGTTCTGCGCGGGCTGAGTACTTAGAGATTTCCAACTCTTCTATCTTGGAGTTCCCGCCTCGAATAGCGAAGGGATGGGTGAGTAAATGCCGCGCGACAAATTTCGGATAGACTGACCTGGCTATGTTAATTGAGGAAGTGATGTTTGGATGGACATACCGTAAGCAGAGTAGTACAGAGTACTATCTGCCTGCATCTATTTTTCGTGACTTTAACTTCCTACCTGATCTGATTGAATCTCCCCCTTGCCTCTGCAATACAGCCAAGAGGTTCAAGGCTTTTTGTGATGTGGATACTTTGGCTGAGATTCAAATAACTGATTATGCCCCCATACAACATGTCAGAACTATGGATCTGAACATTATAAGACATCCCAAGCTGAGAGAACTCTTCAGCCTAGGTATGAACCACATTCCACTGAAAAAAACCTTAATAAAGGATGTTGTTATAGAGATAGCTTCTGATTCTCTAAAACATGTGACATTCTTCATGTGAACATTTCAGAACCCTGGATAGTAGAATGTTGTCAATGGTTGAAGGTTACATGTTGGGACAGGCTGAAGAAAAAAGCCAGTTTGACACGGTGCAATTACTCTCATCATGAGGGTAACCCACTTGTCAAAAAAGAAGCTCGGGAGGAACTGGATTGGCTTCTTAAACACTTGTACAGGTTTGGTCTTGATAAGGCTAACAACAACGTATGTTTTCTTTGTGTGAAGCACATCCGAACCCAAGCTTCTCACCGGCTTATGGGTAAGGATTTCAAACCATGCACCCAAAATGAGGTATGGTCATCACCTGATTCAGTCTTGGAAAGCCTGTTTACTGAGGTACAGAATCTGATCCCTGAAGTTGAGGTGGCTTTTTGTAGTCTTCCCTACATGATGGGAATATACAAGCTCCACAAAAAAAAGTACCGTTGGATTACCAATGCACATAATTGTGTGTTCAGTGAAATTGCTTGTCTTCTTACACGTGCCACTATGTTCCTATTACCCTTGATCGAGGAATGGGCCAAAGCACGTTTAGACACCTACAAACAATTTTTCAAAGTGTCTACTGCCATGTATTGGATTATAGACAACATCACTGATTTCACTTTAAACCTCCCTGCAAAAATCTATGATGTGTTTGTGGCTGACATTACCCAGTGCTATGAAAACATCCCTTTGGCAGGTGACAATAATCTGGGTGATGCTATTGAATACGTGATCAAAATTGCTTTCCAGCAATATCATGTAAACCACCCAAGGTCACATCACACCATTTGGATCCAAACCAAAAACGGGATCTTCGGGAAGTGCAAGTGGAGTCTTTCTTCCCCAAAGAATGGTACCTGGATAGAGCTTCCTGAAGCCAAGTTGCTTCAGCTCCACAAGTGGTTGATGTCCCACTGCTTCGTAGCATTGGGTGACCGTGTTTGGCATCAAGTGTCAGGTATTCCTATGGGATTTTCGTGTTCACCATTATGGTGCAACATATATTTCCTTTCCTATGAGCTTAAATTTATCTTGAGACTGGCAGCTCTTGGACAATATCAATTGATGCCTAAGTTTCAATATGCTTTCAGATATATAGATGACATCTGCTGGCTTAATATTGGCAATGCTATGTTATTCCTTAATCCTGACGCAGACAGGAGCAGCAGTAATCCATGGTGGATTTACCCATTGAATGTTGTGGAAATCAAACCTGAATTGTTGAGAACCAAGCTAGGATCCCAATATGAAGGTTTGGAAGCCTGTTTTATGAACGTTCAGATCTCTGTGTTAAACCCAGACTCCGGTGAGTTTCAATTTCAGAAATATGATAAGAGAAGACTCTTGCCTTTCTCCTATACTCAGTATATCCAGTTCTTATCCAATAGACCTGTGAATCAATCCTACAATGAATCTGAGAATCCTTTTGCATCATAACTTTTGCCTCATATAGGTACATATGAGATGGCACTGAAGGTAAGACCCAATGATCCCCACTGGAATAACTCAGAAAGCGCGTTTGCATCTTCTGTTGCTCAATATGATAACGTACCAGAAAACAAGTAGCGTAGTATAACCCGCAGCCCATGACAATACTTGCTACCTCTTTGGTCTTGGTATAAATGAATCCATGTACAACTTGGAAGGCAATTAATTCCTTCAACATGGTACTTGCCTCATGCCAGTACTGCGCAAAGTGATGATCCTCAATTGGTCGATTGTTCGGAAGAACTTTAGTCCTAGTGGCCACTGGCAACCAAATGCGCATGATTTGATAGTAATGTGCCAATGACTGCGGAGGACTAAATTCTATGCGCATAGATTTCAGCAAACCATTGCTTGTTTGTGCTGTTGATTGTCAAGTGCTTGGAGCAATGTCGAGTCCTCTTCCGCAATCGATTAAGGTTGTGGATAACCTTTCTTGGGTTTAGAATTGATTCTTGCTTTAGAACTCATGTTATACAGCGATAACAAGCGTGAGACCCGATTCACCTGGGGTCACTACTACAGAAACCGGTTTTTCCAACACCACCCATAGTTCACACCTGGCACTTTGAACGGCTCTTCTTACACCCATGTGAGACGAGGCAAGGTGTGATTTGGATCATTGTAGGAAAAGCCACATGGTGTTACAAATTTCACACTCGAATGACACCCATACGGTCAACAGATGTTGACCAAGATAATTCATATGGGGCATTTGACATGAGTGTCAAATGAGTCATGGAGTGTGAGGTGAGTGTCAGATGTCCTACAGGAATTTGGGGCAACTATATGGCGTGGCACATTGACCATCAAGGTGGATATGACTTGGCCCATTGACCATCCAGGTGGAAGATGGATGGATAAAATGACTTCCACCTCTATTCAACATGCCCTGGACGACATAACACATAGACTTTTGTTTAGAGAATTTAAAAAGTTCAAAAGATTATTAGGGTTATGGGGACCAACAATCCAAAAAGATGCACTGCTCATGCAGCTGACGACAATATCGTTATGAGAATGTCACACTATAATGAACAATGTAAAACAATTGCTTTGAGAAGCTATAGATAAAACTACCACATGTCGTCTCAGAGATTTGGGAGCCCGGCAATGTCAATCCCATTTCTGTCCAGTCAACCGTGACCCTTCACAATGAGACAGTCTGAAGCTGAGCTGAGCACGGATTTCAATCTCTACTAGTCCAACCGTACTAGAGAAATATCCAGTGATCCTCAGACAAGGTTTTCTTCGCCACCTTACATAAATTGTTCCAATGACTCAATCCCTGTCCACATTGTTGCTAGATTCGAGAAGCTTGGACAAAGTGCCTTGCTCTTTGTGACTGCCTCCTTTTTTGAGACAACAGGGTTTTTTTGCTACGGGTGTCCTTCACTCACAACCGTCTTTTTTACATTGCGTCCGGGATATCAATGATCACCCCAGCCTGAATTTTGCCCCACCCTATCAAGCGCCAGTGCTTTTTAACTAGTGCTTTTCAACTCGTCTACTGAGGGCCCCACTTTCTCCCCTTCGCTGGTACATGTCAAAATCACTCCAAGAGCCATAGTGTTGGAAAACTGCCTTCGCATCCTTGATGCTCCCACATTTGGCATACATGTCCACGAGGGCATTGTTCAGAATCACATCAGGTAGAATTCCAGCTTTGACAATGAAGCCATGGACCTCTTCCCTTTTTCCAGAGCTGCCAGGTTTGCCCTTGATGCTCCCACATTTGGCATACGAGGCATTTGGCATGCCCTTGATGCTCCCAACATTTGGATCGCATCTGTTACAATTCCAACTTTGGTGATGCATCCAAAGCTGCCAGACTTGCACACGCACTGCAAACGCACAATCTCGTTCAGCCATAGTGTTGAACACGCATCCTCAGTGCTCCCACATTTGCTATACATGTGTCCACCACCAGCTAACTTGCAGAATTCAACATGGAAATTTAGGGCCGATTCTAATCAGAGGGAAAAACAGGGTGAAATGTGTTGAAGAAGGTGCCCTCATTGCCTGATTTTACCAATTGTGTCGCTGCTGCTGCGGCTTCCAGTTGACCATCTACCCATGCAGGTTTCTTGTAGCTATTCTCCCACAAGGAATCATAGGCAATGTTGTGCTTGAAATGTGGCCCTCACCGATGAATCTGGACCCACACTCTATCCCTGCTCCTTCAGCTATCCATGCCTCTGCACAAATCATGCATACATCCTTGCCTTGCTGGTAGCAGCTGACAATAACAGCCTACATTTGTTCTAGGAAACACCCAACTCAACTTCTCACACTAGTTCATATGCTCAATTGCATCTGCTACTCTCTGTAATCCAACAGACATTCACCTTTTTGCCACAATTGGGCCACCATTGATTAGGGTCAGAAAAGTATTCATGCCACAGCTTCATGACTGTTTAGGGTTCACTGTCACAAATGAAAGTGTGTTTGTCAGAATTCTGCCCACCCCAACAGCTCAGTCACTCCCACCCATGTAAGGTACCATGCTGTATCAAGTATAAACCCTGGAAAAGTACATGCAATAGCAGAAACCAACTCTACACCATAGCACAACTGGCTTGGTACCTCCCATGTGGAGCTTGCCTCCGCCTTCTACCATTTCGCCTCTGCCTTGCAGGTGCATTCAAGTTGGCAATGGCCAATTCAGCAATTCAAAGGCTCCATCCCACTTCACTGCTGTGCACATCTTGCAAGCATCGCGCTCCACGACACCACATCTTGTTCAGCCATGGTGTTGAACACTCCCTAAACTTGACCAAATCAGAAAAGTATTCATTCCACACCTTCTCCTCATCTCTTGTACCTGTTTCTGGATACTTTCCTGTTGTCACATTGGCAGTATCATGTCAAAGTCACTCCAATCTATCAAAGATTCAGTCAACCAGCTAACTTGCATAATTCAACATGGAAATTTAGGGCCGATTGTGATAAGGGGGAAAAACAGGCTGAAATGTGTTGAAGAAGGTGCCCTCATCGCCTGATTTTACCAATTGTGCCGCTGCTGCTGCGGCTTCCAGTTGACCATCTACCCATGCAGGTTTCTTGTACCAATCCTTCCACAAGGAATCATAGGCAATGTTGTGCTTGAAATGTGGCCCTCTTGGATGAATCTGGACCCACACTCTATCCCTGCTCCTTCAGCTATCCATGCCTCTCACAAATCATGCATACATCTTTGCCTTGCTGGTAGCAACTGACAATAACAGCCTACATTTGTTCAAGGAAACACCCAACTCAACTTCTCACACTAGTTCCTATGCTCAATTGCATCTGCTACTCTCTATAATCCAACATGCATTCACCTTTTTCCCACAATTGGGCCACCATTGATTAGGGTCAGAAAAGTATTCATGCCACAGCTTCATGACTGTTTAGGGTTCACTGTCACAAATGAAAGTGTGTTTGTCAAAATTCTGCCCACCCCAACAGCTCAGTCACTCCCACCCATGGAAGGTACCATGCTGTATCAAGTCTTAACCCTGGAAAAGTACATGCAATAGCAGAAACCAACTCTACACCATAGCACAACTGGCTTGGTACCTCCCACGTGGAGCTTGCCTCCGCCTTCTACCATTTCGCCTCTGCCTTGCAGGTGCATTCAAGTTGGCAATGGCCATTTCATCTGCCTCACTCAAAGGAACACAAACAGCAAGCTTAGTCATGATGTTATGAGGAATTTCAGGAGGCACCATGCCTACATAAATGTCTCCTTCACCCAGTGCCACTTCTGTAATATCGTGAACCACTCGTCGGGATCGAGGGTCCTTGTGAAGGACCACCTTCCAGTTCCCTCGTGAACTTTTTCATCCGAGAAAAAAACTTGCTCCACCTGACTAGGGAATGTCCAGGGCTGCTCCATCCCAGGCAACATGCGACTGAAGTCAACCAAGAGAAAGCCATAATCATCTCGTTTCATGGTGGCATTCCGGCCCACCATGTGTGACCTCACCCATGTACACAAGAACAGAATTGGGTGAAGAATTCTGTAATCCAGTTGAATTATTTCTCTTACAACACCCACATATTCCAATTGGGATAACATTCGTCTGGACATACCTGCTCTGTTTTCGCTTTCCTGATGGAATACTTGAGCAACTCCAGAATCAAATGTCACCCTGTCTCTGGCGCCAGTCCCATCACTTATTGCTCGAAAGTGATTGCCGTAAGCATACATGGACTTGAAGCCCAATGATTGTACTGCTGGTGGTATACATAAATGGCATATGTCCAAATCATAGGACTCACCTGAACTCACCTTGCGTTGGACAACACCTTCAATCCATTCATGGAATGGAGCCAGTAAGCACATATCTGTTGGGTATGGAATTTCTCCATTGTGGTGGTCTTGGTCTTGTCCACAAAGGTATGCTATTCTGAACTCAGTGCGGGATGCTTCTATGAGTGCCATCTCCTCTTCATAGGCCCTGTCCAAATGAGAATTGCAAATTAGGATTACAGCTTATACCATTGGCAGAAATGAAACACACAGGATATGATAAGCAATATACTTACTCAAGGAATGGTTTCATGCAATCTGTGTTGTGCAAAATATACTCGTGTGCACTGTCTCGTTCTTGATAGGTGAGGACTCGTACAGTTCCCAATCCTTCAGCCACCTCCCCACTAACTGAGTCTTCTTCATTGGAGTCCCACACCCTTCGGCTTGTAGCATGAAATTCAGCCATATACTCAGTTAGAAACCCTAGGGCCTCATCCAAAGCATACCCTTCCGCCATGCTCCCTTCAGGTCGGCTCATATTCCTTACATAGCCTTTTAATGTCTTCATATACCGTTCCATAGGATACATCCAATGGCTAGACACGGGACCACACACCTCCAATTCGTCCACAAGGTGTACAAGCAAGTGAGTCATGATATCAAAAAATGATGGAGGGAATTCTTTCTCCAGCAGACACATAGTGATTGCAACATCTTCTTTTAAGGCCGGTACCTCAGCTGGATTAATGATCTTTGCACACACTTTTTGGAAGACTCGAGAAAGCCTCATAATTGCCATCCGTGGACCCTTTACCAATACCCCTCGAATGCAAAGAGGTAAAATATGCTGCATCATTACATGGTAGTCATGGGTTTTCATTGTAGACAGTTTATTGTCAGCCACATGTTTCTGGAATGTGGCAGCATAACCTGTGGGGGCCTTTACTGCAGCCAATGTTTCCAAAAACAGCACCTTCTCATCTTCAGTAAGAACATATGGGGCCAAAGGCTTGACCAACTTGTTCGGGTGAGAAGGATGGGGTCTCAACCACAAGTGTTCACGAATGACATTGAGTTCCATATCCTTCCTAGATGTGGCTGTGTCCTTCTCCCCAAGAATGGTTCTCAGCACATTCTCAAGCAAATTTTTTTCACAATGCATCACATCCAGTGTGTATCGGATGAGTAAGTCTTTCCAGTATGGCAATTGGTTCAAAACAGTGACCCGTTTCATGCCATGTTCCTTTGAAGGGTCCAGTTTTCCCCCCTCAGCCCCTCCCATTGCGAGATACAACTCTCTGGTTGTAGCCCGGTCAAATTGCTCACTTGCAGTGACCACCATAGGAGCTGCTCTATGTTCCACATGTCCATTAAAGTGGGACGAGTTATTCCTATAGGGATGAATAGCAGGCAAGTATCTCCTATGACCAAGATACAAAACTTTTTTGCATGCCTTGGAGTACCTGGAATCAACATTAGGGCCGCAAGCTAGGCAGGCCTTGTATCCCCCGTGTGCGCATCCTGCTAGCAACCCATAAGCTGGAAAGTCATGGATTGACCACATCAAGATGGCCCTCATGCGAAATGACTGTTGCCCCACTAGGCTACTTCCATCCAATGCCTCCACACCAACTTCCCACAACAATTTCAGCTCATCCAGAAGGGGCTGCAGATAAACATCTGCATTGTCATTTCCCACAGATTGTGGTCCAGGAATCAATAAAGCCAACATCGTGAAAAATGGCTTAGTACACAGCCATGGTGGAAGATTATAGTTTACCAACATGACAGGCCAAGTTGACCATTTGTTTGATTTATCACTGTAAGGATTGACACCATCCCATGCGAGACCCAATCACAGATTTCTGGGGTCCGCTGCAAACTCAGGCCATTTTTGGTCAATGTGGGCCCAAGCCTTGCTGTCTGCTGGGTGCCTAACCAAGCCATCCAAACTTCGATTCTTAAAGTGCCATGACAATAACTCTGAGATGGATTTGGCTTTATACATTCGAAGCAGCCTTGGAATGATAGGGAAATGTCGAAGGACCTTACGAGGTACTGGTGTCTTTGTACCCACCACATAACGACATGCCTGACATTTTGGACAAACCTCCAAATTTTGAAGCTCCCTTCTGAACAACACACAACCTTTCGGACATGCATGTATACTCTCGTAATGAAGCCCGAGTTCCATTATGAGTTGTTTTGCCATATATTGGGACTTTGGCAGGCAATTGTCTACTGGCAACAGTTGTCTTCCTAACAATGTAAGGAGTTCATCGACAAAGGTGTTTGACACACCATGGGTTTGACAAGCATTTAACAGCAGTAAGGTAGCAGACAATCGAGAGGAAGAACTCCCTACATACAAAGCCCTGGATGCCTCCTGCTCAAAACGTAAGGCACTCGCTGCACCACGATCACCATCGCTCTTCAGTCCACCATCAATCTGCTCTGGCACTCCATCTGTGTCCCATTGGCCCTGTGTTCCATCTCCCGGTTCCTCATGTGCATCACCAGTTTGCACCCCATTATCTGTAGTTGCGAAGGTGCCCCCCTGGGGGGTTGAAGAGTGCCTTCTTTGCCGAGCCAGTTCTCGTGCCTCTCGTGACAACGGTGGGCACAGGGGAGGCAGCCTGCGTTTGGGGGGGTGGGCTGGTTGCAAAGTCTCCATCGGAGTCCTCTTCCTCACCCTCTTCCTGAACAGGCTGTTTCTGCTTCTTCGTTTTGGCGGGTGTCACAACAGCTGCTCCTTGCTGGCGAGTCCTCTTCTTCGACCCCTTCTGTTGGGCCTGCACAGCTGCATCCACCGTCTTTTGTGCCATCTCAGCTGCCTTTCTGGATTCTTCCAGAGCAGCAGATTCCTTTGCCGACTTTGGCCCAGCAGGGACACGTCTTTCCTTTCTCTTCTCTTCTGCCAAGGCGTGCAGATCTTTCTCAGACTCGTCAACAATACCGCCAGACATGTCCAGGTACCACGGGCATCCAACGAGATGCGCGGGATGCCATTGTTTCTGCATCTCGGGTGTGTAGACACAGCTTGGGCCCGCCACGGTCCAAGCCATGAAGAACGGGGGCTCTTGAGCCAGGGCCCCTGTCTGAAGGAGCATGTATTTCATATACCTGCAAGGCAGTCAGCATGCGTGAGCAAAAGTTGAGACCAACCTACTCGCAGAGTGCCACCGAAAACATAAAATGCGAATGCGGTGCCGCATTTCCGAGACAAACCTCGTAACCAGGCTTCGCATACAAGGGCAGCTGTGCTTCACCTGTAAACAATTCGCATTGCAGCTTTCCCCGCTCCCTCCTGATGTGTAAACTCCACGCTCCTTCTTGCTGTCTGTAGCTCTCTGGCGAAAAGGTTGTCCTTGTACGCACATCTGAAACGTGTCACGTAGTCTTCCAATGTCTGTGTTCCATCCCATTTGACGTACAAGCCGAACGAATTTGTGTGCATTACGACTTGCTCCTTCGCATTCGACATTACTTGCGATTCCCAAATCCATTGTCACGTAGCAGTTCAGGGAATTCATGTCAGAAAAGCAAATCTGGGGACCCGGAGCATTCTAAGCATGTCAAGATTACGATCCAAGGTATCAGGACCACCTGCAGGGCTGGTTTCCGTTCTAAACCCCTCATGTTCGTCTCCAGAGTTTTCCTGCTTATAAGCATATCAGTCCACATGTCAATCCACAATAAGATGGGGAGTTTAGGGTTGGAAATGGTGGATGTGGAACGTGCCATAATACAGGCACGTGGCAATAGGAAAACGGGCATGTACAATACTCTACACCTTACAACAATCCCGCTCCCAGGAATTTCAACTGTTTCTTATAATTTCAAAGTATGCATCAGGGTTAAGGGAAGAGAATCCACATATATGCACCGGGAGTTCTCGCAAGTTAGGATCTCGCAAGTTCAAAAGCAGATGACGCTTAGCCCGGCCAATGGTTTGCCAGTTCCCACCATGACAGGCATTGCATGGACATAGAATTTTCCGAAGACCCAGTCTTCTTGCTCGCGCTTCCTCTAGTTTCCACAATCTATCATCGTCATGTTCTGCTTGTGTCCGCCTTTGCAATTGATGGGCAGTAGGAGGGATCATCTTGGCGACTGAGTGAGACTCGTCAGGAAATGGAGACAGACATAGAGTGTCCAGAAGTTACACCAGGGCGCAAGCCTACAGCGAGGGAGGTAGAACGAGCAAAGCGTCAAGCGGAGAACAAGGCATTCTTCGCACGACTGAAGATCTACGACATTGCAAAGAGGTCCGAACTTGCGTTTTTTCATATGCCCTACCTAGCCCTAGCCATGAAACCGCATTTGAAGCTCCAAACCTGTAGAGAGGATATGTTAGGGTTTTGCTGCTGCTGACATTGTCTTTCTTCTTCTTCTTTGCAGCGTCGAAGCGAGACTGAGTCGCCCTAAACGCCTCGTTGAGGAAATCCTCAAACACACAGGTCCTCCTCGCCAAAGTCACAGAGTTCAACTCCTGCACTCTGCAATGTCACAACGGGAGAAAGAGGTAGAGCAAGAGGAGGAAGTGCAGGTGGTAGCGGAGTCAGACACAGAGGAGGCACGAGAGCAAGAATTGCAGCGAGACCAAGATTATGCCGCACATGAAGACTTGAATGAGACCAGCTCGGAGTCAGAGATGGAAACGATGAAAGAAGCCCCAACAAAGAGAAAGCGTGCAAAGCACCCTGCAAACTCCCCAACCCATCAGCAGGTTTGCGATCTGCACCAAAGTTCCGAGTTTCAAACACTATATAACTTGTCCCAGTATAATTTAGGGTTCTGAGACCTAACAAGCTGATTGATATCTTTACGGAGCTGGTAGTACCTCGCCCACAATTCTCTGTTGGTTTCCAAATTGCAGCACTCTTTATAGAGGGCTCGTCTCTCAGTTATCTTGAGTTTAATCTCATTGGTCCACCAATTAACAGCTCTAGCACAGACAATTAGTTTCATCCCAATGATCTTGTCAACCACGGAGTTTGAGCAATGTGTGCAGAGTTCAGTAAAAAAAAGGAAGGGAATTGCAGGGAAGGATGCGAACGAGCATAAGTCTCTTACTCCAGCAAAGTGTGCACCAACTATTGCGCCAACTGCTGTGATGAGTGGCGCGGTTGTTTCCCCTTACGAAAAACCAGCCCCGCCCACTCCACAGACTGACGTTCCACCTCCCTTGTATCCACCAGTATCGGCTCCTCCCTCGTATCCGCTTATGTACCCACAGTATCCTGCCATGTCAGGGTATAATCTGCATGGGCACATGCCGTATCCTCACTATCAACCTCCAAACAATGATTCTCAGTGCCAGAATTACAATTCTTTTGCTCCACCTGCAGGCGCTCCAATGCATGATCCTAGTCAAGGTGGGTATTCCATTTACCACCATTATGGAATGCATCCCCATAGTATGTATCCTCCTCGGCCTATGTACAACCAACCTACTTCCTCCCTCTATCCTACCAGCCCTGCAAGACCACACCAGGGGCAGGTCCAGTATGGTGGCCACCAACCTTCAGGATCCAACTACAGTGGAGTACAACTGCCGGCACCTTTGAGCTTCACTGCACCGCGGCCACCTCTTTATCCAACATCTCCAGGTACACCTAATACCCTGAAAGGGAAAGGCATTCTGAAACAGACCGAGGATGCATTTGCTCCGCATCATCCTGTGGGGTGGGAGACAGCAGTCCAGCCCCAACAGAGTGAAGGTGGTAACATGCATGGCACTGCTGAAACCTTGCAGGATTCCAGCCTTAGTCCTGGGGGGACATCAGGTGTGACTCCTATAGAATGCAAAAATGCTTTAAGGAGGGAAAAAAGGGCACTTGCAAAAGATCTGAGAGACCAGGCTGCTCAGAATGTGGCTGTAGGGAGGAGGAAATTTTTCATTTATTGTGATGAACTTGGAAACCCTGAAGGTCCTGCTCGGAACCAGTGGATGACAGCTCTGCGAGGGCAGTGTCAACGTTTGTTGGACTGGTCATTGTATGCTCAAGATCAACCATTACACTTAATTGAAAAGATCATGGAGATCCTGGCTTCAGATTGGGAATACGGACCTCCTGGTCTTAACATAAAGGCTATTACAAAAACAATTTGCGGGTAGCTCAAGTACCAACGAAATAAGTTGTTCAAAAATTACTATAGTGTGGGGCTGCCCAAACCCCATCATGTGCCAGACAAGACATGGGCACAACTAGTTGTTAGTTGGGGTTCCACTGATTTCAAGAAATTTCAGGCAAATGGTGTCAAGGCGCGGGGATGTGTGAAGAATACATCTCGATCAGGTCGCAGTGGAATCAGCGGTGTTGTAGCACGACTGGTATACTTCTCTTACAACATAGGAAGTTCCCACATTGTTTTGCATTGACAAACTTTATGTGTTGGGTTTTTTTGGCTGGAGCTCAGAGTCTATTCCTATCACCATTGAATTAGTACACATTGCTACTACTTGGGGGCCTTCTCAGAGTTGGGCGCCAGCAAGAAACTAAGCACTCTTATTGAGGGGGAGTCATTGACGCTATCCTAGATAATTCTTTACTGTTGGCAGTGTGCTATGCTAGTCATTAACACTTGCAAGTTTGTTGCAATCACAGGAGAAGGAGACTGGACGTACACCAAGTTTGCAGGAGATCGCCGGTAGCGCCAGGAGTGACAAAGGCTACGGCTCGGGGTGTACAGGCAGTGCAGCCACAACGGTATATAAACTCAGTACCAATTCTGGTGTGAATTACATATTCGTGATTTCCATGCCATTGCTAGTTGCCGTTTGGTTCTGTTTTCTTACTAGTTCATCAGTCAGTGTAGTGAATTGTTACTTTGGAGGTGTTCTATGTGATGGGGCAGGGAATTGGTTCACTAGCAGCTCGCCTCGATGCTATGGAAAACAAACAAGTGCAGATGGAAGCCAGCTCCAAGGCAGCTTTGGAAGCAGTCCAAGGCCAACTGGAGGCAGCAGCTGCATTCAACATTGCGCTCGCAGCTAAACTTGGCATGAATGTGCCAGATTCGGAACCTACAGGTCCACCATGCACCACCTTTGCGCCACACACAACAAATGAGACTATTTCTCATGTTATGGGCTCACCACTCAACCTGTTCAAGGCAGTTTCTTCACCGCCACCAAAGCCAAACACAATAGGCTCATTGTTTGGGCTTTCAGAAATGGAGGGGGATGATGACATGGAGGGTTGGTCTGAAGGTGAACTCAATCCATCCCCCCATATTGTTGAGGCAACTGCAAAGTGTTCATCCGTTTTGTTGTCCCCTACACCAGTAGCACTTCCGGCATATGTACTACCCTCTCAATATGCCTGTGAGGTCTCCATGAATTTGCAGAGTGCCCCACAGAAAGGTGTGTCTTTTGTACATGATAATCATGTACAAGTTGTTGGTAATTGCCCTTCGGCAACTGAGAGGCAGAAACACATCCTTATACTTGACTTGAATGGATTGTTATGTGAGAGCAGACTACGAACAAGGGAACACCTAGAGCCCACTATCACCTCCAGACCTGGGTGTCAGGAGTTTCTGGACCGATGCCTTCAGATTTTTGATGTAGGTGTATGGTCTTCCATGTCATTGAGTAATGTCCTTCCAGTTGTGAAAGCATTGTTTCCTGGGAAGCAACCAAAGATGGTGCTTCACCAAGACTATTGTGACCAACCTGTGGGAATGGTGGACCCTCTCAATCCTTCTAAAATTGTCATGTACAAGAACTTATGTAAGTTTTGGAAGGACTACAGCCATTACAATCCAACCAATACTTTGCTGGTGGACGATTCCCCACTCACTTGCTTACCCAACCCTGCAAATAATTGCATCTTCCCGTATCCATGGAAGTTGAGGGATCAGCCAAACTGCAAGAGGCTTATGAAAGAATTACTGCCTTGGTTAGAGGGTGTATCCAAGGCTGCACACATCCCTGAGTATGTGTTAGGGCACCCATACAGATATGGGCAGCCCAACTACTTGTTCAATACTGCAGCCATGGGTAGTGGATCACAACAATCTGCAAAGGCATCCGAACCAGGGCTTCCTGCTGCCAGAGTTCCAACGACTTTGCCTCCCGATGCAACAACAAAGCATAATCAAAGAAAGGTGAGAGCAAAAGATTCAATGCTTGGGCGCGTGGGTGGATTTGTATTGTTAATGCTACTTCACAATGTGTGTCATTCGTGCTATTCTCATTTTTTGATCATGTGTCATTCAATATGCAGATGGTGAAACCAGTGAAGCGTTCAATGGGCAGGGAAAGCACAATATGTGCTATCAATCAGACTACAACCACAGTGGATGTAACTGAACCATGGGGTGACCAATAAAATCCGCACAGTGTAAGTACTTCCTTTGTCCTCTTTTGTTTCCTTGTCTGATGCTGGATCAATAGCAACCCCCCCCCTATGTATCGCTGTGTAGCTGCAGGATTGACAACCTACAAAGGTAGTTTTGTGACATCGTCCTACCACATCCATGTTGACCATGCAGAACCTGCTATCAACTAGGTATGGCACCGTTCCACCTTTGATCATGTCAGCATGGAGTATAGAGACAGGCAAATGCAATTCAGAATTGGAAGTACTGCAATAGGTAGGGTTGGGGTGTTTGCTGGAAGAACGAGGATGCATTTTGCAGGAGTGCCAAGCTGTCAGTCTCTGTTCTCCAGGGTTCATTTCTGATATAGGAATCTGGTTTTTGTTGTAGTTTCAGATCGGCGACAAGGTGTTATTGTTTGATCCTTGTGCACCAAAAAGAAGGGCAGGTGTGGGATATATTGCTGGATTTCCGAAAGCAAATGTGCCAGACAACTATTACTGTATCCATGTGAAATTGGTCATGATTTCAGAGGTTGTGTTGCCGTACCCGGACTACTCTGTTACCCCTAATCATACCACATTGGGTGACACGCAGGGAAGTGCCACCTTATGGTCTGAAAAGTTTATTAAACACGTGTGATATTGAAGATGCTACAAGTTTAGTTTAGTTTTCTTTATGGATTGAAGGTTGCTGAGACAGGTGAACAAAACTGCTCTTCTGACATGAACAGTATTTTTTGAATTGATGCTCTTGCTATTCTCATGTATGATCACAAGATCCCCTTGTTCAAAGGCAACTTCATTTTCCCACATCAAGCCAAATTAAACTTGTGTAGACATGAATGTGGTATTTTGCTGGTTGTTTGCTATATTTAATATTAATAACATTACTACTGGTCAATGTGGTTCATAATACAATTATTATCCATGTTTTAAATAAGTTTTTGTTTAAATGAAACAAAACAAATCAAAATTCTAAAACAATAATATATTACATATTAAATCAAGCAACCAATGGCTTTTGGGGTGCTATCCCATTTATTATAAGAATAATAATAATAATAATATGACTATTCATTTTGGCATTTGTCAACAAATAATAATTGTTTACTTTTCATCCAATAGGAACAAAACAGTGGATGTGACAGTATTCACACTAGTGTCATTGCGATCACACCACGACTTGAACCTGGTGTTAAATCTGTGTGAGAGAGTCCGTAAGAAGAGCCCTTCATATCTATTATTTATTTAATAATTCTGATGGACTCTATTACGTGGCATTCCCTTTGACATACATGTGGCAAACATGGTGGCGCCGAGGTGTAATAAGTACCGTAGAAAGACCACTAAGATTACTTAGTCAAAATAGTAGTTGAACTAACCAGTCAAAACGACCGTCAAAATATCCATCAAAAGAGCCACCTAAGCCTACTGCCACATCAGGTGCAAGTTTGGTGTGAGATGGTTTTTTCCACAGGACCAAGAAAGTTCACATGTGGTGCAAAGGACTAGGTTAACCTAACACCAAGGGGGGGTGTGAACTTGCGCTTTTTTCACACCAAAATGTGTGAGAAGAGCCGTTAAAAAAACCAGTTTCTGTACTAGTGGGTTCCACAATTCTCACTAACCTGTTGGTTCTTGTGGGGGCTTGTGATGGGACCAGGTGAGGGTCCTCACTTAATGTGATTTTTGAAGCTTGAATCTGATGACAAACCTGCAAGTGAAGTGACATCGACATCAGCTGATTATCCAGGGAGATGTCTCATTTTTGCCTCCCTACCTTGACCAATCTGGATATGCTTACAACCTTTATCTCTGTGTTGAAGCAGCAAGTGCATTAGCGAGCCTTTTAGAACACATGAATTCTATTAAGGACTCTGGGTTATGATTTCCGCTGCATTGAAATATGGTATTGGAAGTAGGGTTTCTAGACCAAATATATGCTCTTTTTTCATGCTTAGAGCACGATTTGCTACTCTGATATGTATACTTTCAATCAACACGGTAGGGGCTCGCCAGAGCTTGCATCTGGTTTATACTAAGCCCTGTATGCCTTTATGTGCTCAATCTATGGAACCTCTGTGGCTTTCTGAACCCCCTTTCCTTTTTTACCTTGCATACAATCTGCTAAGGTAAGTAACCTGCTACCTCTTCATGTCACTCTGTAATTACAGATTGTATACAGTTGTGTTTGTGGCTTTTGGGTTACAATAAAAGAACACGGGACTCATTGTTTCTGCTCCACAAGAAACATGGACTGGTGGGGACCCAGAATTACTCTTCTAAAAGCAAGCTTTTGTTTTTTTAGAAAAACATGTACTGGCTTTATAGACTCTTGGTAGGTTGGATTGAAGATATCAGCTGCTCTGATATCTGGCAACACAGCCTTTTTTTCAGATGTTATGACTTCAAAACCTGTGTAACATTGGGGTTTGAACATGTATTGGCACTATAGCCTTTCTGAACTTCATTAAAATGTCTTTTTTACCTTGCAAACACCTTGTTAAGGTGGTAACATAATGACCCCAGACCTAAACCAGGTCCTGGTGTTTGAAGAAAATCCTCTTCTGTTGCTTGATGACCAAAGAATGATTAACATCATACTTACCAGCATGGCTCTGGATTGTATGATTACAAAAAAGACTGTTGTTTGTTTGATCTTTCTAGCTATGGCTGGTTTTGATATGACATAGCATTGCATTTGTTTTGTTCTAAGGCCCTGTATGCCTTTATGTACTCATACTATGGAACATCTGTGGCTTTCTGAACTCCATCTGTGTTTTTTGTACCTTGCATACAATCTGCTAAGGTAAGAAATCTGATGTCATCAGGCCTAAACTAGGCTCTGGATATGATTCCTGTAATTACAGATTATATACAGCTTGTTTATGGCTTGTGGGTTACAAAAAAAAGAACACATGACTCACTATTTCTGCTCTGGCATGATTGATGCCAAGACACACAAGAAACATGAGTTGGTGGGGACCCAGAATCGAGCTCTTCTAAAACCCCTCCAAGCTTTAGTTGGGTTAGATTAAATGATTTCAGCTGCTTTGGCTTGATAAAAATATCAGGCTACACAATATTTTTTTTCAGATGTTATCGATTCAAAACCTGTGTAACACCAGGGTTTGAACAAGTGTGGGAACTATGGCCTTTTTGAACTTCATTAATAGTCTTTTTTGCCTTGCAAACACCTTGTCAAGGTTGTAACATAATGACCCCAGACCTAATCCAGGTCTGGTTGTTTTAAAGAGAAGCCTCTGCTGTTGCTTGGTAATCAAAGACTGATTAACCTACAACATGGCTCTGGATTTTATGTTACAAAAAAGATAGCTGTTTGTTTTTTGCTAGCTATGGCATATTCTGATACAGAACACTGTAGTAGAAAGCAGTTCTGGGAAATCAAGCTTACTAAACAATGCAATGAGTTTTGACTCTATGTCATGATTACAAGAAGTTCTAAAAATGTAGCAGATAAGCTCTGGGTTGTTGTTATTAAAAAATTGGTTATCTTATCAAGTAACCAGATGATTTAATATCCCGGTTGTGTGATTAATGGAAAATAGCTGGAACTTTTGGGTTCCAAATGAGCAGTACTATTGCATGATATAGGTAAACATTTAATTGTTTGCTTAGATGCCACCCATAGCTTATAATTCTAAAACAGGCATAAAAACAGGCTGGTAACACTTGTTTAGCATACTGTTCCTTAGAATATAAAGTTGGATTATTATAAGGAGGGGATATTCTAAGTAATCCCACCCTCCCACCCGTATTTTCTTGTCATTGAAATCTACCAGGTAGATTCTTCGTCTTTGAAATGTAATGGAGGTCATCATAAGATCTGATTTGAAGTGGAGTTTGACTGATAATGCCTCTTCATGAGGTTGATTTGTCGTAAAAATTGACAATGACCATGTTTGGTCCTGTCCTTGTCCCGACAAGACATAGTATCTTCCCTCTCTTTCCTTGACCAATGTACTTAGTGGTGTCTGTACACGTTATCAGTCTTGCTCCCTTCACTTTCCAAATCTGTTTATGATGCACTGACTTCATTTTTTATGGCAGAAGGTGACCAAGCATGTTCCTGAATGGAGTGATGACCTCAAGGCATTGGGGTACCAATCCCCTCTTCCCCCTCCGATTCCTGTTGTACAAGCTACCCTCACACAAATCACTCCAAGTGATTTTCATTCTACAGTGCAAATGCTGGACTCTGCAGCTATTAATGATTCAGGTGATGAAAATCCTGTCCTATTGCTTGAGACACTAGCCCTGGAGGATTGGGTAGCCCTTGGAATATGTGCAAACAGAAAAGGCAGTTACCTTGTAAGACTCAAGGAATACAGCGATAAATTGGTTAAGATATTGGAGCAAGATGCTAGTGAAATGACGTTTTGGGAGAAGAAATGAGCTGCAATTGAGGAAGCACTCAGAATTGCTAACCCTGATGATGAGCAGTCAGCTCCCACACAGAAGTCCTCCAACACAATGGAAAAAGACTTCATTCCGTCCATCACTAACCATCCCATACTCGGGAACATGGTGGTACCTGAAGAGGAATTGGATGCAGTGAGGGACTTCTATGAACAAGTGGAACTTTCCCAAGTGGAGCAAGAAAGGGCTGCGGGAGCAACTCCAGGTAACCTGTAGTTTGTCCCTTGGATGCCCCCTAGAGCCGTGGAGCTTGAGGTTGCTAACAACGACCACAAGATGTGGCACCCCCAGGCCAATATCAATCTGATTGCACCCATATCAATTGACATGTGGGTCAAATGGGCCAACCTTACACCTGCTGAACGTAGTAGGTGTGCAGCAGATGCAAAAGAAGGGATCCAAAGGTTCAAAAAAGAACCTATTGCGTTCTTGGCCATTGAAAACCTTCTACTACAAGCTCTGTGAGAAAGGGGACAACATGACTCTAAGGACAAAGAATGACATGCCTACTGGTTCAACAAGGTCTCGGAACCACAAGAGTCAGTTGTTTAACTGGCATAGGCCATACATCAGATGTAATTGTGGATCTGGAGGTGCGCCGTCATCTTGCATGGGAAGTGTTGCTTGGTTTGACCACCTTGTGTGGTTCATGCTCAACAATCTGACGGTGTTCTTCCCCAATGATGCTTACCCATCCATACAGGCAAAGTATTACAACTTCTTGGTATGGATGATGAAAGTTGCCAGGTCAGCGGTCTTGGCACAAATAACCTTTCAAATGACACGGGAGATTATCATGGAGGCCGCATGCGAATTTGCTGCACACCCTAATGCTAAATTACTTAGCAAAATGGGTGAAGCAAAAGGTGCCAGATATGTTGAGAAGATGATTAAGCCTGGAGCTTTTTCTGACAGCCTTCCAAAACCACAATTCAGTGGCTACAAAAGGCAGCGCCCGGATGGACAAACTCCTCCGCAAAAGGCAAGACTGGTAACAACAGAGGCAGAAGCACAAGAGGCAGAGGCTCGTACCAAAGAGGTGGGCGCTCTGGCCGTGGGCAACATTCTAACAACAACTCTGACAGCTCGAAGACGATGAGGTTTACTATTTCATGAGCAGAAACCATGAGCCATGAGCCATGAGCCGCATGAGCCGCATGAGCGGTGAGCCGAAGTCTAAGACACGCGGATTTCATGAGTGGACTCCTCCAAATTTGGAAATGCGGCAGATTAAACATGTATTAAAATAATAGTTTTATATTTGACCTTGCCGTTTTTGGAAGTTAAGGATCCTGTAATGCGGCAAAGATATGTCATCAGTAACAACTCCGCTCATGGTTTTTTAGATCCGCTCATGGAAATGAGTGACCGTGCAACAAGAAATCCAGTATACCACGGCAAAAGGACGTCGCATACTGGCCTGTATAGAGTATTCCGCGGTTTTACATGCCTTAACATTGGAATGAAGCTGACCCTTTTGCCGCGACTGAACCAATAGAGTCTGCACAATTCTGTCATCTTCCAGTATTTGGCGGGAAAGTTTTGCAAGTGAACTAGGAAATGCGGTGCCGCATTAGGGTTCGCACGTGCGAAATTTCTGGGCGGTTTGGTGTTGCTGATTGCCGCATCTACCAGTACCTACGACGTTACTTGGAAATGCGGCGCCGCATTTCTTTTCTGGGGTCGAATGAGGAAAGCAAAGTTTGGGAGAGAAGAAAAACAGGAACCCTCCAACACACAAAAATACATGCACGTGGAAACACGAGTGAATGACATAGTATTATCGACGTTCGAGCAAAACAGGTTACTGGTAGGCAAGACATAAGTCGGACCTTTCTGTGGCCAGAGTCAGAGCTACTTACAGCAGTACAGTTCTACTATCCGAAAAGGATGGGCGTACCATTGTGTTGGGACCGCAAGCCAAGGTCACTGGTCCCCTGGATCCATATTCAGAAGAGTGTGCACCTCTTGGGGGCTCAACCCTGGTGCATGTATGAAGTGATGAGTTGTGGAATTCACCGGAGTCTCTTTAGGTACACGTAGTACAGATGCTTGCAAGGGCAGTATGATGCCCCCTTGTTCGCCATGATCTGAAAATCGGTGCAATTGCAGGTGGGTAATTCTGAAATGGTGATGGTGTACACCTCATTGCAAACAGCTGAGCCTGCCGTGGCCATCTGATACACACGCCCGAAGCCTGGTGGGGGCACTTTTGTCGAGCTCTGGATTGTACAGTTCATCCGAAGTGCATTCCCCATCCTTGTCTCGTTCACTTTTGAGGGAGGTTGCCGCCTCTTCGGTTTCCCCCAACGGTGTATAGGATGCTTAGAGCTGTCGGGTCCCATTGTTCTTGCTCTCACAGGGGTCGGTGGTGGAGGCTGTGGAAGCGGAAATGGTTGTCTGGGGACGTCAGTGCGCTGCACCATCCGAAATCCTGCGGCGGTAAGGGCGTCGGCCTCAACCTGACTCAGATCGCAGCCTGGTTCCACCGGCCACACCGGGGGAGCCTCTGGCATTGTTTGTATGCCGTACTTGGGCTTTCCATACACGCAAGTCATAATGTCGTGCTTGCAGAACCAGAACTGGGTGATTGTCGCCTCCGCAAACTTTGCATGGACAAATCTTCCTGTAAAAGTAGGAGCAGGGACAACACCATCTGGATTCCTCTTTATCATCTCTAAACAACGTTGCCGTGTATCCACTCGAATTGCGGAACACCTGCCTCGAAACGACGGCTTTGTGCGAGCAATTCTCCACTGTGACGCAGACACAGTCGTCTCCACAATGGCTTGGCCATACTGCATAACAGCGGGCGGAATCTGGGGCAAGCGAGCGGTGGGAATTTCTCGCACGGAATCCCCGCTTGAAGGCGATGGCGATCTGGAATTTCTTGGGCTTCCACTGCTGGAAGACACATTGTGCGGCAACATGACGGGCCCTCGAGGTGCTGTCCAAATGTTCCTGTCGGATCTCTAGGAATCCTCTTCGCACCCGGGTTCCTCTTCAATCCTCCGCCTCACAGGGCGAGTACGGACGTCCCCCTCTAGGTGCTCACCTCTGTGGTGCAGAGGCGTCCCTTTGATCTTCTCTCGCAATGTTGTCGCCCATTTCAGTGGATTCTTCGACCTCGAAACTGTTCGCACCAACAATTCCTCCCTGTCCGGCCCAAAGCCCCATTGTTTCCCGCTCAGGAACTTGTAGTACGTGGCTTGCTGCATGATTGCTCTATCGATGTCCTCCGTTGTGGCCGTCACTACGTCCACCAGATGTGCGGCAGAAGACGCTCGCCAGGAGGAGTGCACTGATTCTGCCATATTCGTGTTCGGCATGTCCGTGTCGGAATCCAAGCACCGCTCCTACAAGGACACAAACAATGGTGAGGAACCAATGGAAAGGTCCGTAATAGAAAGACAATTGTACAAAAATGACAGCATCATATCTCCCGCATGTACTGTCCGAACTGTCGATACCGGAAATGCCACCACCCCAACCAGCTGTGCAAGGCTCCCAGATTGGTTGTCTCCACTACACCTGACGTGTTCCACCAAGCCTCGATGATAGCAAACTTAACCTCCGCGTCATCAAATGTGGGTGCATCCTTCCACGCCGTACAAAGGACACGGTGTTCAGCCTGGAATGAGCTAGCAACAAATTTGGTAGTGTAGTGGGATAGACTCTGCATCCAATGGAATCCACAGGATCTCTCTTTCCCCTCCATTGGCACATTGGGGTCCTCACCGTACACACGCCGCACCGCTGCCCAGTTGGCCTGAGCGTTGTCTGCCATGAATCCCCTGAAATTGGGCTCTGGCAATCCTGCCCTTGCCATCTGCTCGTTTATGCCCTCCCACAGATGCATCTCCGACTGTGTGTCCTCCCCTTTCATCTCGCAGATTGCAATCGTCATGAGCCTCTTGGAGTGATAGTCATAAACATGCGCACCCATAGTCACCCACTGATGGTTTGTAATTCGCTTGATGTGATCAAACATCACCCAAGCATTCGACAGGTTTCCAGTTGTCATGCGAGTGACCAAGTCGACTCCACTCCCAGGCCCACACGTCGACATTTTAAAAATGTAACAACGATCGGATTCGCTGCCTTGCCCTGGAAACCTGCTACCTTGGATGTAGTCATATCCAGTCATTCGTTTCACCTCCAGGATTGAGTGCATGTCCGACCCCCGGCCGAACTCCTGCTTGCAAGATACGATGTGATTCCGCACATTCGGACTACAAACGTGCGAGACGGACTCCAACAGGTCAAGCATCTCCTCTTCGTTCAAGGGCACTCGGTCTGAACCATCTTCAGACATGATTTTGCCAAGAGCAATCTTGTGGGCTGCCTTCAGCTGAATCTGCTTTGGTCTGGCTCCGGGGCTCAATTTCACCTCCTCTTTTATGATGTCGTGTGCTTCCTGCACAGCCTCACGCATGTTGCCTCTCGCCAAGGGGTGGCAGTGGACCCCAACGTGTATGCAAGCTCTAGTCAAGTCCGGGAGCAAATGGATTACGTAATATTGCTTGGCTCTGCACATGGACATGCACGTCGGTGGTTCTTTGCAATGTGCGCACTTGAAAGTACCCGCAGGAGCTTGGCTGGAGACAATGAATGGATGATGCGTTGTGCCAGTCCAATCCGTCTCGTTTCTCCGCCCTCCTTTGGAAAGAAAGTGGAAGCAGGCGGGATTCAGGCACCTCAGCTTCCCCGCACAGAGGACGTATCGTACACGAACACCATCAGCAATTTTCGTGCTACTGGTCTTCGTCACACACCAGGGTGTCCGTCATGCTTTCGATCCATGTCTGTTAACATCCCTGAGGCTTTGTTTGAGGAAGTGACAGGTGGAAACTCAAGATGACATTGCCATCGACTTCGGGAGGCAGATACGTTACCTTCCTGACCGGAAATTTGGCATAGTCGAGAGCAGCCAGCTCGGAGCGAGAACCATCGAGGTGATGTTGCCGTAGGAGCTGCACAATGGACCGGGTTGGAGTTATGCTCGAGAGTACATGCGTAGCACCTGCAGAGACGTCCATGTCGGATTTGAACGACCGTGTGGAGGACATGGGGACCTCAATGCACTCATCTTCATCGTCGGAAATGTCGAATACGTCCACACGAGAAGCTATGGAGGGTCTTGACGGTCCAGGTCGGGAATGATTATCGTTGCATACCTCTCTGTTGGCAGTGGCCGCCTGTCGGTTTCCGGACTCCTTTGTGGATGGTGTGGGCAGCGACTGATTCGGAAAGGGAATGGGCATTCCCACAGCTCGGTACAGGATGGTGTCTGATGGGGGTACGTGCCATTCGATTCCGCAACCTCCGTCGTTACCTAGCACGACAATGGTCTCGTCAACCTGTCCAGGAACATCCTTCCTTTCTTCTTCCAAATAAACTGTGCCCGGTTTGAGCTTGAATTTAGAACAAAGGTAAGTTTCAGTCACTCTGCAAAGTCCTCCCTCGTTTGGGATCCAGGCTCTCCCAAGTTGCGGAGGACAGCAAACTATAGCGTAGGAATTCGGAGCCATCGAAGACCGCACGAAGTTGGCAAGTGCGAGGTTCAGTATAGCGACAGACGAAGGCTCACAGGCACCATGCGGAGTCCATCGACGATTGGAAGTCGCACATTGAAGTGGAAAGTATAGTTTCAAGCTACATGCATGAAGGTGGGAGGTGTGATTCCATAGCCAGTAAGTTAGACAATGATGGCCGAATCGGCGACGAAATAACATCTCCTGACAGTTTCTCCTGAGGGTGGATCCAGCAGTATTCTCGGTACAGACAGGAGCGTTCGCACTGACAAGTGCCAGGACTGTTAGTTAAAACGGTCAGACAACCTAGTTGTGCTCATCAAGACTGGCCGCAATTCTGTTGTTTTGGAACAATGCAACCCATTCAGGTTCAGCATGCGGAAATGAGGTTTCAGATTTCCGTCCGGAGTGATTCTTTCGATTGCTGCTGGACGGAAATACGGCGCCGCATTTCCGTATTGCATCTTGGTCATGCACCAGAGCGACGGAAATGCGCCACCGAGTTTCCGTCCGGGGGAAACCTTTACACTCTCCAGAACGGAAATGCGGTAACGCATTTCCATCCAGCAAGCACGGTATGTGAAGGTGGAACGGAAATGCGGTACGCATTTCCGTTCTGATTGAGAATCATGAACAAAGGAAACAGAAATGCGGCACCGCATTTCCGCCCGGGTGAGACCTTCATACTCTCCAGAACGGAAATGCGGTAACGCATTTCCATCCAGCAAGCACGGTATGTGAAGGTGGAACGGAAATGCGGTACCGCATTTCCGTTCTGATTGAGAATTATGAACAACGGGAACATAAATGCGGCACCGCATTTCCGTCCGAGTCGCACTTTCCGACATTCCAGAACCGAAATGCGGCGCCGCATTTCCGTTTTGTATCTGATGCATGGAGCCGAGTGCGATTCCGATCGCTTGAGACAGCGCAATTCCGACCGCTTCAGACATTCATACTATCCAGAACGGAAATGCGGTACCGCATTTCCGTTCTGACTGTAAATCGTGAACCATCGGAACTGAAATGCGGCAGCGCATTTCCATCCGAGTCGCACCTCCCTCACAAGCTAGAACAGAAATGCGGCACCGCATTTCCGCCCAGGTGAGACCTTCATACTCTCCAGAACGGAAATGCGGCACCGCATTTCCGTTCTTATGAAAAATCGTAAAACATCGGAACTGAAATGCGGTACAGCATTTCCGTCAGAGTCACACCTTCCGACATTCCAGAACGGAAATGCGGCGCCGCATTTCCGTTTTGTATGTGAGGCATAGAGCTTTGGAACGAAAATGCGGCACCGCATTTCCGCCAGGGTCAGACCTTAATACTCTACAGAACGGAAATGCGGTACCGCATTTTCGTTCTGACTGAAAATCGTCAACAGCGGGAACAGAAATGCGTCGCAACTTCCGACATTCTAGAACGGAAATGCGGCGCCGCATTTCCGTTTTGTATATGAGGCCTGGAGCTGTGGGACGGAAATGCGGCACCGCATTTCCGTTCAGCTGAGACCTCTATACTTTCCCGAACGGAAATGTGGCACGGCATTTCCGTTCATCAACTAAGGTATGTGAAGGGGGAACGGAAATGCGGTACCGCATTTCCGTTCAGATTGAAAATCATGAACCACGGGGAACTGAAATGTTGTGCCGCATTTCCGTCCGGATCGCAGGTTTCGACATTCCTGAACGGAAATGCGGCGCCGCATTTCCCTTTTGTATCTCATACATGGAGCTGTGGGACGGAAATGCGGCACCGTATTTCCGTTCAACAACTAAGGTATGTGAAGGTGGAACGGAAATGCGGTGCCGCATTTTCTTCCAACAAGCACGGATGTGTAGCTTCGTGATGGTACTTAACGGAAATGCGGCGCCGCATTCGCATTCTCACTCCAACTCCAAATTTGAACACGTGGAGCAACGGAATTGCGGCACATGTCTGCACTCTATCTGACTGAAGTGGCATGAGGCGGCGCGGCCTGACCGTTGGATAATGATGTTTGTTTTTCGGACGGCAGGCGTATCCTGAACGATTCGAATTTCGTAATGACGCAAAGTCCACGAGGAGACACTTTCCTCCAACCCTTTCGAACCCAAGTCCTTATCACCGTCGTTTCATCTTCTTTTGTCGTGTCTCCTCAGTCACCCCTCTCGCGCCCTTTCCATCTGCACTCTTCGCCCCTTTTCCCTGTCTCTTTTTTTCTTATGCTCGAACCTGAGAGGGAGGGAGTGCGTGCACCAGAGAAGAGACATCGTCGCAAGCTCCAAAATTGTACTTCGGACATAGGCCAATGCCAAAGGGGAGGAAGCAGATGCGTCTACAGGAGAAGATTGCCATCTCGCAGCATCAGGCCACGCAGGCAACCCAGCCACCAGTGAGAGCTCCGTGCTATCGGGATTCGCCAGCTGATCGAGCACCGAAACCCGCCTCTATTTTCTTCTGCAATTCTTAGACTGTATGCTAGGAGACTTGACTGCAGAAGATGTTTGCATGCCTAACCGGAAAGGTGGACGTGCTGGAGGGATCGCAGGAATCCAAAGAGCCGCAGGCAGAGTCCGTGGAGCTAGC
This sequence comes from Takakia lepidozioides, assembly GCA_030704615.1. NCBI lineage: Eukaryota > Viridiplantae > Streptophyta > Takakiopsida > Takakiales > Takakiaceae > Takakia > Takakia lepidozioides. The sequence goes on along the minus strand of CM060733.1, from coordinate 68,829,635 downwards.
TGCAGCACGCACACCCAGCCGATCCACGAGCACGGGTCTTCCTGCCGGTCCTAGCCCTGTGCGTTTCAAGGACGCGGCTTCCAAGGCCAAGTCTTTGCAGTTCAAAGCCCCAGAGAGCGACTCGCCTTCAAAGGTCATGGAGAATCGCCAGCAGGGGTCTAGCCCTTCTCTAGCAAAGACGAAGAAGAAGCAGCCCGTCCTTCAACTTGTTTCTGAACCGGACCAGGCCGTTTCCCCCCCACCCAGGCGAATGAAGCAGATTCAATTGCAGCAGACACCTTCACCTGCAAGAATGAGGAAGCACAAGGCAATCAGGGGGAGGGCGGAGCAGTCTCCCGCAAAACCGATTCCACGAGCTGAAGCCCAGTTCCTGCTTGATTTCCAACCTGCTGCAGCGAAGCCAATGGGATCGACCGTCATCTGGTACCGGAGGAGGGTGCTGCCTCTCAACGTTCTCAGCAAGACCTGACCACTGAAGGCCCGGAGGAGGCCTCTGCAATTGCACAATTGTCCGCAAAGATTCCCCAGAGTGCAGCTCCAGTTGGGGATGCTCAAGCTGCTCAGCCCCTGCCGCCACCAGCAGAAATGTCTCCGGAGGAATTCCAAAGTGCAGCGGATACAATGTTGGAGGAGACACATAGTAGCATTGGCAGAGTTCTGGGCAGCAGGTATTCCAGCGGACTCTTCGAATCCCACTCTGTCGCATGGTCTCCCTTCCCATCGTCAGGCAGGCACTTCCCGGAGATGTGGATAAGCTCAAGTTCGCATTTCGAGAAGGGTACCGTCTAGGTTCGCCAGCCTTCTACGTTTCCCTTGAGAATGAGGACGGCGAATCTCGTGGACCCACTGCGGAGGAATTGTCAACATGGGATACCCACTGGCACACTCGCAACGACGAATTCGAGGCAACCTGAAGGGTGATCCCGACTTCGGCCATATGTCGGGTAAAATGTTCTTTGTGTGGGACGGGAATCACCGACTTCTCGCCTGGTGGGAGTACATCAAGCAGAACCATGCCAAGCACATTGGCTGGCATTACATGGTGGAGTGTGTCATCCTCAAGGTGAAGGCGGCAGACTCCTCCCTGCTCAAGAATGCCATGGCGGACCTCAACTCGTAAGATACTCATACCCTCCCAAGCACGTTCGAAATGCGGTGCCGCATTTCGGTTTCCAATCTGTTTTGTTTCCGTGCTTTCGTGGACTGAACTGGAGAGTGTGCCTTGCAGGGTCACTGAAAATGCGTACGTGCATACCCACATGGCACATATGCTGTACAGGGTGAGGAAAACTGGTCTCACTGATCCGCACATGTTTGCGGAAATGCTGGAGCCCGAGCTCATTCAGAAAGCCGTGGCAAAAACTGACCGGACATGGTATCGTCTCACTATGGATGGAATGGTGGAGGTGATATACGAAGTAAGTCGTCCTCCCATTTCCCTCTGCTCATCCTTCCCCAATTTCCGGTAATCTTTCCACATGAATCGAATGTAACGCTTCTGCATGTTTTTGTTGGCAGTCAAACATCAAGCTGGATTTGGCCCATGCCAAACGCTTCTTCATGGAAAGTGAGGGGCAGGTCAAAACGTTGCAGTCATTGACTGAGCACTTGAAGGAAGCCGGGGTCAAGTCCAGAACGAAATACAAGTCAAAGCTTGTGAAGCTGGTGGCCATTGCAGATCCGGCACTTGGAAAGGACTTCATCCCCGAGATTGCAAAACACTATTCTCGGGCCATGCAGCCGACCATGCAGTTGGAGAAACTGCATCACCTCTCAACGGCATGTGTTGAAGCGAAAGAGAAGGTGATGTTTCAATTCACTGAAGTTCCTTCCTAGCAATAGCCACTCTTCTTCCTGCTCCTGACATTGGATCGGAAATGGCAGACACGGTGGCTGTCGATCTGGAATGCATCGGAGAGTATAAGGACAATGTGGTCTTTTCCACTCGAAGTTTCCGACCCTGCAGTGGATGTGTGGCTCAACCGCATGACTTGGTGGTTCCAGGTAATTCAAGGTACTTCCCAGAGTTGCTTTTCTGAAATGAATTCCCTGAACTGCTACGTGACAATGCATGTGGGAATCGCAGGTAATGACGAATGCGAAGGAGCAAGTCGTAATGCATACAAATTCGTTCGGCTTGTACGTCAAATGGGATGGAACACAGACATTGGAAGACTACGTGACACGTTTCAGATGTGCTTACAAGGACAACCTCTTCGCCAGGGAGCTACAGACAGCAAGAAGGAGCGTGGAGTTTACACATCAGGAGGGAGCGGGAAAAGCTGCAATGCGAATTGTTTACAGGTGAAGCCCAGCTGTCCTTGTATGCAAAGCCTGGTAATGAGGTTTGTCTGGGAAATGCGGCACCGCATTCGCATTTTATGTTTAGGTTGCACTCTGCGAGTACGTTGGTCTCAACTTTTGCTCACGCATGCTGACTGCCCTGCAGGTATATGAAATACGTGCTTCTTCAGACAGGGGCCCTGGCTCAAGAGCCCCCGTTCTTCATGGCTTGGACCGTGGCGGGCCCAAGCTGTGTCTACACACCCGAGATGCAGAAACAATGGCATGCCGCGCATCTGGTTGGATGCCCGTGGTACCTGGACATGTCTGGCGGAATTGTTGACGAGTCTGAGAAAGATCTGCACGCGAAAGCAGAAGAGAAGAGAAAGGAAAGACGTGTCCCTGCTCGGCCAGAGTCGGCAAAGGAAGCTGCTGCTCTGGAACAATCCAGAAAGGCAGCTGAGATGGCACAGAAGACGGTGGATGCAGCTGTGCAGGCTCAACAGAAGGGGTCGAAGAAGCGGACTCGCCAGCAAGGAGCAGCAGTTGTGACACCCAAGAAAACAAGAAGCAGAAACAGATAGTGCAGGTAGAGGGTGAGGAAGAGGACTCCGATGGAGACTTTGCAACCAGCCCACCCCCCGAGACGCAGCCGAAATCCCCTGTGCCCACCGTTGTCACGAGAGGGACGAGAACTGGCTCGGCAAAGAAGGCACTCTTCAACCCCCCGGGGGGGCACCCTTTCGAGCCGGTGGAAATGAAGAGGCCGAAAGTGGATCCCGATACAGTAGTCCAGTGTGTGAATGAGAGTTTCTTGGCGGCTTTGGATGGACGGGCAGCCAAGTTGGCATACATGAAGACCATGGAGGGTCTGAAGGGCAGAGCACTGAAGAAGGCGGCTGCCGAAGAGCCTTCCGACACCCCCGGGTTTCTGAAGATGGTCTCGTTCTTTGAGAGGGTGTGTGCAGACAAGGATTGCAGGAGGGGCGGAAATGCCACCGATTGGTCTTGCGATATGATCATCTTGGATATTCCAGACGGAGAGCCTGTGGAAGGACTGCAAGCTTTGCCATCTTGGAACAGGTACTCCGAGGACTTTTGGAAGAAAGGATTCGGGCTCGCCCGCATGGTGTTGGACGACAGAGGCTGTGTGGTTGTCCTGGCGAGCAGAGGCAAAAACACGCAGACAGGAATTGCGAAGTGGACCCGCAAGAGCGCCGTCCCAATTCTGAAGAAGAAGTGGACGTGCATCAACACATTGGGCCTTCGGTCGGAAGGGAAGAAGGTAATTACGACCTTGGCACTCGTCCTTTCATTTTCTTAGGAGTCTTGAAATGCGGTGCCGCATTCGATTTCTAATCGTTCCCCACTGTGTATGCAGACGAAGCAGTTCGATGCATACTGCTTTGTGAAGGAGAACTCCACCTTTGCTTTCCGGAAGGAGGGATTGTTGGTTGACCCGAACTGCGACCCCATCGATTACGACGTCCTGTTCAACAACGTTCCCACGGAACTTCTCCCTCATAGCCTCACTTCAACTGAACCCCTGCGGTATTCACGCACTCGGAGCCCTGCCTTCATTCAGACAATTATGGAGACATGCACTGACGTGGAGGGCACAGTGCTCGACCTCATCTGTGGGACAGGTATGCAGAATCTTGTTGTATGCTTTTCTGCAAACTCTCGTTATGCTTTCATTCGCAACATCTGAAGGGCCATGTCATAATGTGTGGATGGCATTGTAACAGGTGCCTCAATGTGGGCTGGGCGGTTTTCCGACCGGCACCTCTTTGCCTACGAGGAGGACACAGGCGTCTGGGGATCCCATCTGGAAGGGCTGCAACGGAATGTGAAGGCTCCCATCGAAGTCAAAGACTCCTCGGATTCGTCGGAGTCGGAGGAAGAGACAGTGGACATTGATGCCGAGGAGAACCCGGAATACGAGTGAGTGCAAACATTGTAAGTTTGCAAAGCCTTCTGTGTGATTTTTTGTCAAACGCATATCCGGACTGTGGTTCTCATTGGTCTCGTTGGTGATTGTTATATGCAGGATTGGAGGATCCGGGTCGAAACATGTAAGGCCTACACTTCCTGCCAGGAAGAATGTCCCGTTCTTTGCGAGGGCCGACTTCATGACGAGCCCGGTGAAGGACTACTCCCTTCCTAGTTATGCAGCTAAACTCGCAAATACAGCGATTAGACGATGTGAGAATCCCAGTAAAGTAGAGCAGATTTTGGAGAGGGCTAGGGAGGACAGAAGGATAAGGAAAGAGTTGGCAACAGCTGAGGCAGGTAGACGGGTGCGAAAGTTCATATGTGATTCAGCGGATGAGAGCGATGCAGACAGGGAGGACGACGAGCCAACGGAGGTGAGATGGTCGGTTCCGCAAGGTGAAGATGGGATTTTCGAAAGCCTGGCCAACGACCAGTCCGCTGGAGATGAGAAAGGCAATGACGGGGTGGAGGCGGAGCAGGACAGTCAAGGACAGGACGACAGTAGTGATGATTTTCAAGATTAATACAATTTTAATGAACTCTCTGTACATTTAAATTCAATTCCAGAGTATATAAAGGGAATTCTCCCCGTCCTTCATGTCCCCTCTCCCATGTGCTTCTAAACGACAACATCGTCCAAACCTGGTCCCTCCCAAAATCTGAAATGCGGCACCGCATTTCAATGTCTGAACGGAAATGTGGCAACTGCAAAAACCTCCTTTGGAAATGCGGCACCGCATTTCCAAAACCGGGGCAAGAACAAATTTCCGTTTCATGGTTTGGACATCAGAAACTGTTCGGACAAACGGAAATGCGGCACGTTTCCGACACGGCAGTTTTGTCGATTGCCAGCTCCTTCCATGGATGTAAATCGAAATGCGGAGGTCGAACATGGAAATGCGGTGCCGCATTTACCTTTTGGAGATGGACATTTTTCCAACTGCAGACCCATCGACGTTCTTGGGCTCCCCATTCCATGATGCTAGACGGGAATGCGGCACCGCATTCCATTGTCCAATAAGAAATTTCGATGACGTACATGGAAATGTGGCGCCGCATTTCCAAAAGGGACATCGTTGTTTGCCCAATTCCAGACCCTTTGATGGAAATGCGGCACCGCATTCCATCGTCCTATAAAAACTTACATTGTCCTATAAAAACTTTCAATTGCCCAACATGGGAAATGCGGCGCCGCATTTCCAAAACAGACATCGTTGTTTGTCCAATTCCAGACCCGTGTGGGCATTCCGTCTTGATGGACGGAAATGCGGCACCGCATTCCATTGTCCGATTCGATATTTTGATGACAGACATGGAAATGCGGTGCCGCATTTCCAGAACTTCCATCGTTGTTTGTCCAATTCCAGACCCTTCGACGGAAATGCGGCACCGCATTCCATTGTGCTCTCCGGAAATGCTGTGCCGCATTTCATTGTCCGGTACGAAATTTCGATGACGGACATGGAAATGCGGTGCCGCATTTCAAGTATGGACATGGACAAGCATTAGCGACTGGACATGCTTGGATAGTTCAAGGTCGAATATGGAAATGCGGCGCCGCATTTCAATTCGAAGTATGGTAATGCCATGTCAGGAAATGAAATGTTGTACAGCATTTCCGTTACGACGACAACGGAGGAAAGGGAGCTGCCAGAAATCGCTTCATGGAGAAAATGGAATGCGGTGCCGAATTTCCGAGCTTCGGCGTGTACATGTTTCCTACAACTCATACATGGATTTTCTTCACCTCAGGACTGTGATATCGCTGACTCTGGTATATTCATATGGACAGACACATTGTAGAAATGAGACCTCAAATTGTAAACAGTGGGCCAATTACGGCAGTTCTTGAACACGATGAAACACAAGCACACAGAAGTGAGGTACGATGGGTTGTTTTATTGATCGAACACGGTGTCTCACATTTAGCAACTCCAGACAAATCTAAGCCCTTCCTCCTTCTACATGGGTGTCACCAAGTCGACGGAACTTCGATAGCCCTCAAAACAAGCTCATTACTGATGCGGCATCTCGAGGTAAACTGCAATGCGGTCGATCTGGTGCCCTTGGTGGAGCTGACGACAATGTCATGCCCATCAATCATACCACCATCATACATCGACAAGGTCACTGTGGGCCTCCTGTGCCCGTGCGATTCGTCTTCGCAACTCAGCCGAATGTCTCCATACACTGGAAAAGCGGAGTGAACTCCACGAATATAGTTTTCCCCGGTGCCGTCCTCCCTGGTCCACTGGCAGCAGTTCCAGCGCCAAAGTGAGGCCGTGCGTGATCTGTCCGGCATCCCATTCCACCTTGGTATATCGAGGTCAACAATTTTCAGGACCCACGGACCGCATTGACCCTCGCCCTCACCTCGCTCAAAGCGGTAATAGCCCTCCAGATACTCCATTGCGCGCAAAGACTCCCGCTTGATTCCAGATGCGTCTGTGAAAAGTGAAAGCCAGACAATGATGTCTCCTGATTCTGGTTTGAACATAGCATAATCGTGGCCATGATAAGGGCAGTCAGCAGGATTTCGGCGGCACGACATCCCTGAAAAAGAGTAGCGCAGTACGCTCAATGACAGCAGCTCCCGGATGGAGGAGGTAGCAGCGCGGTGGCTGGAAGAAATTCAAGCAAACGCTGCAATTCCTCACAAACACTCCAGGGCACATTTAAATTTCCCCCCGACAGGAACCTGCATGGATGAAGATTGGCTCATCCATGAATGTAGCCGTTTCAGTTTCCTTCCCTGCCATGCAAACTATGGGCAGTAAGTGCCAGGTGGGCCTATAGCCACTCGAGACGACGAAGTCCATCCCCCCTTCAATGTAAATGCGGCGCCGAATTTCCATCCGGGGGATGGACTTCGGTGGCAGATTTCAAACTATACCCCGTGGATGAGAAAGAGGTATCGGTTCATCCACCGCTGGCTTGTTGAACACGTTACACGATGATTGGTGGGTACTTGTGACCCAGATGGTCCATTATTGGAGCCCGCACTGCTCTTCCGCTTCTCATCATTTCGAAAATCTAAGGGCTTTGTTGCTGTCCGCAAGGTGATTGTCATCGGCATCAAAGACGTCCTCAGGTCCTCCTTTGCAAGGATGTCGTGCTTCCGGAACCGGGACGACTGCCCTTATGGAGGCATCGATTATGCAATGTATTCGGCCACATCGGGAGACATCGTTATCTGGTACACAGATTACACAGAAGATACTGGTTCGAATGTGGAAACATTGTCCGCTTTTGAGTATCTCCCAGGCCAGTACGCCTTCGAGCGGGGTGACGATCTTGGTCTGAGGAGTCCGTGGCTCCTGCGCATCCTTGATTCCGATTTTCCCAGCTACGACGGGCACCCATGCAGAAGAATGCGCACTGCTATGCTGTTGCGGTGGAACTGCTGCCAGTGGACGTGGGTGGACTCCATCGGAGAGACTTATACTCCTGAAGGAGTGCGCTCATCTTCTCCATTGTATGGGGACATTCGCATTGGTGTGGACGGCGAAAACGTGAAGCTTTCCATATTCGATGGTGGTATGATTGAAGGGCAGGACATTGTGGTGAACATCAACAGGGGCGGTACAACGGCTGCAATCCAGTTTACCTGGAGGAGCCCGAAGACTCATGAGCTAGTTCTCAGAGCAGTCGAAGTCCCATTGACAACGTGACTTGTATTCAGAAGGCACAGGGCTAAAGATTTGTTTGCACAATCAGCACAGTAGACGTGCTTCAAATGCAATTCATGTGGATCAATAAAAACCCCATTGTGCCCTCTTTTTGTTCTATTCTGTATCCATCGTTCCAAAAATGCGTCATTTCTCATTTCGTTTGGGATTGGGAGTGTGGGTGGATATTGCAAGTGGCTGGTAGGCTGAAATGGGCCCCCATTGTACAGATCAGTACCACCCTACCATTCGCGAAACATTGCATTTCAATATGTAATTCTAAAAAACATCGCCGAACCTCCTTCATCGGGAGGTCCTTCTCCCCCTATGACCGTGACACCCTAAACCCTATTCCCGCGGACACTCATTTCCGGAAAATAGTCCTGCTCATGTTTTTTTCGACACTTACGACTCTGCTCATGGCTCATGGCTCATGGCTCATGAAATAGCAGCCCCCGAAGACAATGACCAGAACTCCTTTTGGAGGTTCAGGTTCCAGTTCCAGCACTACTATCAATATCGCCAGCCAAGAGCCTTTTCGAAATAGGCAAGGCAACGGGGAGTTCTCCCCAATCCACAAGAGAGACTTCAACTCGTGGATGGACCTGTAACCGCCTCTCTCATGGTATGCAACTCTACTTTGGTTGGGCAGATGAAATGTTTTTTCAAGAAGATGGAATCAGAAGAATTGAGATACATGCCCATGGCCGGAACTTCATCACCCATGCATCAAAACCAGCCCCAATTGGTTTTGTACACATGGTGTACCCTAACCGGGCTATGGAATGGATAAGTCCTAAGGGTATGATAAAAGAAGCATTCTTGAATTTCGGACAGACTGACCTGGCTATGTTAATTGAGGAAGTGATGTTTGGATGGACATACCATAAGCAGAGTAGTACAGAGTACTATCTGCCTGCATCTATTTTTCGTGACTTTAACTTCCTACCTGATCTGATTGAATCTCCCCCTTGCCTCTGCAATACAGCCAAGAGGTTCAAGGCTTTTTGTGATGTGGATACTTTGGCTGAGATTTAAATGACTGATTCTGCCCCCATACAACATGTCAGAACTATGGATCTGAACATTATAAGACATCCCAAGCTGAGAGAACTCTTCAGCCTAGGTATGAACCACATTCCACTGAAAAAAACCTTAATAAAGGATGTTGTTATAGAGATAGCTTCTGCCTTCTCTAAAACATGTGACATTCTTCATGTGAACAATTCAGAACCCTGGATAGTAGAATGTTGTCAATGGTTGAAGGTTACATGTTGGGACAGGCTGAAGAAAAAAGCCAGTTTGACACGGTGCAATTACTCTCATCATGAGGGTAACCCACTTGTCAAAAAAGAAGCTCGGGAGGAACTGGATTGGCTTCTTAAACACTTGTACATGTCTCGTCTTGATAAGGCTAACAACAACGTATGTTTTCTTTGTGTGAAGCACATCCGAACCCAAGCTTATCACCGGCTTATGGGTAAGGATTTCGTCCAACCACCCAGCATATTCGTAAGCGCCAAACACCACAAAAACGAGTTGTTGCCACCACAATTTGGTTAAGAATGTATCACCTTTTCTGCACCATCCACACAGGATGTGGCTAGACGATGGAGCTTCTCCAATGTCATCGCGGGAGTAGTGCTTCCCCACCTCCACCAGAAAGTCGGCACCAAGGGCGGGATCAGCTATGGCCACGTACTTTACCATCCGCGACTTGTACTTTATGCGGGCCCTCACCTCCGCAGTTTTGAGATACGATTCGAGTGCCGGGAGGGTTAGATTCTTCTCCTCTGACTCCATGTAGAACCTCCGCGCATGTGCCAAATCCTGCTGAATTTTGGTTTGTCAAGAATGCGCACATAAGATTAGAGATCCTGCTCAACACTTTTTCTTCTATTGGGGGAGGAGAGACAGATTAGCTCAACAAAACAGTCAGGAGCTTTACCCGAAATATGTAGTCCACCATGGTGTCCATGCTTAGCCTATACCAGGTTCTGTCTGCCTTTGCCTCCGACTTGCGCAGGAGGTCGGCACTGAGCGAATTGGCAAACTCTTGCACCCCCTGCTTCCCGACATCCTTCACTCGGAAGAGCATATGGGACAAGTTGGTGGCAACGAAGGCATTCTCAGTCACCCTGCAATGCCACATTTCCATCAAACAATTCTGAAATGGGAATTTACAACAAATATGAGGATTCGCAATGAACTGACTTACAATCGGATGGGTCCAAAAGCAAGAGGCGTTGTAACTTACGAGTTGATGTCCACCATTGCAGCTTTGAGAAGACTGCGATCTTTGGGCCCCGCAACCTTCAGCACAACACACTCCACGCGAAATGCCAATCGAGGTCGTTGGGGTGGGCTTCGACTATGTGCTCCATCCATGCCAGGAGGCGATGATTGCCGTCCCACACGTAAAACATCTTTCCGGACAAGTGCTGGAAAAGAGGATCAGTAACAATTGATCTCTCGAACTCCTCATTTCGCCTTTGCCAATGGGGACCCCATTTGTCCACCTCATCGGAAGTGTGGGCACGGGAAGCTCCGTGGTCGTTCTCAATGGAAACGTAAAACGCGGCAGACCCCATTCGATATCCATCCCGGAAAGAGAATTTCAGCTTGTCGATATCGCCTGGGAGGGCAGGTCTCACCACCTGCAAAGACACCAAGTGGCAAAGGGGAATTCGAAGCTTGGCCGGTACAACCATGCCCCCCAGCACCCTGCCAATGTTGCTGTGGGTTGGTCTCCAACATCTTGGCAGCGGCCAACTTCATATCCGCCTCGGACATGACGTCTGCTGCAGAGGGTCCTCCGGCAGCCCACCAGGACCGCCAAATCCAGCTTGTATGCTGCGGGTTTGGGGCCTGGGGATGTCCAGGAGGATGTCATCATGGTCAGAAAGCTCGGTGTCGTCCTCCTCAACATGGTGAACCACCGGCGAAACCACCTTGAGCACTCTCCCTGTCTCTACTACTGCCATCTCCCCGGCTTCACCTCGAACTTGCACAATCCGTGCTCTCTGTGGTGTTCTTTCCTCTCCTCCACTCTCCACCGTATGGGTAATTGCGGGGGCTGCTCTTGTCCGCGATGGTGTAACCGGTGTGTTACTGCCTCTTGTGGTGTCTTGGAGGGATCCACCGTCTCTGTGCGTCCCTCGCTTACATTGGCATCTGTCATTTGGGCACCCCTGGCCTCTTCGGTGGCCTTTTCTCTTTCCTCCTGGCTAGCTTTCTGTCTCGCCTGTTCTTTTGCCCTCTCTTTTGCCCTCTCACGGGCTTTATGTTTCTTACTAGGGCTAGCAGCAGGGGAGCCCTCCAGGACGACCACCTTTGATTGAGGAGAAGGAACACCCTCGCGCGCACTGCTTACTCCCCCCTCCGCAGCCCGTGACGGCTCTCTCGCCGGGGATTGCATGTGCTTAGCTTTCTTCTTCTTCTTTGCGTGGGCGGGCCCTACTGCATGTGCATCACAACCTCCATTGCCGGATCTGCTGTCCTCACGTCCTCACGCCCTTCACCTGCCATGCTGCCTGCACCAACCTCCCCAATGCCTATTCTGTCGTACCCTCGCTGCAGGTCCTCCCCGTCCCCAACAAAAGGTTGAAGTTTGCCCTCTCGCCCCAAGTTGGGCGATTCAAAAATGCGATGAGTTGGAGCGGTCGATGATACCACCAGCGTGCCGGGCTCATCGTCACTCTGTCATTCCCAAAATCGTCAGAACCAATATCGGTGCCAAAACCAGCATCGCAACGAGCAGCGCAACCACCATAGCAACAATCGTGGAACAACAATGAAAACAAAACAAGTTTAGGAAGTATGGGGTGCCATGGAACAACAATGAAAACAAATCCAACCAATGCCTAAGAATGACATGCTTCCAGCGATGCCAGGATGAAGATGCAAAAACAAAGCGAAAGCAAAAGCGAAAGCGAACAAAGCGAAAGCAGAAGTGGCTTGCCTGAGAGTACTCGGCTTCAGTTGGCGTGGGTTGTGAGCAAGACGCTGGAATCTCCTGCTGGAGCTTAAGTTTGGCCATGCGAGAGATTGGCCGTCGTCCGTAGTACAAAGCTTTCAACTTCCGCCGCGGTCTGAATGTGAGGTCTCTCTCAGGAGAGCCACGCCCTTCAGGCGGCATAAGTCCCAGCCAAAATGGAAAAAGATCTCAGTTTTTTTGGGGTACATGCCTCGAATAGAAGTTAATCCAAGATTAGCATCAGATTTAGGGTACGTATCGAGGAAGCCATGTGTCGCCAGCCCAAATAAAAACGGACGGCGGTGGATATTTAATGCCCATCCGCCAGGTACGGCGGCGCGCAAAATTTCTGTCATGCAGGTAATTCGGAGAGCAGCAGGATGGAAATTCAGCGCCGAATTTCCATCCTGCCAGGTAGGGCGTCGCGCGAAATTTCCGCCACGCAGGTAATTCGGAGCCGGATGGATGGAAATCCGGCGCCGGATTTCCATCCTGTCAGGTAGGGCGGCACGCGAAATTTCCGCCACGCAGGTAATTCGGAGCCGGATGGATGGAAATCCGGCGCCGGATTTCCTAACTGCCAGGTAGGGCGGTGCGCAAAATTTCCGCCACGCAGGTAATTCGGAGCCGGATGGATGGAAATCCGGCGCCGGATTTCCATCCTGTCAGGTAGGGCGGCGCGCGAAATTTCCGCCACGCAGGTAATTCGGAGCCGGATGGATGGAAATCCGGCGCCGGATTTCCATCCGCCAGGTTCGTCGGAGAGCGGATGGATGGAAATTCGGCGCCGAATTTCCATCCAGCAGGTAACTCGGATCGCTGGCGGATGGAAATTCGGCGCCGAATTTCCATTCGCCAGGTAAGTCGAAGCGCCGAATTACCTTCCTGCAGGTAATTCTGAGCGTGGCCGCTTGGTTTCTTGGAGAAAAACAAAGTAAACTGTTAGTTTTGTGGCTGAAGTCCACTTTTAGACACGTTTTTCATGGAATCCTTGACTGCTAGAGGGAAATCCGAACGGCCTCGGACGGAAATTCGGCGCCGTTTTTCCATCCTGTTCGGTTTTTATATCGTCCAGTTTTGGGCCTCATCACCCGACCGGACTTCCTTTGAGGGGGCCCGGATGGAAATTCGGCGGCGAATTTCCATCCGGGGGATGGTCTCTGTCGGACCGGTGCCGGCCTCTACGCCCGAGGCGACTTCGTTCGGGCGTCACCTGTTGGATATTCGGTGCCGAATTTCCGTCCGGGGGTTGAAATGTGACGGCCAGGTGCCGGCCTCTCCCCCCTCCCCGACTGCATCGGAATGGCCCCGGATGGAAATTCGGCGCCGTTTTCCCATCTAGAGAGGTTTTTATGTCGGCCAGTTTTCGGCCTGCCCCCCCGGCATGACTTCGTTTGGGGGGGCCCGGATGGAAATTCGGTGCCGAATCTCCATCCGGGGGATGCTCTCTGTCGAACACGCGCCGGCCTCTACGCCCGAGGCGACTTCATCCGGGCTTCCACTGTTGGATATTCGGTGCCGAATTTCCGTCCGGGGGTTGTAACGTGAGGGCCAGGTGGCGGCCTTTCCCCCGAGCCGACTGCATCCAAACGGCCTCGGATGGAAATTCCGCGCCATTTTTCCATCCGGGGAGGTTTTTATGTCGGCCAGTTTTCGGCCTGACCCCCCGACACGACTTCCTTTGGGGGGATCCGAATGGAAATTCGGCGCTGAATTTCCATCCGGGGGTTGTTCTCTGTCGGACACGTTCCGGCCTCTCTGCCCGAGGCGACTTCATACGTGCAGCCCCTGCTGGATATTCGGTGCCGAATTTTCATCTGGGGGTAGTAATGTGACGGCACGGTGCCGGCTTCTCCCCTTCAGCCGACATCATCCGGACGGCCCCCCACTTTCTAACTGCATACCGTTGGCAGTTATTGCGCAAAGACCAGGGGCCACATTCCTGAGACAAGGTTCATTAACACTCTGACTGTGGATTTTTGAGATAGTTGGCTTGTTGGATTGTTGTCGAGAGTATTGTTGTGCTCCACGATGATTTCGGCGATGGCAGGGAATGGCGAGTTCCACCATCGGACAACGTCATATACAAGGCTGTTGGGGACTTCATTTGCCCGCCAAATGCACCTTCTATCCTGGCGCCTTCCACGAAACAATCCGCGAATCAGAGAGTGGCTACCTCAAAGAGAGAAGTTCGCAACGAAGTAAATCCAGAGCCAAACCCATCCATGAAGACGAGCGAGAACCGGGTTGTTCACAACCTGTCCGACTCAGACGAGCGAGAACCGGGTTGTTCACAACCTGTCCGACTCAGACGAGGTCATGGCAGTTCCGAGGTCGTCCTGGAGATCAGGCAAGTCCTCAATGGACGTCAGTAGACGAGGGAGTCATATTCCCAGCACGAGCACCGCAGTTCGATCTATTCTTGAAATTCTGCGAGGGCTTCACATGGAGGGACACCGCTCGGAGCTGGCCGGGCTGGACTACAGCAAGTTCACAATTAAATTGGTTACATGCCTTCCCGTAGACGTCAACGGTAATATCTTCTTTGAGTTCCCTCCTCGGACGGACTACTCGAGGGCGTTCGGAATGTTGACAGATATGGATAGAAAACATGATGGTCATCCTTGGTGCGTCACCAAAACCACCAGCATGAAGATGCTCGATGGTGTGCGGGTGCGCTACGTTGTTTGTGCGGGCGCGTTGCGGTGTTTCTCCCCAACTTGCTTCCATTTTAAATCCAGAGGTCACAGGAACGAGACCGATTGGACAAGCACAGCTCATCAACCATTTCGTGCTCAGGAGAAGGTTCCGAACTCCACATTTAAGTGTGCGCATTGCAAAGAACCACCACACTGCATGTCTGTTTGTAATGCCAAGCAGTTCTATGTGTTGCACCGTTTCCCTGACCTCACCCGAGCTTGCATACACGTTGGTTCCCATTGTCACAAATGGCGAGGGGGAACTCGCGGGAGGCTGCCCACGAGGCAGAGCAGCTCATTCAGGAGGAGGTTAAGTTGAGACCGGGTGCCAAACCCAAACAGATACAGCTCCAAGCCGCCCATAAGATGGCCTTGGCCAGAATTATATCGGAAGAC
>CM060733.1:68769654-68814118 GCA_030704615.1 Takakia lepidozioides | reverse complement strand
CAGAGTAACCTCCTTCTTGTTTAAGCCCAGGGCAACCTTCTCGACCACCCGCCATAGAAATGACGGAAGGAATGAGCAAATAACGGCGGATGGAAATGGGGATGTGAAGAAAGCCACCACTGGAATAAACTATATACCGTAAGGGGGGAGGATGAGAGCCAATCGCGAGCCCCTCGGATGGAAATGCGGCGCTGTATTTCCATCCGGTGGGAGTTTGATGAAACCTTCTCGGGGGGAGAGAAGCACAGCTGTCACCCAACTTGAGGCCCCCGGATGGAAATATGGGCGCCAAATTTCCATCCAAGGTGGGTTGGCTGAAATGGTCTCGGGGGAAAAAAGGGCCACCTGGCAGCGAAGTTCATCCCCCCGGATGGAAATACGGCGCCGCATTTCCATCCAAGGGGAGTTGGATGAAATCGTTTCAGGGGGCGATAGGCATACCTGGCAAACCGGGTGAGAATTACAGCGCATTGTTTGCATGGCACGGATGGAAACTGAAACGGCTATATCCATGGAGCCACCAATCTTCATCCGTGCAAGTTCCAGTGAGGGGGGAATTCAAATATGTGCTAGAGTATAAGTAATGAAGGGCAGCGTTTGCAAACTCATTGTCATCTCCATGCACAGATTCTTGCCTCCAGCAGTACTCTTCCTTCAGCGTCCCGCGCGACACTTTTGCAAGGATGTCGTGCCGCAGCAATCCTGCCGGCTGCCCTTATCATGGTCACGACCAAGCTATGTTCACACCGAAATCGGGAGACATCATTGTTTGGCTCTCAGTTTTCACTGACGCTTCTGGAGTGAAGCGGGAATCATTGAGCGCCATGGAATATTTGGTGGACTACTACCGTTTTGAGCGGGGTGAGGGTGAGGGTCTATCGAAACCGTGGGTCCTGCACATTGTTGACCTGGATATACCCAACTACGGTGGGCAGCCGGATAGATCACGCACGGCCATGCTTTTCCGCTGGAACTGCTGCCAGTGGCAAAGGGAGGACTGCATCGGGGAGAACTATATTCGTTCACGAGTCCACTCCGCTTTTCCACTGTATGGGGACATTCGCCTGAGTATCGAGGACAAATCGCACGGGCACATGAGGCCCACGGTGACCCTTTCAATGTATGATGGTGGTATCATTGATGGGCACGACATTGTCGTCAGCTCCAGCAAGGGCACCAGCACGACTGGAATGTAGTTTACGTGGAGGTGCCGCATCACTCATGACCTCATCTTCAGGCATATCGAAGTTCTGTCGACTTGGTGACTCCCACTCAGAAGGCTTCAGGGTTTAGATTTGCATGGACCATATGTGGTGTAGACTTGCTTAATGTGAGACACCGTGATCGATCAAAAACAACCCATCGTGCCCTCACTCCTATGTAATGTGCATTTCAGTTTCATTGTATTTTTTGCACGACTCTTTCTGGCCAACGGTCGGCAATTTGTCATGTCATTTATCCAATGTCTCTCTCCATATCAATCAACAGAAGAGCGATATCATAGCCGTCATGTCGCGGAAAAAATGGGTCTTTGCAGAAACGGAAATTGTCATGTCTGTTTCTATCAATTCTGTGAGGAAAGCCATGGGTTTTGGCCATCCACATGGAAATGAGGCACATGCACAAGTGGCCCCGGTTGGGAAATGCGGCACTGCATTTCCGATATTCCCCTGCATATACGTTTGCATGCTTCACCTATGATGTGCAGGTCGACCGCAAATGCGGCGCCGCATTTCAGTCTCCAGAACGGAAATGGGTGCGCAGGTTCACAATTTTATGGCATACGTTTTGGAAATGCTGCACCGCATTTCCATATTGGCATGGAATTGTGGCACCGAATTTCCATATTCAACATGGAAATGTGGCACCGCATTTCCGTCCTGGACATGGAAATGCGGCACAACATTCCGTATTGGACATGGAAATGCGGCACGACATTTCCGTCCCGTTCAAAGAATTGCGGAGCCGGTTTTCCATGCCCGGCACAGGAAAGGAAGTTGCCGGATTTCCATCTCCAATATAGAAATGCGGTGCCGCATTTCCGTTGACAAGCGTGTGGATATGCGGAACCTCATTTCCAGCTTATGGATGGAAATGTGGTACCACATTTCCTGTTTCGTGTTGGAAATGCGGAACCGCATTTCTGGTTTAGGAAATCGGAGGTGGTTTAATAATATGTAAAAAAATAGTAATACACCAAAAAAAACACCCATCGTGACATATGTCAACCTCCTGAGGGACCACGTGTAAAAACTACGACGTGCCACGTGCTGCAACTGGATTGTCTCGCTTGTAGTCATAGTTGACAGTCATGGAATGCGCGCACTATGCCACGTGTCATTTTTTCTATCAAGCACGTGTCTCTCTTACACACCGGCTGACATGGACTACACTGTCCGTTCAATCATTCAGTAAAGTCAGCGTGTATGACTATGAGCGCGCTGCTCAGGTGCCACGTCATAGAAAGCCTGGGGAGTTGTAACTGCCACGTCACAATTGACTCGGCTTCTACTTCTTCAGAGTCAGGCAGTCATAAATGGCTTTCATAACTGCATTTGCAGTAATAACACAGAGACGTAAAAGCCGCAATCATAGCTCAGCTGAGCTATGGCCATGCCAGTTCCAATGGAAGATAGAGGTTGTGGCGGAGGTCGCAACCAATATAGTCCGTGACTGGATCAAAGATCTCTCCATGTCACTATACTTGTAGGGCCTTCAAAAAATGGTGGAACAACTTTCAAATCAATACGAATCTCCTGGCCCTTCAAACTCCCCAAATCCTTCAAACCGAAGGTAAAGCAATTTCTATAAGCCCTTAGAAATTACTGGATCCTCCGTCTCTCTCCTCCGGTGACTATAGGTCCAACATCTGGTTCCCAAATGTCAGCAGTGACTGCAACCTTGGGTACACCAGGCTTGGAGTAGGAGACGCATCCTTGGTTGCTAGATAGCAACCTCTTGGACCTTGTCCGCCCACCCTGACTGTGGCGTAGCCTCCACTTGCTCCGCCATAGTCACCTTGAGAATATCCTCTGGGAAGAAACATCTGGGACATGCGGTGGAGATTGGGGAGTGGCGACACTATTGGTCGCCTAATTACGTCTCCATCACTAGAGGCACAAGCAGCGATGACACCAGCTACATCAGCAGCTTCTGCAAGCAGCAGTGGGACAAGTAGTACAGGGGCTGGGACGTCCACCCAAGCTCCTGCCGCAACACCAGCACCTGTGCCTGCCTTTAACCCAGTTGTGGAGTTCTTCGAAGAGTTGAGAATGAACTACCAGGGGGTGCGAACAGAGAAGTTGCAGAGCTTGCAAAAGTTCCAGCGCAAGCCTACTCGGAGTTTGAGGGAGGCTTACACTCGCATGAGGTGTTTGATAAGTGTAACCCAAGGGGTATGCATGCAAATGTAATCTGCAGTTTTCCATATTTCCACACGACAGTCTGGTATAGCTCGTAACAAATTAAGGGAAAGGTCCTAAGGGAGATCTTAGTGGCCTTAGTCCTGTCGGGAAAAGTCTTTAGGATTTTTTCCCGTTTTTTTGGAATGAGATGTTGGTATTTCCTATCCATTGACTCATTGGTTATTGGAGCTCCATAACAAGGTGGAGTGCAGGGCAACTAAGTTGCAATAATCCAATGAAACTACTCCGTTGGGAAGCAGTCGGTAGGGCTCTTACCCATTAGTTGTTGTACACCCTTTATTGGAGTTCCGAAGTAGATCTTGGGATGCGGGGCAATGTTGTTGCATTAAAGAGGTGTTTTGTTCCCCAGTTTGATTTTTGGGTAGTTATTGGAGTCTACAAGGATAGACCTTGGGATGCGGGGCACATAGAGTACAATAATCTATCCCAACTTTTTAGGAAATATGATTCGTTTGATATGGCATAAGCTAGGAAAGCTATGACCATCCATTTGCCAAGGTAGAAGACTTCCACATTTTCGTTGCTAACCACTCGTTGTGAGTTTCTTTTCTTCTTCATCAAAGTGAAGAATCACAGGTGCAGGAATGGGAACAATGGGTTGACTAATACATGCACTCTTGTTCAATGCATACTGTCGATCATTACTTATCTTTCTATATCACAGAATATATCTGTGTCTGCTAGTGCATATGTCAAGGAAAAAGTAAATGCTTGCTGTATCAAGCATTCTGCAATATTGATGCTCCCTATATGGAGCACTGCGACTTCCCGTACGGGGATTCTAAACCTTAAAACTTCTTGTCATTCCACCTTACCCTGCTGCAACATTCCTCATAGAGAGAGAAAAGTCAGAAAAGTAGGAAGGGGGTAAAATGTGAGCTTTAAAGCAGTGGTTGCTGCTCCCCTCACAAAGAGTTGAGGAAAGTCAGGCACAGGAAAACCCAAAAGGGCCTGTGACCTATATGTAGGAATTTAGAGATGGTGCATACTCCCGGGGAGAGCCCTCGAGTGTCCACTCACATCAAGTCAAGTATTGTACCATGACTCTGCAAAATCCATGAGAGGTCCCTGGGAGCCATGTTCTAGGTCATTAGTTCATCATACAAATGGTGCGTATTAGGTCCATGATAGTTGGAGCGTCTATTATGAGTAGGGTCCTCGAGTATCCAATGAATTTCCGCTGTGATGGGAGCGACAATTGAGGCGCATCCCGGGAGCATCATGGCAAGAGTATCCATTTGATTTAGATTTTAGTCTGGGACACCCGAAGGAAATCTGGGGCACCCATGGGAGTAGGGTCCTAAGGGTCCTCGAGTATCCAATCATTTTCATTTAGTTTAGGAACCAAAAGTCCTTCCAAGGCTATTTTAGAATAGGATCATCAATTTGCACCGTGCATATCTTTCGTCATCATCTAGTGGATTCGAACCCAGTCTGGTTGGGGAGAATGGCGGTTTTGAAACGTTTTTATCTGGGAACTCAAACTCTCTCCGAAGAGGGCGAGTCGAGTGGCTTTGAAACGTTTTTTTGTCTTTTTCTTTTTATTTCTCACTTCTCTCCCGGGAGACTTGAACTCTCTCCACAGAGGAAGAGCCCATGGGAACCTTCCACTCTTCATGGGAGTCGTTGACTCCAAGGGATATGAGAGATACCCTAGTAGGGGGATTTACGAACCAGAGATCATGGATTCTTTCACACTCGGGACGAGTGTTCCCCATTGGTCGCCATATATGTAGATGCATAAAATGGGTACAATTTTATTTTCGGATCGTTTTTTATCCTCAGCCAGGCAGTTTCGGCATTGTACTGCCAAATTATCACAAGTTGTTAGTTATTTGGGAACCGCTGGTGAAGCACTTAGGAATTAGATTGTCTGAGACGAGCATCAAGTGGCACTCTGTGTCGCGCACCTCACTTCGGTAAGCTCCCCTTCAAGTCATAGTTACTCGCTTTGATGCCCGCGCCTAACTCCCAAACTGGCCGCCGAGCCAACTTGGAGCTTCGGCTGCTCACCGGGGCATAACGGTCCCCCTCACACTCCCACTCGACCCTCGACCTGTTGGGCTCAGTGGAAATTCCCTTTGGTAGATGGCAGTCCGGAACAGCTCCCTGTAGTGTGAAAAGAAGGGGCGTGAATCCCCTTCTGTATAATTCTAATTGTGCTCCCCTCCATTGATTGCGGAGCAGGAGGAAAGAAGCGTTCTTTCTAATCTGTCCAACTGTCGTCACTTGGCTGTGGGTTTCCCTCAACTCCTCCGTGATCAGAGTTCAAGCAATCCTCATCCACGCCGCAGCGGAAGGGAAGACATGGATGGGGAGTCAATTTGTTGTTCACTCTTGGTTCTACCTTTTACACAACATCCCCTATCAGCAGGTACAGCACCAGCTATGCTGGTGCAATGTATTCAGTGATGCAAATCAGCCCAATGGCAGCGGTAAACACGATCCTTTATGTGAAGCCCACTTGAGCAGTGACAGGTCGGAAATCCCCTTTTTGTAGTGGTGACACAGATTTAGGAGGAGGCAGCTCAGATCTTCATGGTTTGCAGGGGCACTGGTTTCTTTCAGGTTTCAGGTTTTCTTCATCTCATCTCCCCAAATTGGCCAACCCCCCCCCCCCCAACAGCCCTTTTGAATTGCAGCTCTCTCCTTACCCAAATCCCATTTTTCACTCTCTCTCTTTCTTTTCCCCTTTTGTCTGTTTCACTATCTCTGTCTATGTCCCCAGGTTCCCCACTATTTCACAGCAGCAGATCTGTCATGTAATGTGAATGCACACGCTGCTAGGCATCCAGTGCGGCCAGCCTTGAAGTCATCCTCGGTCTCTCAAGACACAACCATCCCATCCATCAGTCTCTCTCTCTTTCTCTCTATCTTGTCCCTTTTTCCAATGACCCATCGCTCAAACAGCTCTCATCTCTTTTGTCAGACTTCAACCCAAATACCCCAACATCCCTCTTTTCCCTTCAACTGTGGAACGCATCCTGATCCCATAGTGAAATCACCTTATCCTTTCCATGTTTTTTTTTTTGCAACTCCAGCTAACCATCATTGATCTCTCCAAACAAACAAGCCAGATCTACATTGGTTCCAGGTTTATGACACTGAATCAGAATGCAAGAATGAAGACAACAGTGACCATTCTGGATTCAGTGACGAACAGGCTCTCTCTTTCTCTCTCTCTTCACTTATTTCTCTCACTGTCATCACAACATCAGGTGCATCCATCCTTTCCACGTTCTGGTCTGAAGTCCAGAGTCTCCATTCCCATTTCAAAAACTTTTTCTTGTCACATGTCTCTACCTTTTCTCTTCTGCCAAGATGGCAGTCCTAAATCTACCAAAGCAATTTCTAAGTCCACCAAAAAGAAGCCTATGTTCATCGACTTATCTGTTTTTATCCACTAGTGAAGCGGCGGGTCTGCCTGTCAAGGTGGTACCTTGCCATCGCCCGTCAGCAGCCACTTCAACCCTTTCTCTTTGTCTTGATTCCAGACCTTATGACGCCATGATGGCTCCCCTTCTTCACTTGGACCATCCTGTGGCCTGACAACCAGATTACGCTATGCAATTCTTCCTCTCGAATTGGCCTGGTCCTATAACAAGGAGACACAAAGCAGCTAGAAGCTTAATGACAGAGAACCTGAGATACCATACAGCCGGAACTCCACATGCTTTACCTCCCCCCCATTGATTGTGCCCAGACTCTCTTTCCTGTGCTTTCAGCAGCTGGCCTTTTCCTTGCTTGCTCATCTGCCCATAACTATCATCTTCAAGGCACTGGCGGCAGTGGTGGTGCGCCGCTTTCCTTACATGCTTCTATCTCTTGGAATTGATCATCACTACGAGAGAGGCGGCACCGCTTCTTTCTACACAGAATACCAAGCAGAGGCGTCTTAATGCCGCTTCCTAAGCCAAGCAAGATCCCACCGCGCAGGTACAACCTCTTAACACAGGCTACCCTGCCGACACCACTGCTTGCAACAGCCGCTACGAGCCATCCGTCATCTTCCTCTTCGTTTTTCTCAACCCGCGATCCAGTGATGAAAACGTTCATCGCATGGATGAAAATGTGTACCGTCATGACTTAGCCATTTTCTCCTGGCAAAGCATAAGTTCAGTGCGCTCATGAAATTACCTACATGAAGGGATACATCCTTTCTGCAGTTGGGATGACGGGCACTCCGTCATAGTGATGTAGGTCGTAATGGTAAACATATGTGATGTTCTCTCCCCTGCATTCACACTACATATGTAGTGTGTCTCCCTTTTTAAGTGTCAGGGTCCTCACTGACCACCTTCACTGGCTGATCACACACTGGTGGTACGAAGGGTTTCAAGTCCCTCCTACTTCTTGTCCATTCCTTGTTTGCCCCATCTCTTAGCCTGCATCTGCGTGCAGCTTCCCCTGTCCTTGTGGTGTTTCCTGCATCTTTGTACCCCAAAAAGTCATAAGGTCCCTCCCATGGAGATGTCATGGAAGATCTCTTTCCAGGCCTCAACATCATAACCTTGCTGTTTTCCATCAACTTGCAGTAGGTATGCCCAGTTTGATGCCTCCTTTCATAATCCCTTGCCTGCTGCCGCTGCCCTTTCTTCACATTTTTTCGCAGCTTTGCCTTCATCTCTGTGAGAAGCTGGATTTTCTGCTGCATCATAAGTGTGACCTCTGCTACAGATCCATCAGAATTTACTGGTGTTGTAAGAAAATGCAACCTATTGTCAATTCCCAGCCTTGGAATTCTACCAGTAAGTACCTGAAAAGGTGAGAATCCAGTGGAAGCATGGACACCCATTCTGTAACCAAACAGGGCCTTATAGAGATTCTGATCCCATTCAGTGTTGTTTCCAACTCCTAGGGTGGTGATGCTCTGTTTGAGAGACTTAATGACCCTTTCCACCATACCGTTACACTGAGGCCAGTAGGGGGCGCTATGCTCCCTCTTTATACCGTATTCGTGGCATGTATCTTCAAACTCACCTCCCCACTCTGTGCCATTGTCAGTGAGCAACGTATGTGGGCAGCTATACCTGTCAATTACTTCTTCCTCAAGAAAGCGGGCAGCAAGGGCTGCTGTATGATCTGCCACTGGTGCAGCTTCTATCCATTTTGAGAAGTGATCGATTGCCACCAGAAAGTACTGATTGCCCCTACTGGTTATAGGTAATGGTCCTGCCGTGTCAATTGCAACTCTGAAAAACAGATCTACTACTAGAATGCTGTGAAGTTTTGAGCTACCTGAGTGCAACACTCCGTTCTGTTTTGCCATCTGACATTTACCACAGCCCTTGAGAACTTTCCTGATGAGTTTTGTTCTATCATGCCAGAAATAACGTCGGCATATCTCCTCTTGAGTTCTTCTGACTCCAAAGTGGCCAGTGGCTTCATGTACTTCAGTGATTATTGCCCCTCTGTCAGTTCTTGGTGGAACTACCCTTCCATCAAAGTAGACCTCACCTTTGAGATAGGAGTACTGCCTTGCCCGCCTCTTGGCTCTCGTGCTCTCCTCTTTTGTCAGGTAGTCATTGACTTCTCCAAAACATAAGAGGTGCATGACTTCCACATCATCAAGCACATCAGGTTGCCTTTCCTCCTTAACAGATGTTGTATGCTGGTCAGAGCTGATGAGAGAGCTTTTCCCCCATCTTTCAGCCTCACGTAATAATGACATCTGAGTAGCTTTGGTGGGTGCGGTCCATGGTACCCAGTCCCCTTCATCAATCTTGTTGCAAGAAGAAGTGTCTGGTTCTGAACCACTTGTTCCATCACTGTCTGAAGAACAAAACGTCTTGGTGGAACACTCACCCCCCATGTTTTCCTTGGCTGGGCATTCTGATGAGGAAGTCACCCGCGTTCTTCTTGTAGTTGGAGTGCTTGTCAAGTCTTGAAGGAATGGTGTCTCTTGCAAGCTTCCCTTTTCATTGTTCGATCTCTCTTCCACAAGTTCACAGGCTGGATGTACCTCGCTCAGCTCCTTATCACGAGCACGAGATCCTCGGGTAATCACATGGATGGTGGGACAAGAGGGCATCAGATGCTCCCTTTCCTTGTTGCTGATTGCAGTAGCCTCTATCCTTCCTGCACCCTTATCCTTCCAAATACCCTCCCTTACCAGATTGAGAGAGCTTGATTGATCAATACCCTTTCCTTGTTTTTTTGTAGCAAAAGTCTGTGCAGCAAAAGTCACCCTCTTTCCTTCTCCATCTGGCATTATGCCTGGTTTCAGTTCTCCCTTCAATATGCCATGATCCTTGGTCAACATTCTACCTGTGGAAGGTCTTACTATGCCCGGAACGAACTCAAATGAAAAGTCACCAAGTAAGTCTATGCCTATGTGGTGCTCTGAGTACAGCCACCAATATGGATCTAGATCTGTTTCCAAAGAAAAATGACTTCCCAACAGTATTTTCTTGAAGTGCCAAAGGCCCCATACACATGCATAGTACTCTTCTCTTTTGCAAATCATCTCCCCTTTTTCACTGCTATACCCTACTTGCCTATGAGCTTCTTCTCTCAACTCCTCCTTACCCTCCTTAAATTGAAATAACAAAGCATTGATGGCACCCCTATCCCAAGCTAGCTTAAGAAGATAGGCTCCATCCCTCTTTCTCCCTTCTCTTTTCTGACTGTACAGAGAAGTAGAGTATACCTCGATTTCCTCGGTTTCCTCAGCTGGTCCCACTGGATACCTGCTTAGTGCATCTACGTTAGCATGCCTAGCACCTGCTCTGTGAACAATTTTAAACTCAAAATCTTGTAACATCATGATCCATCTACCCCTGCGTCCATATGCGTCACTTACCGTTGCCAACCACTCCAGTGGTTTGTGATCAGTCCTGATTACAAAAGGGGTTCCATACAGGTACTGCCGAAAGTGTAATACTCCCCACACCAGGGCATAGCATTCACCTTCCATAGGGTGATATTTGCGCTGAGCATCAGATAGTACCTTAATGGCGTATGCAATGACCCTATCCTTTTTATACTCCTTTTGTGACAAGACTGCCCCTACTCCTTTGATGGACCAATCAACATCCAAGACGAACGGTCTTGAGAAATCTGGTCTTGCCAGGATGGGAGCAGTTACCAACTTCACCTGTAAGGCAGAAAAGGCGTTTTGTGCCTCTGCACTCCAGATAAACTTCACATCCTTTTTGGTTAGAGTGAACAACGGTACTGCCACTCCAGCATATCCTTTGACATAGGGCCTATAGTACCCTGTCATGCCTAAGTAGCTTTTGAGAGCAATGTGGTTTTTTGGCAAGGGAAACCTTTCAATAGCAGCTATCTTATCTGGATCAGGCCACGTTCCCTCTTCAGAGATCACATGCCCAAGGAATACCAACTGTAAGTTGGCAAAGTAACACTTGTCCGGATTGAGCCTAAGATTGGCCTTTCTAACCTTGCTCAATACTCTCTTTATATGTCCCACGTGATCTCCCCAGTCCTTGCTATGGATATTGACGTCATCTACAAAAACTTTAGCGCAATCTTTGATTTCTTCCTTGAGAACCCTATTCATCGTTCTCTGAAAGGTAGCAGTGGCATTTTTTAGTCCGAATGGCATGACTAGCCATTCATACAATCCCTTCTTTGTGATCACTGCTGTTTTGCCTATGTCTCGGTCGTCCATTTTGATCTGCCAAAAACCAGATTGTAAATCCAGCGCAGAAAACCACTTGGCTTTCCCCAACTGGTTTAAAACATCCTGAATCAATGGCATAGGGTAAGAGTCCCTTCTGGTTAAACGGTTTACTGGCGTAAAATCACCACAAAACCGCTTGGATCCATCCTTTTTTGGTGGAAGGGTAACTGGACACGACCATTCTGAGCTACTCTCTCTCATCTTGCCTTGTGAGATCAAAGTCTCAATTTGTCCTTGGACCTCGTCTTCCTCCCATTCTGCAAGGGGGAAAACCTTGTGTGTCAATTGTGTGTTCCACCTCACTGCAGTATCCCAAGTCAGCCTTGCTAAGAGCAAAGCATTCCTGGTTTGCTTTCAGCTCTTGTTCCAGCTCTATCCTATGTTCTGGGGCCAGTTCTGGGTTGATGTGCAGTCTGGATTTCAGACTTCTCCAACGACTCTCCATTTCTTCCTCTTGACTGGGTTCCCAATTTTTTTCTCCACCTGGCTTACAGAGTTAGCCATTCTCTGTCCTTCCTCTTGTGTGACAACCTGATTCCAATCATGGAAGTCATCCTCTATTTCTAGGTTGTTGTTCCCTAGTTCACCATTCCAAGCTTTCTGGTAAGCTTCCTGTATTATGGCAGCAGCCATGCTCTTATGGGTCTCTTCCTGAAGGAGTTCAGACATCCCTTGGTCCTCGAACAAGTCCTCCCCTAGGTTGACCTCGTCTATTATTTCCTCAACATCCCTCAGTGCTGTTTCTACCTCCTTACTCTCCTCAGAGCCTCCCATCTCCTCATCTTTATCAGATTTAGAGGTGTCAGAACCTGAGGATGCTTCCTCCGTGTCCTCATATTCTTCCTCTGGTTTTCTTTTCTTCTCCCACAAGCCTAGGTACTGTTCATCTGACGTCAGGGTTAAGACATTACCTGCTGACGTACTGCTTGCATATCTCATTCTACTCTCGACCCCTCTATGGTAGGCTGTTTTGGTAACTGCAGGCTCATTATAATTGATGGTGTGCAAAGGGAAGTGAGCAAAATCCTTTCCTGGCCCATAGCGTACGCGAATTGTTTCAGCTTCGGTGTCCACTACAGCGCCAAACTTTTTGAGAAAGTCTAATCCCAGCAGCATGTGATATGTATCCGTGTTCACCACCATAAAGGACAAACGATTGGTCAGTTCTCCTACTTTGACCTTGATGTCCTCAAGTCTGCCCATTGCAGTCTCAAGAGCACCTGAGGCTACTCTGTAATTTACATCCTTACTAGTAATGACAGATCCCATCAAACCAAGATCCCTGACTGTACTAGCTGATATTACAGAAAGCATGGCACCAGTGTCAATCTGGCCTAATACTTGGTAATCTCCCATTGTAATCATTACATGAAGCGCTTTAACCTTACCTGTATAAGCATACGAGATCGTGGGCTCAACGTGTGCTGAGTACAAAGGCCTTGGTACATCCTTCACAACTTCTACACTGTGAGTTGTCTCCCTTTGTTGGACCATTGCTCTTTCCACCACTTTGACCAGCCATTTTAATTTGTCTAGCTCTCCGGGCACAGTCATGATCAGGTCCATGGGTGACAACGATATTCTCCCTTTGTAGAAGTGGTTCAAGATTCTGGATTTCGTACCTCCTTCTATAGCATTCTTGAAATTGTTCTTTGGGTAAAGTTCACTCTTGGTCTTGCTTGGCTGTTCACTGCTCTCACTATTCCTTTCTGGTGACCCTGTAGGTTCAACAATCAGACTCTGGACAGGTATGCGTGTCCTTGGAAGTCTGACTTCATTGATACTATTTCGTGACATCAGATCTGTCATCTCTGCGAGTACATCATCCTCATCATCATAGAACACATCTACAAAGTTAGTTCCCGGAGTTCCCATCATAGTTTGGTCGAGTTTTCTACCGCACTCACTCTCCGTATGCCCGAGTAGCTTGCAAAAGTTGCATCTCACACCACACATTTCCGTGGAATGCCCGAACCGGTGACATTTGTCACACTTAGCTGGGGTTCTTCCTTCAGGACAATATGCAGCTATGTGACCTTCTTTGTGACAAACATTACAAAGGCGAACACGAGGTGGTGTTCTAGATCTCGAGCTTTCTCCTATGACTGGTCCCCTATCAAAGTACTTCTGTAGGGTAGTGTTCAGCTGATCAAGTCTTCTGTCCACAGGGTTAACAAACACAACTGACTCATCTGTATCATCTGCTTCCAATGGCTCTAGAGGTATTTCCCCTAACTTTCCCAGGCCCCTAGGGAGCGTGCGAATATTCTTGTCATCTTGCCATGAATCATCTTCTCCGCCAGGTGCCTCATCAAGTCTTCGTCTCACTGGACGGGTGTGAACATCTCCTTCCAAGTGTTGGCCACTTCAAAGCAATGGCGTGTCCCGAAGGCCCTTTTGCAAGGCTGCCGCCCACTTCCGAGGATTCTTCGATCTGGAGGCAGTCCGCATCAGCATTTCCTGCCTGTCCGGCCCCAAGCCCCACTGTTTCCCTTTCAAGAACTCGTTGTACCTGCATTGCTGCATAATTGACACCTCACAAAGTCCTCCGTTGTGGCAGTGAGGATGTCCACCAGATGCGCCGTAGAAGAGGCACGCCAGGAAAAATATACTGATTCGGCCATGTTTGTTGTCGGCATGTCGGTGTCGGAGTCGGAGTCGAGACACATTTCCTGCACATGCACATATTGAGGTTACAAGCAAATTACAAATAATGAGTAGCTAGCATAATATTCAATGGGACGCAAATTCGTCCAACTCACCTCCCGCATATAGTCGCCGAACTGGAGGAAACGATAATGCCACCATGCTAGCCAACTCACCATTGTTGTACTGCGACAAGCTCTGCAGAAAATGGAACCCACAAGATCTCTCCTTGCTTTTCATCGGAACACTGGGGTCTTCCCCGTACACCCTTCGGATGGCAGCCCAATTTGCTTGTGCGTTGTCCGCCATGAAACCACGGAAATTGGGAGGGGGCAATCCTGCCCTGGCCATCTGTTCGTTTATTCCCTGCCAAAGAAGCATCTCCGATTGTGTGTCCTCTCCTTTCATCTCACAAATAACAATTGTCATTAGTATCCTGCAGTGGGTGTCGTAGACATGTGCACCCATTGTCACCCACTGGTGATTTGTAATTCGCTTGATATGGTCGAACATGACCCAACTGTTTGACAAGTCCCCACTCGTCATCCGGTGGACCAGTTCGACGCTGCTGCCAGGCCCACACGTTGACATTTTGAATACGAAACAGCGATCTGCCTCAGTCCCTTGTCCTGGAAACCTACTTCCATGAATGTAGTCATATCCACATCGTCGCTTCACCTCCAGAATGGAGTGCATATCCGAGCCAGGCCCAATTCTCTGTTTGCAGGAGACAATGTGGTTTTGGACATTCGGTGAACAGACGTGGAACACTGACTCTAGCAATGCCTCCATTTCCTTCTCATCGAGAGGAACTCTGTCGAAGCCGTCTTCCGACATAATTCTGGCCAATGCCATCTTATGGGCGGCCTGCAGCTGTATCTGTTTGGGTTTGGCACCAGGTCTCAACTTAACCTCCTCCTGCACGAGCTGCTCTGCCTCGTGGGCAATCTCCCGCGAGTTCCCCCTCGCCAATTTGTGACAATGGGAACCAATGTGTATGCAAGCTCGTGTGAGGTCAGGGAAACGGTGCAACACATAGAACTGCTTGGCATTACAAACAGACATGCAATGTGGTGGTTCTTTGCAATGCGCACACTTAAATGTGGAGTTTGGAACCTTCTCCTGAGCTCGAAATGGTTGATGAGTTGTGCCTGTCCAATCCGTCTCGTTCCTGTGACCTCTGGATTTAAAATGGAAGCAAGTTGGAGAGAAACACCGCAACGCGCCCGCACAAACAACGTAGCGCACCCGCACACCATCGAGCATCTTCATGCTGGTGGTTTTGGTGACGCACCAAGGATGACCGTCATGTTTCCTATCCATATCTGTCAACATTCCGGACGCCCTCGAATAGTCCGTTCGAGGAGGGAACTCAAAGAAGATATTACCGTCGACGTTTGCGGGAAGGCATGTAACGGATTTAATTGCGAACTTGCTGTAGTCCAGGAATGCGGCCCCTGGCCTTTGCGCAATAACTGCCAATGGTATGCAGTCAGAAGGTATATGACCAGTGCAGATGCGCTGCACAAACCAATAATTGTGGCGTCTGACAATAAGCGTGGGGGGGCGAGCGTGCAAGCACCTTCCCCATGGACAGAGGGAACTGACAGAGGTGGCATTCCAGTGGGTCTGATTGCAAGATTGAGTGCGAGACCCTCGCTGCCAAAAGTCAACATTCAACAAAATGCAACTTTGCACAAAAAGTGGAACTTTGGTTCAAAGGAGACATTTTTATTAATAATGAACTGTGACAAGTATGCATGCCGTCACAAACCAAGGGAAGCCAAAAGTATGCATGCAATCCATGCTCCGGTAAGTTGGGAATTTGCTCCCGTGTTGCACTGTTCTCACCAAGAAGCTAGAACCTCAATTGGCCTCTCAACAAGTTCATGACTGACAGGGTGTCGGTAGGTGAAGACAATGGATGCAGCCCGTTTGCCTTTGGTGTAGTGGACAACGATGTCATGTCCTCCGATATATGCACCATCGTAAATCGAGATCTTTGTTGTGGAGACTCTGTGTCCATAGGACTCATCCTCGTAGCTTATGAGAATGTCCCCATACACTGTTTGCAATGGAATCCTCTCTGGCATGTACGTACATCCGATGCAATCCTCATAGGCCCACTGGCAGCACCTCCAATGATGTAGGAAGGCCGTGCGGCTCTTGGGGATGTTCCATGCTGGCGGAAACTGCAGATCAACGATTCGCAGGCACCAAAGCCGCGCAAGCCCGTCCCGGCGAGGCTGATCGTGGAGACCAGGAAGGTACTCAAGAGCGGATAGGTGCACCCTCCTCTGCTGAGAGTGGTCTATCCAATCCTGCAGGTATATGAAAATATCCCCTGACTTGGGCGAGAAGTCCCACGGGGTGAGATGCTTGTTTGGGCAGTTGCTGGGATCCCGGCACGCCATCGCCGACTATTGAAAGGGCTACCAGGAAGTAGAGAGGGTGCGCAGGGAAGGGGGAGTGTGGGGAAGCTGAAGTGAGAGGAGCTCGGAGCGAGCAAGTGTTGTTGCTGTCTCGGTTTGAAACGCGTGGATCACGAGCGAAGGTTGGGCAAGTGGCAAAGAAAAAGAGCAACATTTAATATAGCCATACCCAGGAATGAGGGGCAAAATTTAATTCGACATGGCGTCAAATCGGAGGGTGACGAGACCTGGCCGACAGAAAAATGGCGCCGAATTTCCATACGAGGCCCGTCGGATGAAGTCGTCTCGGGGGGAGAGGCCGACACCTGGCCGACAGAGAACATCCCTCGGATGGAAAAACGGCGCCGAATCTCCATCCGAGGCCGTTCGGATGAAGTTGTCTCGGTGGGAGAGGCCGACACCTGACCTACAGAGAATATCCCCCGGATGGCAAAATGGCGCCGAATTTCCATACGAGGCCCGTCGGATGAAGTCGTCTCGAGGGGAGAGGCCGACACCTGGTCGACAGAGAACGTCCCTCGGATGGAAAAACGGTGCCGAATTTCCATCCGAGGCCGTTCGGATGAAGTCGTCTCGTGGGGAGAGGACGACACCTGCCCGACAGAGAACATCCCTCGGATGGAAAAATGGCGGCGAATTTCCATCCGAGGCCGTTCGGATGAAGTTGTCTCAAGGGGAGAGGCCGACACCTGGCCGAAAGGGAACATCCCCCGGATGGAAAAACGGCGCTGAATTTCCATACGAGGCCCGTCGGATGAAGTCGTCTCGGGGGGAGAGGCCGACACCTGCCCGACAGAGAACATCCCTTGCATGGAAAAACGGTGCCGAATTTCCATCCGAGGAAATTCGGGTGAAGTCGTCTCGTGGGGAGAGGCCGACACCTGGCCGACAGAGAATATCCCTCGGATGGAAAAACGGCGCCGAATTTCCATACGAGGCCCGTCGGATGAAGTCGTCTCGAGGGGAGAGGCTGACACTTGCCCGACAGAGAATATCCCTCGGATGGAAAAACGGCGCCGAATTTCCATTCGAGGCCGTTCGGGTGAAGTCATCTCGTGGGGAGAGGCCGACACCTGGCCGACAGAGAATATCCCTCGGATGGAAAAACGGCGCCGAATTTCCATCCGAGGCCGTTCGGATGAAGTTGTCTCGGGGGAAGAGGCCGACACCTGGCCGACAGAGAACATCCCCCGGATGGAAAAACGGCGCCGAATTTCCATACGAGGCCCGTCGGATGAAGTCGTCTCTGGGAGAGAGGCCGACATCTGGCCTTCAGAGAACATCCCTCGGATGGAAAAACGGCGCCGTATTTCCATCCAAGGCCGCACGGATGGAGTCGTCTCGGGGGAGTGGCCGAAAGAGATCATCTGCAGGATGGAAAAGCGGCGCCGAATATCCATCAACAGACGCCCGTATCGACCCTTCATCAACAATTTTCATTCGTTTTTCGCCTGCGGTCCACTTTTTGGCACGTTATGCCCACCAACGTCGTCCGGTAGAGACAAATTCGGTGCCGGATTTCCAGAAATGAGGTGGACCGACTTACTTGCAGGATGGAAATTCGGCGCCAGTTTTCAATTCGGCGCCAGTTTTCCATCCGGCCGCGCTCGGCCCGCTTACCTGCAGGATGGAAATTCGGCGCCGGTTTTCCATCCGGCTGCTTCTGGATGAGAACGTCTCGGGTGGAGGGAGGGCCATGGTGCGTCCCACTTCATCCGCTGAATGGAAATTCGGCGCCGTTTTTTCCATCCAGCGGGCTGTTGATGAAGTCTCGAGGGGAGGGTGGGCCAGGTGGCGCCTGTGGGCGACCTCCATACCTAGATTTAAGGGCGCAATTGCGCATTAAATGTCCTCCGCCGTCTGTTTTGAACCGGACGTTCCACACAGATTTCGCGCTTGCTTCCCGGATATGCCTTCGACACCTGATGTGACGGGTGGATGAAGTTCCATTCGAGGCATGTACGCACGCATTCTGCGGGAGATTTTTTCTCTTACTCAGACTTATGCCGCATGGAGAAGGGCGTGGCTCTCCTGAGAGAAACCCCACATCCAAATCGCGTCGCAAACTAAAGCCTTTGTACTACGGGTGGCAATGCGGCAATGCCGACCAGCCGAACGGTGACAAAGCGGCAACGCGCCTTCTGTACAGGTACATACGCGTTGCCTTTCTTTGATCCGTGGCCATTGTAGTCCCTACATTTCCAGGATGTAAGTTGCCTTATGTGGCGCATGAAAATTAGTTGTGAAGCCCCTAGAAAAATGACGCCGAATTTCCTGTTTCCGGCCATGGGGCGGATGGCTAAGCCCCGGGGGTGGCTGGCACAGTGTGGAAATTCGGCGCCATTTTTCTAGTTCCGGGCCCAGTCAGTTCTGGGACTTAGCCATTTTCGGACCCTGTACTGGAAAAATGGCTAAGTCCCTGGGGCGGATGGCACATATTCTGGAAATTCAGTTCCATTTTTCCAGTTCCGGGCCCAGTCATTTCTGGGACTTAGCCATCTTCGGACCCTGTACTGGAAAAATGGCGCCATATTTCCAGTAAACGGTCCGAAAATGGCTAAGTCCCTGGGGCGGATGGCACATATTCTGGAAATTCTGCGCCATTTTTCCAGTTCCGGGCCCAGTCATTTCTGGGACTTAGCCATTTTCGGACCCTGTACTGGAAATATGGCGCCATTTTTCCAGTACAGGGTCCAAAAATGGCTAAGTCCCTGGGGCGGATGGCACATATTCTGGAAATTTGGCGCCATTTTTCCAGTTCCGGGCCTAGTCAGATCTGGGACTTAGCCATTTTCGGACCCAGCCTGGAAAAATGGATGTGATTCTGTCTGTGTTTTTTGAATGCAGGTACTGTAAGTTCTCCCTGTTGGAGAAAGGTCATCTGTCCTTTGAGCCGCCATTCTTCCTCGCATGGAGGAACCCTGGAGCTGACTCCATGTACACTGACGTTATCGTGAAGGAGTGGCATCTGGAGCATTTGCGCGACTGCCCTTGGTATGTGGACCTTCCGCCCGGCTCGCTCAACTTATCCGAGTTCCAATTGAAGCTGGATGCGGAGGCCCGACGAAACCGGGCTCCGCTGCCTCCGCTTGGTCCAAAGGAGGCGAAAGCGCTTGCCAAGTCCAGGAAAGTGGCAGAGCTTGCTCAGGCAGGTATTCAGGAGAAATTGAATGAGAAGAATAAAGGACAAATGAAAAGGACACGGAAATAGGGGAGTAAAGTAACCCCCAAAAAACAGAAAACCACCGGGGCACTAGAGGAGGCGCGGGAGGGGCCCCAAGGGAGTGACTCCGACGACGACTTTGTGCAAGGTCCTGCGACTGCTGCTGCTGCTACCAAGTCACCGGTCGTCCGGGTTCCCAAGTCAGTTCGGACTGGGACTGGCTCTGCCAAGAAGTTGGCATTTGAGGGCGAGCCTACACGGCAGTATTCGGCGGTGTCGTTTCCACAGAGGCCAAAGCTAGAATCCCCAACTATCATCCAATGCGTCAATGAGAGCTTCCTTGACGCTCTGGCTGCCAGGGCGAAGAAGGTGGCACACAGCAAGTCTCTGGAGGAGCTGAAGGGGAAAGCCCAGAAGAGGGCTGCTGCTACAGAGCCTAAAGACACCCCTGGTTTGGAAGCCATGATGGAATTCTTCACGGCTATGAGTACGGATTGCAAGAGCACTCGGGGGGGGGGGGAGTGTGAGGTGGAGAGAGCCTGCGATATGATTCTCCTTGATATTCCAGATGGGGAGCTGCTGGAGGGCCTGGAGGGTGTGCCCACCTGGAATAGGTTTATGGAGGACTACTGGAGAGCCGGGTTTGGGCTGGCGGGGATGCTCCTGGATGACGGTGGATGTATGGTGGTCCTTGCCACAAGAGGGAAGACCACAGAGAATGTTGTGGCAAGGTGGACACCGAAAAGTGTCACCCCGGTCCTCCTCAAAAAATGGTTCTGCATCAATATGCAGGGGTTGCGAACAGAGGGCCAGAGTGTAACTTATCAATCTATTGCATTCACTTCATATTGTGGTGTATCTAAACTAGACCCTGGAGTGGATCCCTCTTTTGTTGGATGTGCAGACATTAGTGTTTGAGGCATATTGTTTTGTGAAGAGAGGGTCTACGTTCAAATTCCGCAATGACGGTCGTCTTGTTGATGCCGCTGTGGACCCTGTTACCTACGATGTCCTCTACAACTATGTGCCCCAATCCAGTATGCCGAAGGACACAAAGCCAGGCAAACCGTGGCGGTACAGTCGGACCCGGAGCCCTGCTTTCATCCAAACCCTCATGGAGACGTGCTCGGATGTCCAATGGCGGATTCTTGACCTCACATGCGGCACGGGTAAGCCTTCACGTGCACATTTTGTCCCCTGGCCCGATTGCAATTGCATGCCGCATGCTACTAACCACCCGCTTTGTCCCTCAGGTGCTTCAATGTGGGCAGGGACGTTGTCCGACAGGCATGTCTTCGCCTTCGAGCCAGATATTGCCCTCCACAACTCTGAACTTGTAGCGGCTGAACGTCTACCGAAAGAGGAAGAGGCATCCTCGGAGGATGAGGAAGAATTCGATAAGGAGCAGGGGGAGGTACAAGTTGGGATCGAGGCCGAGGAGCCCCCGGTTTACGAGTGAGTGGTCGCATTGTAAGTTGCCTCCTGATTTCGTGAGGCACCTCCCTTCGTTCTCTTATTTCATTGAAAGACCCTTTTTGGCTTCTGCTGGTATTGACATTCTTAAAGTGGATTTGTTCTTACTGCAGGATGCCAAGTACTGCAGGAGGGACGTCTACACCGCAGTTCATGGGCAGGAGGAACGCGCCTTTTTTTGCCAGGGGGGATTTCATGTCGAGTCTAGAAAGGGACTACATCCTTCCTACTTATGTTGCCCGGCTTGCTTCGGTGTCCATTAGGAGGTCTTCCGAACCTAGTCGTGTATAGCAGATTTTAGACGAGGCAACCTCAACAAAATGAAGATGAGGGAGGAGGCAGCAGCTATTAGAGCCCGTCAGGCTCGTAGATTTGTCTTGGATTCTGCTGAGGAAAGTGGGGGAGAAGAGGCAGAAGATTCCCAGGAGGTGAGGTGGACAGTCCCCCAAGGAGAGGACGGAATTTTTGAGAGGCATAGTGGAACTGATGCATCACAGAGCTCGGAGGATGGGGGGATGAGGGGGATGAGGAGGAAGGTGGGGCAAGTTCCTCGGAGGGTGTAAGAGAGTAGTGCTCATTCCGGCTATGACAGTTAGGACACACTTGTATAGATGTGGCTTGCCACAAAATTTGCAATAAAATGTTGCATTTCATTGCTATGACGAGTCCACTGGTGCCACATTCCAACTTCACATGACCCTATTTCCATGCCTCCTAACCCTATTTCCGTGGACACACAATGGTTTGTTCATGCTTTTTTTTTTCCCGCTCATGCTCATGCCGCTCATGAAATAGCAGCCCCCAAGGAGTGCCAACACGGGCGTTTATCAGGCCAGACGGTGTTTGTGCGATGGAGGGGAGTGGGGATGCAATGACCATATGTCATGTGAAGTGGGTTTATGAGTCTGGGAGGGAGTACACTGGCTGCTGATGAATTGGGGTGTTATGCAGGGATGGTCCTGACTAAGTGGTGGTTGGTTGGTGAAGAGTAAGACGATGCAAGGGGTAATGGTGGATTTGAGAGCTATTGGGAGGATGTTAAATAGATCGGGTGGTTGGTGCATGAAGAGGTATTTTGGAATGGTTGGAAGTGAAAAGATAAGGGCAGAACAAAGTATACCTTGATTGCGGGATTTGAGGGGTAGGGAAGGGATTGGGATTAAGTTGGGAATGTTGAGGTTGTGTATATGTTGTATGCATGGTTTCGAGTGTGTCATGGGAGGACTAATGTGGCATGGGTTTGCGCATGGCAGGTGGGTCGTGGGTGTTAGCAATCAGTTTGTACGAAGAGGAAAATGATTTGTGGGTGCAGGTCGTGTCTTTGTCATATACAACTTTGACCCGGGTGGTTGTGGGAGGATAGCTGGTGGCAGTGTTGTTGAAGGGTTGGGGGGGATGTGGGGGATTGAGGGAAGGGTGTAAGTGGGGGGGTATTGGCAAAGCTAGCCGGTCAACATGGGATGGATAGTATAGTAAGACCTGGGGGGGCCATAATAATGGTACCCTTTTGATGATAGGGGGGGCGAGAGCCCTTCTGATGTTATTCAACTGTGTGGTATGAACATGGTGCCTGATAGGTGTGCCTATTGGAATACGTACTCGCTACCTACCAAATGACTGGGAATCAATACAATATAGCTCTCTCATCCAAATTACTCTTGACTACTTACTACCTGAGGACCTTGATACCTCATCTTCTCTCCATCTCAATATCCTAGCAACATGCATACGCTCCGACACTCTGTCTA
The DNA here is from genome assembly GCA_030704615.1 of Takakia lepidozioides. NCBI lineage: Eukaryota > Viridiplantae > Streptophyta > Takakiopsida > Takakiales > Takakiaceae > Takakia > Takakia lepidozioides. The sequence continues at coordinate 68,791,586 of CM060733.1, read as the reverse complement.
GTCCACATTACAAATATGTATTGTACAACATATATATCCCAACTAATCCTACTCGACATATCTTTTTTTCCAAAAGCTATGGGGCATGGCAGTCAATTGACCTGTGGCTGGGAGACACATTTAGGATGTGCCCTACTGAGTGTGTATGATTACAAGGCAAAGAATGCAGGACAAAGAGAGGGAGATGGGGGTGGAGCTGACGCCGTTGGGGGGAGCTGCACAAGATTCGCTGTTGAGCTTTGCAAGCTAGAGTGGACCAAAAGTGGCACATCACAAATACATAAAGAGTACATAAAGGATGATGTGGCAAATCCTCAAACATTGGATTTGCTTCAACTGACAATCTTGACTGTCTATTATTGACTGTTAAAACCAAGATTTTCAAATTGCGATAGTTTCAATTCACAAGTGTTTTTTTGAAATTTGATGTTGCCATCCGGAGTCGCTTGCACCAGAAGGACCAAGAATGTATCTCCAAGAACCGCCACCACCCCAGCCCATGAGGACTTAGAAACTTTCACCTACCTCTGCCATAACACCTACTAGCTACTAGAGATAGCAAAATCGCCAGCAAGACTACCACCCTGGGAGGGCACTGTACCCAGTAGTAAAGGCAACCCGACATTTTAGCAGTGGCCTAAACTAGCATGAACATCATAGATGGCCGTCATGCCTTGAGGAGAACCAGCTCTGCGCTCTGCGCGCATCACACTTCTTTGGTCTCGAGTTCAACTTCTTGTGCATGCCATAAATGAGGATATTATCTTGCGTGCCACCCGGGTGCTTCAAGACTCAAATCCTATTTTATTAATAAACACTGTGTGATCTTGCATATTTTTACTATCTATTCATAATTACTAGAGGGCAGGGCTTGCATGAATTGCATGATTAGGTTGATAACGGTACCTATTCCCGCGGCCTTATTCCCGCGCCCCTATTCCCGTGGCTATGTTCCTCCATACCTCTCTCATGGCCTATAATCAGCACCGACTATGTAGGTTCGGCAACTCCCGAACCTACCTTTTTCAGAACCGAACCTAGGGTATGGGGCATATAGTGATGGAGCACCTACCCGTTTTCGACTTGAAAAGGATTGGAAATTACGCCAAGAAAGCCAAAATTCAAGGAATACTCCCGCAAAATAGCTCTGCTCATGCTTATCTGTGCTCATGCTCATGCTCACCGCTCATGCAAAGTACACACCCATGTACCATGCTAGTTGTTAGACATACGACAAGAGTCGTGTGGGTGCGGATGTTGCATGAGCGGTGAGCATGAGCATGAGCGGAATTTAGCATGAGCAGAGCACATTTCAGAGAATATTCCCTAATTTTGGACTTAAAAAATGCACAATTCGCCGGCTTTTCATGCCAAAAAGTGCTTGTGCGTGAACATACTGCTGGGTAAATGTTAGGTTCGGATTCGATATGATAGGTTCGGCAGTTGCCGAACCTATATAGTCGGTGCCGATTATAGGACGCCGGAATTCCCATCGCGGAAATAGGTCGTGGGGAATTGGGCCGCGGGAATAGGCAGTCATATGAATAAAAAACCATTTTTTGAACGAGCGGTGGCCCGGTAGAAAAGCCATGACGTGGAGATTAAAGGCACGTGTGGTTTTTCATTCCCTTCGACCATTTGCTTTGGTGGTGAAGGTGAAGTCGGGACAGACTACACCATTTCGGGCATTTACAAACAGTGGTGACCCTCCACTATGGACAATGATGTAGGAACCAACAATGATCCCGTGCAGCAATCGGACAGCGAAAGACCTCCGCCCCCTGGGCAACGGGAAATTCCCAACGATGGTGCGGCTCCGAAGACGGACAATGCTGCAGGGGAAACTAGCAGCGCACCGGTGGAATCTGACGAGGACAGGCCTCAGTCCCCTCAGTTGCTTTGTTTTTCGCATTTCGACGAAGCCATCGGCGATAGCATTGCATTTTCGGCAAATGGAGTTTCCTAGTGGGTTTTTATGGATTCGGACTCGTCGGAAGAAGCATCCAAGGACAAAGATGCAGGTGCAGAGTATGATCATATGCATGCCTTTGAGGAACTGGACATTGTCGGGGAGGACGAATTGCATTGGATTGCTGCTTCCATGGAGGTCTTCAATATAGAAGCTCTGGAGTTTGTTGTGCCGCCGGAAGCACACGCAATAGAGTCGTGTAGTATCTGCCTCCAATGTGTCCAAGCTGGAGAATGTATGCGCACGGTGACAACCTGTGCACACTCATTCCACAGTGCGTGCATTGAGACTTGGGTTCACCAGGTGTGCATGCGTCCATGCATTGTAATTTTTGTCCACGGCAATAGGCCCTCTTCTTCCCTCAGTTGTAGGCTCTCATTCATTAATCTGCTCACGCTTGGAATTTGCTCACGCTTAAGGGATTCTGCTCACGTTTTCCACTTTAAGCGTGAGCGTGCTCACGTGAGCTGCTCACACGATAGCTACCCTCGTCTGGGCAGATGAAGGAGGCGGGGTATGTGCCTGACGCACACTTTTTATTGCATGATGTGGAGGAAAGAAGCTGGCCATTGGTTTTGGATTGATCAGCACGACTCATCAAGAATCTTCGAGTGTGTGGAGACTGCCACACCTCCACCAAATTCATCTCAAAGATTGTTGGCCGAGCGATTGTTGTATGGGACGCTAACTACTTTCCACCACTTTGAAGACGAGATTTGTTCTTGTGGTGATTACTGGTGAAACGATGTTTTCTTTAAAAGATGCTAGTGTCTTGCTTCATTCATTGATCTGTGTAGCTACTCAGACCATCCACCATTTTCTGAGAGTACTGACCATCATGTACTGTTAAGTGCAAGATGCAAGTGTCTTGCTTCATTCATTGATCTGTGTAGCTACTAAGACCATCCACAATTTCCTGAAATAGGGGTCTACCTAGCATAGGTGGAAGTCAGCCCACAATTGCACTTGACTGAAGGGATGATTTTTTGACTGATTCTGGTGACAGTGGATGAAATCAGAGTGCTGTCCTAATTCTGGGTTTGGGTGGTGGAGCTTCTCCAAAGCTTGAAGATGGAAGTGAATACGAATTTTAATGAGCTTGATGAGAGGGGCAGTCCTGTGCACAAGTTTGTTCAGCATCTTAAATTTGGACGTGTTTGTTTGTTTCTCGTTTGGGTGGAGCCCTTGACGAACTTGCATGAATATTGTCAAAAGCTAACCTTAACCCACCAAGATCCAATCCCATGGTGGACGCTTGAAAGTTCATATAGTGAATATAAGGGTATTTGGGTATGTTGTTATTGATTGATGCGGCTTGTGAAAATTGAACATTGAAATGCAGAACACGGGATCTCTGCATATAACACCGTGGGGATGACCCACCCTTTTTTTGTGAAAAATTGAACTTAGTTCTCAGAATTCGTAGCTAGTAGTGCGGAGCAACGCGAAGCCCTAGTGAATTAATTAAAGTCGGAATAGAGTGACCTCTACTGTAGATAGCTATGCTATGTGAACTGGTTGTTGACAACCAAGTTGTAGCCCAGTGGTAATGGGCACATACCACCTTGGAAGTGGTTTTGTGGGTTCAATCCACCCTTGGTGTCACAAAGGTGTCCGTCTTCCTAACGGAAGGCAGTAACCCTTTGGGCTGAAGAAGAGACACCATAATTTACGCTTCTTCCTTCCGGAGGCATCAAATATTATTATTGCTGGTTGCTGCTGTCTAAAATATACTCTGCTCCAGCCGGTTGAGTGGTTGGCAGGTGTCCAGATACCAGCCTGCTGCGATTAGATGACGGGTGAAGTGTGAATAAGTAGCAGCGCGGGGGTGCTCTGGTCTCGCATTATCGAACGTTTGATGAAGCCCATGAACTTCGTTGCGTTGGCAGGAGGGGGTGAAAGTTGCGGCAGACTTGTACAGAGGTTGTAAGGTCTGTAACCTGTAAGCCGGTCAAACAGAGGGCTACAATACTACAACATTGGCATCCCTGAGCTCGGCCCGGCGCTATTTGTATCTCCTTCCCTCACTTTCTGATTCTCTCACACCTCCCAGAAATTTTCTCGCAACTCTCTTGGATCTTGATTCTAGCTTACTCCAGATTGAATAGCTCAAGTATGTGTAAAGCTTTAGATGGGCGAACGTCTGTACGTTTTCCCCCCCACCCAGTTCAGACTCTTTTTGCATTACTCTGGTTGAACTAAAAATCTCACTCTTTTGTCTTCTGGACTGGTTCAACGTCCAGGTTGCGAAGTCATACAGCAAAATAGAGTTTTCAGAACTAGTGTGCGTATTGCCTCATTGCGAGGATGCCAGGGAAAGGTGAGTGGAATGAACCCCCGGGAAATGGGAACGGAGTAGGCCAGGAAGATGAAGGATGGGGGGGGGGGAGAAGACGCCAGTAGAGGGTCCTCCCCGGTCATATTCTACATCTTCAAGTCTTTCCGGTTCTTCTTTGCCAGGGTCCCTAGCCCCAGAGCAGAAAGTCCTCGTTCCTCACCATCAAAGCCAGGTACAGTCCTCCGAAAAAAGTTCTCGAGGAAATCCGGGTCATCCTGGACCTTCTAATGATACTTTTCATCAAGTTGCCGACGGGTCTGCATATTCTCCTCCCGAGACACAGAAAGACACAGAAGCTTCATCAGCAGAGAACGAGCCCGGAAATGGTCGCTATCCTCCTGAAGTTGGTGTCCCCTCAGGCTCCAATTTCATGCAGTCGTTTGGAAGCTCCGGGTTTCCATCCCGGTTGCACTCAGGTCAGCGTTCTTTATTGACTGAACATTAGGACACATGAGAGAAAATGGAACGTCTGGCTTTGTAGTGTTGCATCGGTGTTGAGCCTCATACGTCGTGCAGCACTCTGTTTTGATTTGTGGAGCGTATCAGAGACCTACCAGTGAACACTTGTCCTTATGAAAGCGCGCTTGCCTCATCCTGGCCTAGACATATCATATTGCATCTCATCTTGACCCGATTCAGCAAGCAATCACCCAGTCTCAGCTTTACCCGATGAGGGTGCTTGTTGGGATTGTAATTTCTCGAATACTAGCCTCTGCTTTGGTGTCCATTCCCTTCTGTGTGATGACTTAAAAGTACCCAAGCACTTCACAAGTAACTGAAGTTGGTGAAGAAACGGACTGTGGGGAGAGCATGGAAACGAATGTTGTTCTTTCAAGGGAGAACCGATGAAGTGGGCTTAGGGGTCAAATAGACTCAAAAGTTTGCTCAAATTCTCCTGGAAGAGTGTCAACTTCTCCATTTGTTCACTCCTGGTTATCTTCTATCACTTCTAATCCTGGAATGGACGATCAACCAGGTGTAAATGGAGAATCCGTGCAAGCAGATTCACAATTAACTGACATACCACTGGAATCGCAATCAGCTCGGGGTCATTCCGCCGAGCAAGTCCTCTTACATGGGACTCTAGAGGTGTGGCTATATGAGGCAGTACACCTGCCAAACATGGACATGATATCAGAGAAATTTCGGCAATGCTTTTCCTATCTGACAATCTGCAGCAAGCCAATCCAAAAAGCAAAGGCCAAAGCCCAGAAAGCAAAAACCAAGCTGCAGGAGAAAGGGCATAGCACCCACAACAGGGTGATTACCAGTGACCCTTATGCGTCAGTTATCCTTGGGACTGCCCGGGTGGCTCGCACTCGTGTTATCCACAATGATGCAAATCCCAAATGGAATGAGCACTTCGCAATCCCAGTGGCCCATTTTGTGAGCGAGATTGTGATCACAGTCAAAGATAATGATATGCTAGGGGCCCAATATATTGGGGACATCAGGGTACCTGTTGACAAGCTCATCGTTGGAGAAATTGTGGAGGGCTGGTATGAGGTGTTAAATTCCTCAGGGAAGCTCTGCCATGAGGGTGCAGCTTTGCGGCTCAAGATGAGCTACCAGCCACGGGAGAAAAATCCGCTCTACAAAGGAGGGGTTGGGAATGGGCGAGACTTCTATGGAGTCCCGAATACTTATTTCCCTCTCCGGAAGGGCTGTAAGCTTACACTTTACCAAGATAGCCATGTTTATGATGGCAGCCTACCTGAGGTTCGACTAGAGAATGGGAATCAATTCCACCACCGACAATGCTGGGAGGAGCTTTGCACGGCAATCCTGGAGGCACATCACTTGGTGTACATAGCGGGGTGGTCGATTTATCACAAAATCAAGCTGATGCGTGACACCAACCGGCCAATCACTGAGGGTGGGGATTTGACACTGGGAGAGCTTTTGAAGAGGAAGTCAGCTGAGGGAGTGCGCGTGCTGATGTTAGTCTGGGATGACAAAACATCCCACAGTAATTTCTTCATTAAAACGGTATGTTAGGATGTCCTTATATCTGTCAGATTTGCCAGCAAATATCTCTAGAATACAGTTAGGTTACCGACACCTACCTTTGTGAGGGGCTCACTCAAGTAGTGGGACTTTCTGTGATGACAGCATTCTTTCTGGTTTCCATTCTTTATTGTTTCTTTTCCTCCCGGTTCCTTCATTTATATCTCGAATGCTCTTCTTTACCTCGGATGTGCCTATCTTTTAACTTAGGTCACTTTGTCGAATGTGAGTTCTGAGTTTAGTAGGCTCTCACCTTGATATATACAGTGGTCTTGCCAAGGAGGTGACAGTCCTCAAAATCTGTCAGGGTTGATGACGTGGCAAGGATTCAATAGTCTGCATAGAAAGTGTACTGTCATTGTAGGTCTTCAGAGGGTGTAATGTTCATTGTTATGTCGAAAAGCTGGTGAACAGGCACCTGGACCTATGTTGATGCCACTCTAAAGCTTTCAGAACATGTCTATTTAGAAACAGAGGTCAATGGGGGGGGAGGGGGGGTTTCATGCAGGCAATTCACTTGACGTTTGTTGACTCTGGTACTTATCCAGGCAGTTGCATTTCTGCATGTTGGATGCTTCCAATGGAATCTTATGCAGGCTGTCTTGTACTAGTAGTTGTAAGTTGAGAGAGCCGAACAAATTTATGTCAAGACCAGAGAGGGAGGCAGAGAGAGAGTATGTAGACGTGTAATGGGCAAAGTATCCAGACTACTGGTTGCTGAAACAGCCCTGTATGAACATATTGTAAGACCTTTGTTTGTTTGCCAGGAGGGCTTGATGGGGGTCCACGATGAAGACACCAAGAGGTTTTTCAGGAACTCTGCCGTATGCTGTGTGCTAGCCCCACGCTATGCTGACCAAAAACTCAGCTGGTTTAGGCAACAGGTGCACTTCACTCACCACTTCTAGAAATATGGATGGAAATTGGCAACCAGAACTTTGATGAAATCCATCTTTCATGTTGAAACTCTGGGTTCGGGATGTGGTGGTCTGAGTGTTTCAAAAGGTAGGTTGCTGAGGTTTACAAAATGGTGACATCTTTTAACTCGATGTTGTGCTTCAGATGTTTACCTTACAACTTTGGAATGTGTTGCTTCGTTTGTGTGCTCTTTTGAAGAGCTGTATAATCCTTCTCACTGTGGTGGACACTGCAGGTAGTGGGAACACTCTACACGCACCACCAGAAGCTTGTGATAGTCGACAGTCAAGGCTTGGGCAACAAGAGGAAACTAACTTCGTTTATTGGCGGCCTAGATCTATGTGATGGTCGCTGGGACACCCCCACTCACTCTCTCTTTGCCACTTTACAAACTGTTCACAAGAACGATGTCCACCAGCCCACCTTTCTGGTGAGCTTCTTCTAAATTAGTGCCATTAGATCACATAGCTTACTCTTCCTTCTGTCTCTGTGTTCGGTAAACTGTTTCAGCACCCAGAGGTGGAACTGGCTTGGAATAGTGTAGAACCTTGGTTTCATTATGGGTTTGGTTAGAAAGCACTCTTCTCACTGATGTGCTGGTCTTAGGATTCTCTTTGATCGTGGACTGTACTCATATGCCTCAATGAAATTAACATGAAGGTAAGGTACATATTACTTTGAATCCGATGAGGCTTCATTGAAAATATTTGTATGTTTTTTTGATGACAGAAACTTAGTAGTGAGGGTGAGGAGTATGTGCCTTGTAACAGGCACCAGCTGAGGCAGGCGGCCCCAGGCAACCATGGCATGACTGGCACTGCAAAATTGAAGGTCCTGCAGCATATGATGTTCTCACCAACTTTGAGCAACGTTGGAGAAAGGCCACACGCTGGCATGATGACGAGCTTATTGACATCCATCGGATTTCCTGGATTTTGCATCCCTCAAATCCATGCCCTTCTGATGGAGATCCTGTACTGTTTGTGACAGAGGATGATGAGACCGACACATGGCATGTTCAGGTGTCTCACAATTAACTTCATCTTTGATATTGGGCTTGTCTCGAAAGGAGTTATTTGAGGTTTAGAGCCAACTCTTTAATCTGGTTGTGGAGTTCTGGAATCTGCGGTTATGTTGTGTGATTATAGAAGGAATACTGGCTGGCTCTTTAATTGGATGGGCTTAACCTGTGTGTCATTCAAATACATTTTCAATATATAGCCTCTCTCACTAAATTGCTCGCCTCCTACCTGCATGAAGCACTCTACCTTCCAACCATGTTTGAGTAGTTGTCATTCTGTTTTCTCACCAGGCTGAAGTAGTTTTATGGTTCTGCTATGTTCCTGTTCCTTGGCTTTTTAGCCTTCCCGTGGGCGCAATAAGTCTTATTTGTTTCACTCCCTGACAGATTAGCCACATAGTTTCACCTCTCTGCTAGGTATTGCTATTGTCGTGCATCATGAAGTGGTTCCACGAGTGTTGATTTGGTTTGTTTTGTAGGTGCTCCGTTCGATCGATTCAGGATCAGCAAAGGGGTTTCCCAAGAGTGTTCATGAGGCGGAAAAGCAGGTAGGCATTGACCACAGCTGGACTATTCTTTTATTACCCTTTGGGATGTTCCAGAGAGGCTTGGTGCAAAGAATTGCAAACGTTGTCATTCACCTTCTCCCCTACTTTGTCATTCAATCAACGTGTAATTAGAATTAACTATAGGTATGGAATCTGCTGCAATTACATTGATATACAGTAATGAGAATCAAGGCAAGTTCAGTTCAGCGTGCCTGACCACCCACTTTCCTTCCTATGGGCAGATCACCATGGAAGCCAGTGTCAATATTAGCTATTGACATGCACAGTCGACACTTTGTTACTCTATATTTGTGCAAAGGAAAAGGAGTTAGCACCCTGGGTTTAGAAAGGAATTGCCAATGGGTTTCAAGGAGAATTTCGTCATATATTTAAGCCCAGCAAGATGGCGTAACCATCAAGATCTGCTGAATACAGGTGGCTAGCAAAGACAATCAAGAGCTTCAAAAGTTGATAATTATGTGAATTGGATGACAGACAGGGGCAGCCATAAACGCTGGGGGTGAAATAAGCTTTCAATTTCCCAAAAATCAGCAATTTATTCCAGAAGATAAACCAGCTAATTTTCTGAATGAGTTGTAATCTATCCCTACAATACTTGGGGGCCAAGAATTATGAGGAGAAAAGGCGTCTGACCCCAATGTGAACTCAGGAAGCTTCTGTGCATGAAATTAGCAGTGATGTATTTGGCCACTAATGACAAGGGATGGGGTTTTTGTTTGGGTGGTGGGATGGGGAATGCAGCACCTTGTATGGGGGAAGAGCATTGCCATTGACATCAGTATTCAAATGGCCTACATCAAAGCCATTCGCTCTGCCCAGCACTTCATCTATATTGAAAACCAGTACTTCATTGGCTCCTCTTACAATTGGCCAGACTACAAGTCTGCTGGTAAGCTAGCTGTGTGTCTCTCATCGTCATGTTCTGTAGATGTGATGTTCTTTTCTTCAATTTCTTCAGTTTCTTTTGTTTTTTCCTTACATTGGGCAAGGAAGAGCAGAAGAACCACAAACTGCTATCTAACGTTTCTTTCTTCTTTCTCTACTGTGTCACATGGGTCCTGGGGGCCTCCCATAGACCACCACATTTCTTTTCCATCTTTCTCTCTCTCTGTGTCAACTCCGTCTTGTTCTGCCCCAACTGGGTCGGGGACTAAGGCCACAAGGCCATGGCAAACAGCGTTTCATGAGTATATTCTGTCTGTCAACTCTCTCTCTCTCTCTCTCTCTCTCTCTCTCTCTCTGTGGTTACTTATGCTAAATGCTTAGGCTTGGATTATATGGCTAATGGTTCCATCTCGAGACTTGATAACAGAGGTACTTTCAAGGTTGCAAGGCCCAAAAATGCTACAAATAGAGTCTCACATCAATTCAATCTCAAAGAAGTTCGTCCCTTGACTGGCTGGAGAGCGGTCTTAGACATTGGTGATTCAATGAGGCACTCTAGGAAGACAACCAAGGGCAGGGACTTCAACTTGAAAGTTTCTAACCGGTTTGATGCACTGGGTGAGGTTGATTCCAAGCAGTCAGACAGACAAACTGACCGTAAGAGTGCTGAGCCTGAGCGTCGTGTGATTGAAGGATTTGGTACTCTGAATGGTTTACCAATCCTTAAAGTTTACACAAGACGAGCAAAATTTACACACGGGGTAATTGTCCCCCCTTTGCAGAACGGTTGGCCATCCAGGAGCAACCATAGGCTGCCTAGACAACAAACAGCGGCTTGCGGCTGGGCAGTTTCAATTTCTCAGGGCTGACTAACCAAAGGAAACAATTCAAAGTGGGACCAGTTCTTCAGGCAACTGATATTCATATCTGTGCTCGGCAAGAGACATGGGAAACTTCAGACAAACTGGTTGGAGATGTCAATGGTTACAAGTGGATCGGTAAGATGTGCGCTCTTAAGGCAGCCTCTGCCAAACGTGGAAAAACATGGGTTGGCTTCTTTGTCCGTGATTTCTTGTGTGACAATTGTGAAATTATCAACAAGGGTTTGCGGTATGAGCACAGTATCTGCCTGAAACTGAAATTGAAGGGCAGCGTGAGTAGGAAGGATCGGTTTGTGGGTTGTATTTACATGCCCACAGAGGGGACCCTTAGTGCTGACGCAGATAAAGCCTTCTAAGACGTAAAGCTGGACTTTGGTAAGTTCCTCACCAAAGGTCAGGTGGTCTTACTGGGTGACTTCAATGCCCGGGTGGGTAAAGGTCTTTATCAGGATGACCCCATTGGGCCATTTGGTGAGGACGAGCTGGATTCTAATGGAAGATGGTTAATAAACTGTCTGGATGAACTTCAGCTTTTGACCTTGAATAATAGGTCAAAAGGAGACCTAGTGCAGTGGACTTGTGAGAAAGCCCAAACTGGGGAACGATCCATTGTGGATTATATCATAATGGACAAAAATTTGTTTCCCAAGAGTGCCAATGTGTTGATTGACATAACTGATATTGGTACCTCTGACCACTTCCTGGTTTGGACTGAGATCAGAAGGTGTTTCCCCAACACCAAGAGATCTGTGAAACGTTCGATTCAGAAGTTGCGCATAGCTAATTTCCGTAGTGAAGAGGTCAAGGCTGAGTATGTCCAGGCCTTGCAAGAGGCTCTCCCTCACTTTGTCCATTCGCTCCAAGATCCTCAGTCTCGCTCTGGCTATGCAAGAAATGAAGTCGAAAGAGCAGTGGATTCTTGGGAGAGTTCCGTCTCCTCTGTGGCTGACAAGATCATTGGGAGGAAACTAATTGTCTGCGGTAGAGCTGTTAATTGGTGGACCAATGAGATCAAACTCAAGATAGCTGAGAGACGAGTCCTCTATTGGGACAAGTTATACAGTGAAATAAACTCAAATCACCATGGTGGTACTGACAAGAGATTCTGGTTGGCCCTTCAACGTCTGTACTCAAGCGCTGAGGACTACTATGGGTGCAGTGGTGACTTCAACGGTTGAATTGTCAAAACCTTTGAAACTCACTACAGTATCCTTGGCAGATATTCTAGGTCTAACAGTGAGGGGCCTTCTGAAGAATGGGAGGACACAGTTGAAAAAACTGTTCCTATGATTCACGACAGCCCTAGGTGTGCTAAGTCTGAGCGTCGTGTGACTGAAGGATATGGTACTCTGAATGAATTGCCAATGCTCAAAGTTTACACAAGACGATCAAAATCTACACATGGGGTAATTGACCCCCCTTTGCAGATCGGTTGGTTGTCCAGGGCAATCATAGGCTACCTAGATGGCAAACAATCCATATGCAAAAGGCTGGCTTGCAGCTGGGCACTTTTCAACTTTTCGGGGCTGACTAACCAAAGGAAACAATTTGGAACAAGTTCTTCAGGCAAATGGTATTCATATCTGTGCAGGGCAAGAGACATGGGAAACTTTGGACAAACTGGTTGGAGATGTCAATGGTTATAGGTGGTTTGGTAAGATGTGTGCCCTTAAGGTGGCCTCTGCCAAGCGTGGTAAAAAAGGTATTGGCTTCTTTGTCCGAGATTTCTTGTGTGACAATTGTGAAATTATCAACAAGGATTTGTGGTATGAGCACAGTAGCTGGCTGAAACTGAAATTGAAGGGCGGCGTGAGTAGGAAGGACCTCTTGTGGGTTGTGTTTACATGCCCACGGAGGGGACCCTTAGTGCTGAGGCAGATAAAGCCTTTGAGGACGTAAAAAGCCAGAGTGTGCTAAGTTCCTCGCCAAAGGCCAGGTGGTCTTATTGGGTGACTTCAATGCAAGGGTGGGTGAAGGTCTTCACCAGGATGATACCATTGGGCCTTTTGGTGAGGACGAGCTGAATTCTAATGGAAGACGGTTAATAAACTGTCTGGAAGAACTTCAGCTTTTGAACTTGAATAATAGGTCAAAATGAAACCTTGTGCAGTGGACTCGTGAGAAAGCCCAAACTGGGGAACGATCCATTGTGGATTATATCATAGTGGACAAAAATTTGTTTCCCCAGTGTGCCAACGTATTGATTGACAGAACTAATATTGGTACCTCTGACCACTTTCTAGTTTGGACTGAGATAAGGTGTTTCCCCAACACCAAGAGATCTGTGAAACGTTCGATTCAGAAGTGGCGCATAGAAAATTTCCAAAATGAAGAGGTCATGGCTGAGTATGTCCAGTCCTTGCAAGAGGCTCTCCCTCACTTTGTCCATTCGCTCCAAGATCTTCAGTCTCGCTCTGGCAATGCAATTGAAGTCGAAAGACACTGGATTCTTGGGAGAGTTTCCTGTGGCTGACAAGATCATTGGGAGGAATCTGATTGTCTGTGGTAGAGCTGTCAATTGGTGGACCAATGAGATCAAACTCAAGATAGCTGAGAGACGAGTCCTCTATAAAAAGTGCTGCATTATGAAAGTCATCAAAGAATTGTGGGCTCGGTACTACCAGATCCACAAGGATATCAATCAGTGGAAAAGACTGTTTCTATGATTCAAGACAGCCCTGATGAATTGGAGTATATTTCAATGGGACAACACTCCCATTAGTTCTTCTGAGATTATGGAAGCAATTGAGCATTTCAATGGATATAAAGCTGGTGGTCCCAATGGCGTAGTGAATGAGCTTATCAAGCATGGTGGCGACCCCATGATAGAGGCCCTTGTACTTCTCTTCAATCTTATCTGGAGGACTGAAATGATCCCCTTTCGCTGGCGACAGGGTGTCATTGTCAATCTACACAAAAAGGGGTGACAGAGAAAAGCCGGGGAACTATCAAGGCATCACGCTTCTCAATGCAGTTGGCAAGATATTTTGCAGAGTTATAAGTCCTCGTCTCGAGGTTGACCTGGAGTCTAGAGGTTGTTGCCATGAAGGCCAAGCTGGCTTTTGGAGAAACAGGGGCTGCGTGGATCATATCTTGATTCTAAGCCAGATTATCCAGGGAAGGAAAAGATGGGAAACCCACTTTTATCTTTTTCTTGGAAGTCAAAAAGGCTTACGACACAGTGTGGAGAATCAGAAAGACTTCATTGACTTCAAAGACTGATTCATTGTCCTGGGTACACTCACCAGAGAGATGCCCTCTTCAAATCCATCAAGGGATTTGTTCCTGTACCTCTGTTTACCAACTTTGAAAATCTCGAGGCTGAGCCAAAAGCCCAGGCCCTTTTGGAGCCTAGTTATTGGGCAAATCACACACAGCAGATTGATGCTTGTGTAAAAGGGATTTGTAGAGGATATCTGGAAAGCTCGGATCAATTGTCTGTTCCAAGGTAAGTCATACTACTGGCGTCAGCCTTTGACAAAGGTAGTTTCCAAGACTTAGTCTGGTTGGAGTTATTAACCCACACAGCAGATGCGTACTCCAAGGTAGGCCTAATAACACGGCAAAGCGTGGTATTTTTAGCTTAAGAGTTGATCTCTCTCCAGTGGAAAAATTTGGTGAGACCCAACACCTTGCGCTTGCCACTTTTTGTGTATGCGCTTCCCAATTACAGTTGGAGGAGAACCCAAAACCAAGGTATGTGTAGGAAGGGAGGACAGCCTCGAGATTTTCAAAGTTGGTAAACAGAGGTGCAGGAACAATTCCCTTGATGGATTTGAAGAGGGTGTCTCTCTGGTGAGAGTACCCAGGACAATGACTCAGAAAGTGGATATTGTCTTCAGGTTGCCCACACAACGGGCATTTGCAATCCCCCTTTCCTCTCTGCGTCTGCTTGCTGTTCAAAGGTCCTGCCCTCAGTTTAAATTTCTGTCCAGTGCCAAGAGTGGGTAGACCCTTGAGGTCATCCATGATGTCCTCACCCATGTCACAGACTGGAAACAAGTTCAGGCAAGTTTTCTGCCTAAATTCATTTTCATCAGACAATTTCCTGGCAACAGACATGGCTTTGGACACTACAGCCTTGAAGTCAGATTTATCCAGCAGGGTCAAGACTTGCGGACTTAGAAACAGATCCTTGAAAATCTCTTCCACCCTCTTCTGCCAGGACTAAGCCTGTTTGACAGGGCGAACCTGCTTCCCAAGATATATAGTCGATTAACTCAGGATATCTGGTATTAGTCATTCGTTGCAGCTGACCCCACCATCTGACCTTGAAGCATGCTGACATGCACTCCTTTGTGTTCCGCTCAAACTGAGCGCGGTGGTTAATGGCCACAAGGCTACGGGAAACAATGTCTTATGAGTACATTCTCTCTCTCTCTCTCTGTTTCAGTCCATACTGGGCGCGGCCACAAGGCTACAGCAAACAGATTCTTATGAGTACATTCTCCCTCTCTAAGCTCAAATCTTGAGGCTGAGCCTAAAGCCTTGGCCCAGTTGGGCTCTAACTGCTGGGCAGATGACACACAGCAGATTGATGATTGCGTGAAGAGCTTTCTAGAGAAAATCTGGAAAGCCTGAACAAATTGCTCATATGAAGGTAAGTCCCACCACTGGAGTGAGCCCCTCACAAAGGTAGTGTGCGTTTTCTCTTGTTCCACCCAAGCTGGGTGTGGGGTCTATGGCCACAAGGCTATGGCAACGTCTTATGAGTACATTCTCTCTAAGCTCTTTGAGCTTTTATAAAGCTTTGCTGTAGCTTCCCTTCCATTTCTTTTTTCCTTTCTCCCCACTGACTTCCCGCAGCTACAGTTAACTCCTTATTATCATATCTTGTTGTCATGTTGTTCTGCCCCACTTTTCTGTCACATGCTCTCTTTTTCTTTGTCCCATAAGCTCTCTGAGCTTCCTGTGGATGTTATAAAGTTCCTGGCTTCCTTTGCTGTTGTATTTTCTAGTTTTCTAGGGGCAAGTCTCCAGATCAAACTTACCAAATAACTTCTTGATGTGGTACCTCAGTTGGTGGGGCCCATTTTGCTCTCTGTTTTCCTTTCTCCCAGAAGCTCTTTGAGGGTTCCATTGATGTACTAAGTTGCTTTCTTTCTTCCTCTATCTCACTCAAAGGAAAGGTCTTCCAGCCCTCTTATCCTGTTTCTTGACATGGCTCATTATCCTTTTGGCAGTAGCAACATCATCTCCTCTCCCCTAACCAGAGGGAGGGGGTGGGGTTGTGTTAAACAGGTGCAAACCACCTAATCCCCATGGAGCTCGCCTTGAAGATTTCCAGCAAAATTAGGGAGGGCCAAAGGTTTGTAGTGTATGTTGTTGTGCCTATGTGGCCTGAAGGTGCTCCTGACAGTGGTGCCATGCAGGAGATCCTCTACTTTCAGGTACTCTCTTTTGATATTCTAAGGCCACTTAGCTTCCCATATCACATTCTTTGCAGTCAGCCCAGAATCTAGGGTCCTGCTTCTACGTGTCAGATTGAGATGTGCATAAGTTGCTTGATCATTACTATTTTTATTTTATTTGTTTTTTCCAAAAGCTGAGGTACCCTTGCAACAAACCACAGTATGTTGTGCCCTCTCTAAAGTTCCGATTGTAGGGTGCCCCACAGAATTAACTTTGTTTGCGAGGAACTGCTTCGTGCCCCAAGATGTCATAAAAGCTGACTTGAGGGTGTGGGAACTGATCAATGCAGTCACAGACAATGAGGATGATGTATACTTTGATTGCGGATACATTGCATGATGTTGGTCTAAGTGGCAAATGCCATCCACGGGACTACTTGAACTTTTACTGTCTAGGCAACCGGGAGGTTAAACATCCAGTGGAGGAAGACCCTTTGAAACCACCTGATGAGAGCACAAAGCATGTGAGTCAAGCTTTCTTAATTTGCACCTGTTTGAAGCCTCTTACTCTGGTCTCACTTCCCATTTTTTTTTGTGTAAACTGGTTACAGATCATTGTCTCAAAGGCTTTGGCATGCAGGGTCTGATGCGTACAATGTCTCTCATGGCACCAAAGCTTCTCCTGTGACACTTGGAATTCCTTGGAATTGAGCAGAATATGTGCATAATCAGAAGATGTCTATTATAATTTTCAGCTCATAATAAATAGTCTTCTCACTTCTTGTGATGTATAGATAAGCTTCTACTTATTATCAGAGTGCAACATAGATTATGGGCTGCCTCACTCAGAACAAAGTATTCTGAGGAGCAATGTACGGGGCTTTTATTTCCTTTTGGCACTCCCATAGAATCCTTGAATGCACAAAATTTTTAATCTTCTATTGCAAATGGCAGGGCCAAGTGCAGAAGAACAGGCGATTCATGATATATGTGCATGCAAAGGGAATGATTGTTGATGATGAGTATGTCATTTTGGGATCAGCGAACATCAATCAGCGGTCCATGGATGGTTCTCGGGATACAGAGATCGCTATGGGGGCCTACCAACCTCACCATACGTGGGCGCACAATCGAGGCCATCCCCTTGGGCAGGTAGTACTTACATCAGTTTGCAAAACCTCAATGTTTGGGTAGTGTGCAGAGGGACAAGAGTGCGTATGAGTGCATCTGTTGCAGATGAGAGTTCCGAATTCCAATCACAAAATGGGAGGCTTTCAAAGGACTCCCATATAGGCCTTTGTGTCTGTGTCCTTGTCGATTTATATCAAGATGCTCTCTTGCAAGGCAGGGATCAGAAAGATGATTTTTCATGCAAAGCTTTTGAACCTAAAGCTGGTGATGTCTGTCTTCATTTTATTTTGTTGGTTAACCCATGTGCTTCAGTGCTTTTAACAGAGACAGGTATCAATCTTTTGCAGGTTTATGGTTACCGGAAATCACTGTGGGCAGAGCACTTGGGTGTGTTAGAGTCTCCCTTTGACGACCCTTCTAGCTTGGAGTGTGTACAGAGAGTCAATGAAATGGCGCAAGCAAACTGGGAGCAATATGTGGCAGAAGAAGTAACGGACATGAGGGGCCATTTGATGCCATACCCCTTGAAGGTCAACCGGGATGGCACCATAGAGACTCTGACCGGGTTCGAAACGTTTCCTGATGTGGGTGGAAAGATTTTGGGTGTCAGTCAAGGCAACCTGCCAGATGGCTTGACAACTTAAATCCTGCAACCCCACCCTTCCCCACCGATCTCTCCATACTTCTCGTCATTCTAGGTCTTTGAAGTGGAAAGACATCTGGTCATGGAGTGATAATGTTGATAAAGGTTCCAACGAAAGATTCTTATTTATCAATCTCAAGAGTAGCTGTGAATGGCAAGTGTTGCTGCTGCATCTCTGCTTTTTACTGGAGAGAAGAATTATTTGTGCTGTCTGTACTTCTGGAGGAGAGAGAAGAATTGTTTCTGTGGTGTGGAAGTGTCGAAATGGAGATCCCCTGTCGCTTTTTTCCTCCTGATAGGGCTGCTTGATATGCACGCCTGGGGGCCACAGCCATGAAGGTCAAATTGCTGAGTAGGCAAACAATCTTTCAATATTAGTTGGTGAAAATCTGGCATTCATCACTTATTGTTTTGATCCAAGATGAACATTATTGATTCTGGCCATGATCTTCTCTTTCTTTTGGGACTTCTATTCAGATTGTTCGCGGGGGTGAAATTAGAGTGGTTTTACAGCCAAATCACAGTTGTGGGAAGGCAGTTTTGTGCTTAAGTAGTCATAATAAGAAGGGTTTCACTGCCATAATTTTTCACAACTATACAGCAAACCTCCCTTGGTAATGTTATCATTGGCAAGCTTTGCCCATATGCACATAATGTATGTATTTTGTGAACCAAAGAGACGCTCAAGTAATTTTCCTATGAGTCCCATGTTTATCATAAGGGCTTATGATACTGTTAGGGCCGGAGGGAGCTGTGGTCCACAACATTGTGTGTGAGATTCTAGGGGCGATATGCATTCACTGTGGCTGCATTACCAGATTTAAGAATGATGACAGTTCAGTGGGGCTCTGCTTGCGATCTCTCAGATTCCAAGGTTACAGACAGCTGAACTTCAAGCCTTAAGAAAGTCCTTATCCCTTTGTTGCTGTCTTCAATTGCTTGAGGTTCTTGTCGCGGTCATTCATACACCCCAGCAGATACAACTGCTGAGAGGGCTTCGAGTTGGGGGCCTCAACCAGGAGGTTGAAACCAGTGTTGGTCCGGTATGGGTATGAGACCCTGGTATCAACCCTAGAATCAGGGACCAGACCAACCTGGTCCTAAATTCTACATACCCAGGGCGATACCATTGCTTGGCATAGGGTAGGGTTTCTGAGAACACCCATTTTGCTAAGTAATTTAGCATTAGGGTGTGCAGCAAATTCGCATGCGGCCTCCATGATAATCTCCCGTGTCATTTGAAAGGTTATCTGTGCCAAGACCGCTGACCTTGGCAGCTTTCATCATCCATACCAAGAAGTTGTAATACTTTGTCTGTATGGATGGGTAAGCATCATTGGGGAAGAACACCGTCAGATTGTTAAGCATGAACCACACAAGGTGGTCAAACCAAGCAACACTTCCCATGCAAGATGACGGCGCACCTCCAGATCCACAATTACATCTGATGTATGGCCTATGCCAGTTAAACAACTGACTCTTGTGGTAACACTGGTGCAGCCCGTGACTGCTCTTGCATTTCAACATGCAAATCATGCTGCAAGGGTTTGTCATGGATACCACTGTATCCTTTTAACTTATTGGCATTGACTCTTCCCAGTATTTCTTTGTTAATGGTTTGTAACATGGCGGTGTTGTTATCATACATCTTTTGTATGACATAAGGTCCTTTCCATGGTGATTTAAGCTTAGAAGTTTTAATCTTTCCTTTCTTCTGCAACCATAGAACCAAATCCCCCGTCTTAAAAGTCTTTAACTTGCCTTCATCAAACTGTTCCTTTCTCTTCATCTGAATTCTGGTCATATTATCAACTGCATCAGCACGTACTTCTTCCACATGGTATAATTCATGTTTCCTGACCTTAATGGAATCTTGCAATTCCATTCTCTTTCCCCACTCCGTTCTCATGGTAGGTAACAGGAATTCCACTAGAAGTAAGGCTTCCATACCATAAACTAATTGGAATGGTGTATACTTAGTGGTGACTTTATATGAAGTCCTGTATGACCACAAAGCTGTCAGCAGCTTTGTATCCCAATCCGTTCTGTTTGCATTGACTATCTTAGCCAAGATAGTACATAGTATTTTGTTGGTAGCTTCTGCCTGCCCATTACCATGTGGGTAATATGTTGTACTCTTTCTATGCACAATCATGAACTCTTTAGTCAACAACTCAATGATCTCATTCATGAAGTGACTTCCCCGATCACTGATAAATTCTAAGGGACAGCCAAATCGTGTAAGTATGTTCTCATACAGGAACCTTGCTGTGGACTTGGCTGTGTTGTCCCTCAAAGCTTTAGCTTCCACCCACTTCGTAGTATAATCAGTGGCTGTAATTATGTACCTGTTCCGTGTATTCTTGGCTGGTGGGTTAATTGGTCCAACAAAGTCTAGTCCCCATTTCTGAAATGGTTCCGTAGGCATTGTAGGATGCAAGGCCATCCTTCCAGATCTCTGCAAAGGTCCTAGCCTCTGACATTCATCACAACTCTGACAATACTCGTGTACATCTTTGAACAAAGTAGGCCACCAGTAACCTGCGAGTAGTATCTTCCTACTGGTAGTCTCTTCTCCAAAATGACCTCCAGCCACTCCTTTATGAACTTCCTCCAAAACTTTATTTACTTCATGGTGGTACAAGCATCGTTTTAGTATTCCATCAGGTCCTAGCTTATACATTCTGCTTCCTACCATAGTATAAGGTAAAGCTTTGATAGCGATTCTCTTCCTCTGCTCCTTACCATAACTAGGTGGCACTGACCATGAGCAAGGTAGTATCTGATTGGCCACTGCCAATCTAACCAGTCATCTGCACTTCCCTGCACCTCCACTGCAAATAGACTCGCATCTGGTAATTGATCATCTATTCCTGTGGCTGGTTCTCCTGTTGATAACCGTGACAAGTGATCCGCCACAAGATGCAGACTCCCACGCTTGTAAACAACCTCGAACTCAAACTCGTGCAAGATTATCAACCATCTTGCTATTTTTCCGCTTATCAGAGGTTTGTTTACCAGGTATATCAGAGCCTGGTGATCCACATAGAACATAAACTTCTTGCCCAACAGGTAATGCCTGAATTTCTTCACTGCATAGATCATTGCCAATGCTTCTCTTTCCGTTGTGCTATAGTTCCTTTCAGCACTGTTCATCAACCTGCTAGCATAGTACACAGGTGATCTATATTTCCTGTAACATTCTGGGCTAACACCACTCCCAACGCTTCTCCTGATGCATCGCAGTGAACATGAAATACTATATGCCAGTGAGGGTTAATCAGCACAGGTGTAGTTGTTACTGACAGTGTAAGTTCCTCAAACGCCTGTTGACATTCAGCTGTCCAGGCAAACACTGCATCTTTCTTCAGAAGCTTGCTCAATGGTGCTGCTATTTGTGCATACCTTTTGACAAATCTTCTGTAATAACTGGTTTCCCAAGGAATCTCCTTAGACTCTTAACATTCACTGGTGGTGGAGAGGCTTTAATGGACTCTGTCTTCCTGGGATCCACAAGAAGTCCCTTCTTACACACAATGTGTCCCAGAAGCACCCCTGAGTTCACACAGAAAGTACACTTCTCTAGATTCAGGCCCAGACCTCTCATCCTGCATCTGGCCAGACATAACTCCAATTTATGTAAGTGCTCATTCTTAGAGCTGTACACACTGAAATCATCCAAGAATACCTGCATGAAATCATCCAGATACTCATGAAAAGATTCACTTATCACTCTCTGAAAGGTCGCTGGTGCATTACAAAGTCCAAAGGGCATGACTTTGTATGCATAAGCACCCCAGTCTGTGATGAAAGCTGTTTTTCTTTCGTCTTCTTCTGCCACTTGCACTTGATTATAACCACCGAAGCCATCCATGAATGAGTACATCTCATGGCCTGCCACAGTGTCTAATACTGCTTCTGTGAATGGCAAAGGGAAATGATCTTTCTTCGTACAAGCATTCAGCTTCTTGTAGTTCACACAAACTCTTAGTTTACCATTCTTCTTGGGACTATAACAATGGGTGACAACCAAGTTGTATACTCTATTGGGTATATAAACTTAGCCTCAGCCAACTTCTTAATCTCTTCTCCAACCTTCTGTGCGTAGTTGGGATTCATTCTGTACCTCGCCTGCTTGATGGTACTGACCCTGGTTCCAGTTCAATCTTATGCTGACAGACTTCAGGTGGTATCCCTTTTAAATCCTCATAGCTCCAAG